>JALMQS010000225.1:4053560-4641180 GCA_024734495.1 Forficula auricularia
TATATGATTTAATTTGTATAATAGTATGTAAAGAAAAAAAAAGATGTCAAATAAATTTTATTTTCAAAAAGAACCCCCCTTTCATTTCAAAATACCATTCCTATAATATCCATTGACTCCCCGTCCTTCCGCTTACCTCCGCGCCTTCGCCGGCCGAAAGCCATCGGAGCCGCTCGGGCGCCGCAGGAGGGGTGACCCCTCCACTTGGGACACCTCTCCTGGGGGACTCGGAGCGCTCCGCCGGTTTTCGGCGGCCTTCGGCGCCTGACCACTTGGAGGGGAGACTCGGCTATATAAGTAATTTTTTCGCTGGGGATGGTTGGTTGCGGTTTGGGATGGATATATTGCACTTCAAGTATTTAAATTGCTATATTAAGATTATTAATGATTCTTTAGTATATTATATATATTTGGGTGGTCGAAATGAATTCCAAAACAATCTCGGAGATCATATGACACGTTCGAAGCATGATTTGTTCCTAATATTATTTGCTAGAAAAAAATATATCTATATATGCACTATCTAACTTTACATTTAATATTAATATCAAGTTTTTTTTTTACATATTATATTCCATCTTATGATTGCCTAATAGGATAAAATAATTGAATAAATAATAATTCAAAGCTAATTCACAGATATTTATATAATATATAGTATTATATATATATATATACAAACCAAGATATATATATATATATATATATATGTTTAATTTTAGTAACATCAAAACACTCATGTGTCTTATTTATTTTTTAAATTACAAGATATATAGTATAATTAAAATACAACTATAATATTCTGTAATTAAAAAAATAAACACATGAGTGTTTTAATTTTACTAAATATCTAAAGTCTCTAAATGATATTAGAGTCAATTAATTATACTCTATCAATACTTGAAGACATCTGCAAAATCAGAAGCCGAAACTTCTTTTAGACAATTTTTTTATAATTTTACCTTGGGTGGTCGAAATGAATTCCAAAACAATCTCGCAGATCATATGACACGTTCCAAGCATGATTTGTTCCTAATGTTATTTGCTAGAAAAAAATATATCTATATATGCACTATCTAACTTTACATTTAATATTAATATCAAGTTTTTTTTTTTACATATTATATTCCATCTTATGATTGCCTAATAGGATAAAATAATTGAATAAATAATA
This sequence comes from Forficula auricularia, assembly GCA_024734495.1. NCBI lineage: Eukaryota > Metazoa > Arthropoda > Insecta > Dermaptera > Forficulidae > Forficula > Forficula auricularia. The sequence continues at coordinate 4,054,735 of JALMQS010000225.1, forward strand.
ATTCAAAGCTAATTCACAGATATTTAAAAAAATGTTTAAATAATATTTATTCTTTCATATTTCAATAAGTGAAATGATGGAAAAGTTTATTTATTAAGATTTTAATAATTTATTGTATTGACTAAAAAAATGTTGTGATTTTGAGTTTAATGTCTAAAATTGTAATCTATTGATTTTGAACTCTATGTAATATTATTCTAATTATTATTAAAATAATAAAAAATATATTTATTTGGATGTTAAATTATTATACACATTTTTACATGCTTTATATTAGCTTCACCTGTATGTATGTATCTATGTAAATATTTATCTATGAATGTATCAATGTGACTTTTGTTCTGTTAATTAATATTATATTTTCAAATAAAAATTGCGAAATGCTAATATATATTATCTTTTTATTTATATAAATAAATTTCCTTACACAAACTCCTAACTAGTCCTACACTAAGTTCTTTCTAATTCATATATGAGCCGTTTTCTTTGAAGGTCGTGTAAGTCCAATTTAAAAAAAAAGTCAGTTTTAGTTAGATATAGATGTCTTTTTTTTAATATTTATTATAACCCAGTAAATGGAGTATAATATCCTCATGAATTCGTCAAAATAAAAATCTATATATGTGTATTTATAAAAATATGAATACAAATATCTTGAAATAACAAAAAATGGACTTCGACCAGTTAAAAAAAACGGCATATATATATATGAGCCTACTTTCACATAGTAATCCTTTCTTTGGATTAGATTGTTTTTTTTCTCTCATGGGAAAACTAAATAAAATTTGGATTTTAATCTAAAGCTAATTAATCAAAGGCACTTCTTAAGTTAGTATAATGAAATTAAAAATCACTTGGGTTGACTCCGTAGACTTCAATAGCGTAATCCGCAGTAGTCTCGCGATAAATATCTTTTTCAAATAAGCGTGATCAAAAACAATTCTCATTGAAATGGCAATTATTCTTTGTTATATTAGTTAGAAAAATTATAAAAATTTTATTTAAGATCATTATTTCAAGTTAGAAATATATAAGTTCAAATACTATTTTCAATCAATATTTCACAAATATTGCCTACATTTGATTCGCGATTGAATCAAATGTAGAAAACATTCGATTATAAACTTGAGATCCGAAAAGGTTAACTTTTTCATAATTTTGACTTTTATGTAAACCTGTTTATTCAGAGACAATTATTAAGTTACTATAAGGAGTTGGGGGGTGGGGGGGGGGTAAAGAAACATACAATTTTCTATTAGAAAGAAAAATGTTTTCAAAAAATTTACCGATTAATTGATTTTCATGTTTACGCCTTGACTTGGGGATCGACCCATGAGCTCTGGAATTTATGCCCTTTGAGTCACGAAATTAATTTATTCTTGGGAAAACTAAATAAAATTCTAGATTTTAATGTAAAGGTAATTAGTCAGGGGCAATTCTTAAGTTGAAAAAACTAAAATCACTTGGGTTGACAAATGAATAAACAGATACATTTTTCCAAAAGATGAAGAAATTTAATCAATAAACTCAATTTTGTGCCTTTTAGATTACTGGGATTCAAACCGATATTTTAGGATCTACACCCTTGACCTATATTATTATTGGGAAAACTATATAAAATTTTAAATTGAATTTAAGGAATTATATAGTTAGTAAATTGAATTTGAAACTCATATGGTGCTAATTCAACAAATAGATACATTCTACCAAAATTAATAAAAAAATTTAAAAAAATCGTCGATATTATCAATTACGAGCATTTGAATTGAGTGGGAATCAATCCAGGACATTCAATTTATAAACACTTAACAGACGAAAGGATTATGTTATTCTTGAAGAAAACTATTTAAAATTTTGATTAAAATCTAATTCTAATTATTTAATGGAGATATTAAATTAAAAAATAATTTTCACTACAAACAAACAAACAAACAAACATATTCCTCCCTTAATTAATAAGAAGAAAAGTAATCAAAGACTCACCTAAGTTATCAATTTGGAGCCGTTTAGATGACTAGGAATCGAAGCAAGTATTCTGGATTTATCACCTTGAAACCTGAAAAGGATAATTTAATCTTAGGAAAACTATATACAATTTTGATTTGAATCTCAAGCTAATCAATCATTCAATGGCTAATGAAATTAAATTAAAAACACTTTGGGTTGCAAACCATCAAATAGATACATTCATGAACTAATAAAAAAATTAAATAAAAAAAAAAAATCAGGTATACGTCCCAACTGCTGTGAATTTATACCCCTGAGACCCGAAGGCCTTATTTATTTTGAAAAAGAACATATAATATTTAGACTTTAATGTAACTCTAATTATTCAGAGCCAATTTTTAAAAATTTATAAGGAAATGAAATATCAATTGGGCTGTCAAACATCAAACAGGTAGATTATTCCACTTATAAGAACGAATTCTATCAAAAAACTAACCGATTATATCATTTTCATGTCTCCGACTTTACTGTGAATCGACCCTTTGAAATCGGAAAGGCTTAATCTAATTGTGAGAAAAGTATTGTAAATATATAAAATCATGACATGAATGTAATTCTATTTATTCAGAGGCAATAATTAGACAATTAAAATTTAATTAGGAATCAATAGGGGTGACAAACAAACAAACAGACACATTATTTCATTAATAAAAATAACTTTTATCAAATAACCCATCAAACTTTTTACGTTTTTTTTGGTGAAAACCTATTGAAAATATTCAATTTAATGTAATTTTTAATAATCAGTGGACATAATTAGTCAATTAAATTGAAATTTAATTAGGAATCAATGGGGGTGTCAAACAAACAAACAGACACATTCTTCCATTTATGAAAATGAATCAAATAACATCAAATTTTTAACTTTCGTCTTGTGATATGACTGAGCTTTGACCTTTGATTAAGGATATTATTTTTTTCTAATTCTATGCTTATAATTAATATAAGGGATGAAGGGTTGTTTAGAGGGTAAAGGTTGTTTATTAGTTAGGGATGAAGTCAGCTGAGAGGTGTAGAGGCGATATTGTAATATCCACAATCGAAGTTTCATCCGCCACTGCCCAATCTCCCTATCACTTCCCTGCTTATATACCTTACTGTCCCTATCTCCCCTCCTTATACCCCCACCACTACCCCTCCTTACATACCCCCCTGTCCATATCTCCTCCTCAAATACGCCTTTATTGTCCTTATCTCTCACCCCCTTATATACCCTTCGATAGCAGAGGTGCTCTGAATTTATTTATATCCCTGAGGCCGGAAAGTCTTAAATTTTTTTTGTAGAAAACCTTTTGAAAATATGTAATGTAATTTTAAATAATCTGTGTCCATAATTAGTCAATTAAATTTTTTAATAAGAATCTATAGGGGTGCTAAAACAAATAAATAGACATTTTTCCTCTAATAAGAAGAAATTGTAAGAAAAAACTCACCAAAATTATCACTGCTGTATCAAGCCTGTAAGACGTCCAAGCATCGAACCAGCTGCTCCGAATTTATATCTCTGAAACCAGAAAGGCTGAAATTATTTTTGGAAATACTATTGAAACTATTTAATTTAATTAAATTTTACATAATCATTTACTATAATTGATTATTCAAATAAAGATTAAATAAGAATCAATAGGGGTGCTAAATAAACAAATAGACACAATCTTCAAACTAATAAGAAGAAATTCTAAAAACAATTTACATAGATAATCACTTTCAAGACTGGGAGTTGCCTAGGGTTTGACTTAGGTATAATTTATATCCCTGAGACCCGAAAGGCTTAACTTATATTTGGTAAAAATCTTTATAATTTTGAATATAATAAAATTGAAAGTTTTTTTTGCCGAGAGTAACAGAATTTTTATATATTGAAGGAGACAATAAAAGAGTGTGTCTTCTGCTGGAATTATAAATTGTATTTATTTGTAATGAGACTATAGTTTCGAGGGCTTTGCCCTCTTTATCAGTCTATTACAATGGATTCACAGGAATTAATTTTATGAATGAAAGGTTAAAGTATTTCATGTGGTTAGGTTAAGAAATTTTTCTATAGTCTCGTTATAAATAAATATAACTTATAATTCCAGCAGAAGACACACTCTTTTATTGTCTTCTTTTGAATATAATGTTATTATAATTCTTCAGGGGCTATTTTATACATATAACTAAAATTAATTTAAGAATCAAATAGGGTTCCAAACAAATAAACAGAAAATTTCAAAAAACGTGTCCTAACATGACTTTGGTTCGAGCTAGGTGTTCTGAATTAGTATCTTTGGGGCCTGAAAGGAAAAATTTATTTTTGAACAAACTATTATATATTGAAAATTTTGACTTTAATGTAATTTTAATTAATTAGAGGCAAGAATTAGTTAACTAAAATATAATTAAGAATCGATCGGCATTCCAAAGAAACAAAATGACACATTCTTGACTAATAAGAAGAAATTATATAAAAAACTTAATGAAATTATCAATTTAAGCCCGTGAGTTACTGGAGATTGGCCAAGGAGCTCAGAATTTATTGTTTTCAAAAAATCCACCGATTAATTGATTTTCATGTTTCCGCTCTGATTTGGGATCGACCCATGAGCTCTGAATTTATACCCTTGAGTCGCGAAAGGGCTAATTTATTCTTGGGAAAACTAAATAAAATTTTGATTTTAATGTAAAGGTAATTACTCAGAGGCTATTCTTAATTTTTGTTAAGGGAGAATAAAGTAGATTCTTGGGGAAACAATTTAAATAAAGTAAGGAAAATTTTTAAAATTTTTATAAAACTTTTTATAATTTAAAATAACTAGGTCTACCTATATTTTATATTTAAAATTTTAAAAAGTTTTCTAAAATTTTTTTCAAAAATTATCTTTGCTTTATTTCTTAAGTTGATGAAAGTAAAAATCTCATGACAAATGATCAAACAGATAAATTCTTCCAATAATAATAAGAAATGTAATAAATAAACTCAAGAAATTTATTAATTTTGGGGCTTTTAGAGTTCTGGGATTCGAACCGATTTCTTAGGATCTACACCATTGATTATTCTTGGCAAAACTATATAAAATTTTGAATTTACTGTCGTTCTAAGTCAATTATTATGTTAATAAATTGAATTTAAAACTCATATGGGGTGCTAAATCCACAAATAGATACATTCTAGGAAAATTAATAAAAAGTATTATTTAAAAAATTGTCAATATTATCAATTACGAGCATTTGAATTGAGTGGGGATCAATCCAGGAACATTCAATTTATAAACACTTAACAGAGGAAAGGATTATGTTATTCTTGGGGAAAACTATTTAAAATTTTGATTAAAATCTAATTCTAATTATTCAATGGAGATATTAAATTGAAAAATAATTTTCGCTACATACAAACAAACATAGATTCCGCCCTTAATTAATAAGAAGAAAAGTAATCAAAAACTCACCTAAGTTATCAATTTGGAGCCGTTTAGATGACTAGGAATCGAAGCAAGTATTCAGGATTCATACCTTTGAAACCTGAAATAGATAATTTAATATTAGGAAAACTATATATAATTTTAATTTTAATCTCAAGCTAATCAATCATTCAATGACAATAATGAAATGAAAGTAAAAGCACCTTGGGTTACAAACAATCAAATAGATACATTCTTCCACTAATAAAAAAAATTTAATCAAAAAAAAACCAAAAACCAAAAACCGACCGATTAGATCATTTTAAGGTCCCAACTGCTGTGAATTTATACCCTTGAGCCCCGAATGCTTAATTTATTTATTTTTAAAAAATATATAAAATTGGGACTTTAATGTAACTATAATTATTCGAAGCCAATATTTAATTATTTATAATGAAATGAAATATCAATTGGGCTGTCAAACATCAAAGAAGTAGATTATTCCACTTATAAGAACGAATTCTTCAAAAAACTAAGCGATTATATCATTTTTCTATCTCGGACTTTACTGTGAATCGACCCTTTGAAATCGGAAAGGCTTAATCTATTTGTGAGAAAAGTATTGTAAATATATAAAATCATGACATGAATGTAATTCTATTTATTCAGAGGCAATAATTAGACAATTAAAATTTAATTAAGAATCAATAGGGGTGCTAAACAAATAAACAGACACATTCTTTCATTAATAAAAATGAATCAAATAACTTATGAAATTTTTAACTTTCGTCTTGTGATATGACTGACCTATGACAGAGGTGGTCTGAATTTGTTTATACCCTGCCGGAAATGCCTAAGTTTTTTTAGAGAAATCCTTTTGAAAATATTCAATTTATTATATTTTTAATAATCAGTGGCCATAAATAGTCAATTAAATTTTTATTAAGAATCTATAGGGGTGGTAAACAAATAGACACGTTCTTCCACTAATAAGAAGAAATTATATCAAAAAACTTAACGAACTGCTTAACATAAACTGCCTCATTTCCCTATCTCTCTCCCTCTTATATACACTTCTTGACTGCCCCTACTCCCTTTTTTTTTTACATACGAACCACTCTCCCTATCCACGCTTACATACCCCCTTGCTGTCCCTATTTCCCCCATTATATACGCCTCAAAAGCAATTAGTGCAAGCTATTCTTATCACAGAGACCCGAAAGGCTTGCAATGGTCCTGGAGTTGAACCATAATTTATTTTCATAATTAATCAATTAAATTCTTATTTTTATTCATTATTAAGTCTAATTGAGGCAATCAATTGATCATCAAACAAGGGAAACTTATGAGTTCTGGGAAAGCGTAGCAATGACCGGTGATTAACAACATAGAAGAGCATTGACATGAGCAAGTTCCGCAGTCATTGTCATGAGAGAGAGTGAGCATCTACTGCTATCAAGTGCTCAGAATATATCTACACAAATACTGTTATATTCAAGTTCCGCAAGTCTGTCATGAGAGAAGCGAATGAGTGCACATCTATTGCTATCGAAGTGACTCTGAATACACCTACACTTATACTTATATTCAAGTTCCGCAGTATCGACTTGAGAGAGGCTATCCAGTGAGCTTATACTACCAGCGAAATGCACAGAATACATATACAAATCTCTATACTCTTATAATCAAGTTCCGAAGTGGATGACTTCAAGAGTGAGTAGAAGCGAGAACGCAGACTTCTCCTTATTTATACATATACTTCTGCCTTATAATTAAATATACACGCAAGGCCAGGAGTGAATAGGAGAGCTCTTCTGTCTTATATACATATATATATATATATCTACACACACGGCGGAGTGCCATACACACATACGCGGAATCACCTGTTAAATTGAGTATACAACGAGCACACACACACCAAGGCTCCTCTCAGGACTTCGCTTGCAATACAGATACAGAGAGCATTGTACAATCCATCAATAAAACATCTCATTGTCTCTATAACCGCTGGTCTGTATAACATTATTTATAGCATTAGTACCAGGAAGCCCATTTCCCTACATCCTTCACGCATCACCTCAAATTTCATTCTCCATTCTAGGGACGTGCCACTTGGATCAGACACTGAGGGACACACCCACCCCATCAACAAATAGCGAAGCAGATTAAACTAAGATTAACGTAACAATAAAGCCCAATTTCCCTAGTACATAAGTTACATTCACCCCCTCTTGCCCCTTAATAACCCCCCACCCCCTCGTGGGCTTAAGTTATTTGGGGGGAATAACTTTTGAAAAAATCCACTGTAATGTAATTTTAAATAATCAGTGTCCATAATTAGTCAAGTAAATTTTTAATTAGAATCTATAGGGGTGTTAAACAAATAAATAGATATATTTTTCCTCTAATAATAAAAAATTGTAACAAAAAAACTCACCGAAATTATCAGTGCTGTATCAAGCCTGAAAGACGTCCAAACTTTGAACCATCTGCTCCGAAATTATATCTCTGAAATCAGAAAGGCTGAAATTATTTTTGGGAAAATTATTGATTTTAATGAAATTTTTCATAATCATTTGCTATAATTATTCAAATAAATTTTAACTAAGAATCAATAGGGGTGCTAAACAAATAAAGAGACACAATCTTCAAAATAATAAGAAGAAATTCTAACAATTTATATAAATAATCACTTTCAGGGCTGTGAGTTGCCTAGGGTTCGACTTAGGTGCTCTGAATTTATATCTCTGGGACCCGAATGGCTTAACTTAAGTATATTTGGTAAAACTATTTAAAATTTTGAATACAATGTTAGGTATTATAATTCTTCAGGGGCATATTTTATACATATTACTAAAATTAATTTAAGAATCAAATAGGGTTCCAAACAAATAAACAGAAAATTTCAAAAAACTCAACTCGTGTCTGTAACATAACTGGGGTTCGAACTAGGTATTCTGAATTTATATCTATGGAGCTCGAAAGAAAAAAATTATTTTTGCAAAAACTATTGAAAATGTTGACTCTAATTCATATACTACTTTCAAATAGTAATTCTTTCTTTGGATTAGATTGTTGTTTTTTTTAGTCAATTAAAATTTAATTATGAATCAATAGAAATGTCAAGCAAACAAACAGAAACATTGTTCCACTTATAAGAAAAAACTTTAAAAAAAAAAAAATCCCAAAAAAACTCTAACAAGGCTGAGAGCTGCCTGGGTCAGCCCTAGTGCTCTAAATTTATACCCATGAGGCCCTAAAGGCAGAACTTGATTTTGGTAAAACTAGTGAAAACATGAACATTAATATCTAATTAAAATTATTCAGCGGGAATAATTATTGAAATTTTTATTAATTAGGATTAATTAATTTTAATTAATTTTCACCCTTGAGAAGCGAAAGGCTTAATTTATTCTTGAGAAAACTAAATAAAATTTTAATTTTAATGCAATTTTTAAGTTAGTATAATAAAATAAAAAATCACTTGGGATGATAAATAAACAAAGAAATACATTCTTCCAGTGATAAGAAGAAATTTTATGAAAAAAATCACCGATGTGTTCAATTTCGAGCCTTTCAGGTGTAATCGGATCGATGGAACTAGAAATTTTTAAACTCGAGATCCGAAAATGGGAACTTTTCTTAGAAAAAATTATATAAAATTAGACAATTATTAAGTTAATATAATGAATTGGGGGGGGGGGGGGGGGGACCAAAGAAACAGACAGATACATTCTTCTAGTAAAAAGAAAAAAAGTTTTCATAAAATTCAGCGATTAATTGATTTTCATGTTTCGGCCCTGACTTTAGATCAACCCAGGACCTCTGAATTTATACCCTTGAGTCACGAAAGGCTTAATTTATTCTTGGGAAAACTAAATAATATTTTGTTTTTAATCTCAGTTTTAAGTCTTATTATTCAGATGCAATTCTTAAGTTAGTATAATGGAATTAAAAATTATTTGGGTTGCCAAATAAACAAACAGATACACTCTTCCATTAATAAGAAGAAATGTTGGGCGTCTCTGTCGCATCTGACCTGTCTTGGAATGAACACATCTCCTCTGTGGCGAAATCTGCAGCAAAGAACATTGGCTACTTATTCAGGTCCAAGCGATTTTACAAACCCCCACAACTTCTCACCATCTACAAGGCCCAAATCCGCCCCTGTCTCGAATACGGCTCTCATCTATGGAGAGGAGCCTCAAAATATTCTCTTGCTACCCTGGATGCAATTCAGAAACGAGCCGTCAGGCTAATTGACGATTCTACCCTCACCGACTCCCTCGACTCGCTGGCTCATCGAAGAAATGTCTCTGCCCTTTCCCTTTTCTATAGATACTATCACGGCAGGTGCTCTGATGAGATAAAATCAATAATTCCCCCCAAAGCATGCTTTGCACGTAGCACGCGTTTTGCCTACTCCCAACACTCTCTCGCGGTTAAATTAGAAAAGTGCCGGACCACCTCATTCGCCAATACATATATCCCCATGAAGTCAAGGAACTGGAACTCTCTCCCAGAACCTATAATCTTCAAACCTTCAAAACCAGAGTGCATAGACACCTACGTCTATACCCTCTCACTTAATCAACTTTCCCTTCTCTTCGGTAATGCAATGGTCTTTCGAGATTCATAGGAGCTGCATCTTTACTGGTGCACCCCTTCTTGCATTCGTTTGAATTAAAAAAAAAAAAAAAAAAAATTTAATCAAAAACTCAACAACCTTATAGATTTGGGGGGGTTTAGATTACTGGGATTCGGACCGATTTCTCAGCATTTATACCCTCGACCTACATTTTTCTTGGCAAAACTATATAAAATTTTGAATTTACTGTCATTCTAAGGCAATTATTATGTTACTAAATTGAATTTAAAACTCATATGGGGGTGCTAATTCAACAAATAGATACATTCTAGCAAAATTAATAAAAAGTGTTATTTAAAATATCGTCGATATTATCAATTACGAGCATTTGAATTGAGTGGGGATCAATCCAGGAACATTCAATTTATAAACACTTAACAGACGAAAGGATTATGTTATTCTTGGGGAAAACTATTTAAAATTTTGATTTAAATCTAATTCTAATTATTCAATGGAGATATTAAATTAAAAAATAATTTTCGCTACAAACAAACAAACATAGATTCCTCCCTTAATTAATAAGAAGAAAAGTAATCAAAAACTCACCTAAGTTATCAATTTGGAGCCATTTAGATGACTAGGAATCGAAGCAAGATAATTTAATATTAGGAAAACTATATACAATTTTGATTTTAATCTCAAGCTAATCAATCATTCAATGGCAATAAATTTAACAAAAAAAAAAAAAAAAACAACGATTAGATCATTTTAAGGCCCCAACTGCTGTGAATTTATACCCTTGAGCCCCAAAGGCTTAATTTATTTATTTTTAAAAAAATATATAAAATTGGGATAAAGTCAAAGTAATTATTTATAATGAAATGAAATATCAATTGGGCTGTCAAACATCAAAGAAGTATTTCAAAAGTATTTCAAAGATTATTCCGAACGAATTCTATCAAAGAAACTAACCGATTATATCATTTTCATGTCTCCGACTTTACTGTGAATCGACTCTTTGAAATCGGAAAGGCCTAATCTATTTTTGAGAAATGTATTGTAAATATATAAAATTATGACATGAATGTAATTCTATTTATTCAGAGAAAATAATTAGACAATTAAGATTTAATTAGGAATCAATAGGGGTGCTATACAAACAAACAGACACATTCTTCCATTAAAAAATATAAATTTTAACAAATAACTCATCAAACTTTTCACTTTCGTGTTGTGATTTGACTGGGCCTTGACCTAGGTGATCGGAATTTATTTATATCCCTCAAGCCGGAAAGGATTAAGTTTTTTTTTAATGAAAATGATGAGAGAAGAAATTACACCAAAACCCTGCATCCCCTAAAGCCCTCCATCGTGAAAAGAAGTGGGGATTTTATGGGTTGGGTAGTGGTCGAAGGTATATTAGAGAAAACCTATTGAAAATATTCAATTTAATGTAATTTTTAATAATCAGTGGACATAATTTATATTTAATAAATAATATTTATAGAAAAAGTATTTAAAATTTTGACTTCAATTTAATTATAATTATTCAGGGATATTCTTATATTAATAAAATTAATTTAAAAATCACTTAGTGTTCAAAACAAATGACTAAAAAAGAATGTTTATCAAAACTTTATTTTCGTATATGTGACTTGAGTGGGGTTCGACCGAAGTGCTCTGAATTTATTTATAACCCGGAGACCCGAAAGGCTTAAGTTTTTTGGGGGGAATAACTATTGAAAATATTCAATGTAATGTAATTTTAAATAATCAGTGTCCATAATTAGTCAATTAAATTTTTAAAAAGAATCTATAGGGGTGCTAAAACAAATAAATAGACATATTTTTCCTCTAATAAGAAGAAATTGTAAGAAAAAACTCACTGAAATTATCACTGCTGTATCAAGCCTGTAAGACGCCCAAGCATCGAACCAGCTGCTCCGAATTTATATCTCTGAAACCAGAAAGGCTGAAATTATTTTTGAGAAAATTATTGATTTTAATGAAATTTTTCATAATCATTAGCTATAATTATTCAAATAAATTTTAACTAAGAATCAATAGAGGGTGCTAAAGTTTAAATAAAAATCAATAGGAGTGCTAAACATGATGCGTACAAAGCTTACTTGATGTATTGTTAATCGTTTTATTGTTTGTATTTATATTTATATGTTGATGTTGTTGTTAAATAAATGTTTTAAATGAGATTACGAGTTCTTAATTAATATGATCGTAATAAACAATCAAAGCGACACAATCTTCAAACTAATAAGAAGAAATTCTAACAAACAATTTACATAAATAATAATCACTTTCAAGACTGGGAGTTGCCCAGGGTTCGACTTAGCTAGAATTTATATCCCTGAGACCCGATGGCTTAACTTATATTTGGTAAAACTACAATATACCCATTGGTATATTGTATAATGAAATTGCAAAAGGAGGCGAATTGGAGAATAAGGGTTAGAATAATATTTTTATATTTCATTTTTTAGATTTTATTAAAATTTTCACGTCAATGTATTTATTAATTAAATAAATCCGATAAAAAAATTCTTTCAAAATAAGTTGGTCTAAATATATAATTTACTTAACAAATTTCATGTTAAAATTAACTTCACATTTAAATTTAAATAGAAAGAGAGAATTACTGCATGTTTGAATGAGTCATAGAGAGTTATTAAATAATCCGTTTGAATTTCAGTGGGAAAAACAATACAATTTATAATTTTGATTTAAAAAAAGAATTGAATACTTGAAATTGAGCAGTCGATGGAGAAGTTGAGATTTTGTGACGAGACAAAAACAACGCAAAACATTCTCAACTCCGGACTCTTACGGTGAGCTTCTCAACTCTGGACTCTTACAGAGAGCTTCTCGAACTTGAGCAGGGCCGTGCCTGGGTATATGGCCGCCTGCGTGCCAGTCTGTATGGCCGCCCCCAGGATAACATTAAAAAAAACTACTTTAATTTTTAATGTTTATTATTATACACAGGGCATCATACCGGGAAAAAAATCAGTTTTTGGTTAACCGAAATCGAGAACGAAAAAAAATATTGGTTTTGTTCCCAAAACCGGTTTCTGAAAAGAAAAACCGGCTAAAAACCGGTTTTATGAGATTTATATGTTTGGATGAAATTTAAGAAAAAAAAATGCACAAAATAAACATTTTTTTATTTAAAATTTAAACAAAAATAATAACATGAAAAAAATTATGGTATTGGTTTTATAATCACAGACAAAATTATCAAACATAAAGAACAAGGAATAACCCTTAAATCTATACTAACATATTAGGATAACAAAGCTCAGTGGCCAATGGCAGATCTGGGCTGACTTGCAACTTGGGAGGTATACAAAATAGAATTAATTTACTTACTTTAATAATAACATGAAAAAAAGTAATTATGGTATTGGTATTATAATCACAGACAAAATTATCAAACATAAAGAACATAGGAATACGATAATTTAAAATCCTAGCTGCATGACTAGGTATATAAATACTACAACGACATAATCAGTTTTTATACATTTCTTATTTCTGAGAAACTCTTTTTAGATAGATTAGATTAGAGAAACTGTTTTTACTTCGTATCTTAATGAAAACAAACCGATTGTATTTTTGCCCAGTAAACAACTTGTAACGATTTGGCCGCCTCTTAATTTCGGCCGCCTGCGTGCGGTGCACGCAATGAACGCCCGTCAGGCACGGCCCTGAACTTGAGCATAGAAGAAAAACATCTAACTTGATCGATAGAGAGAGAGGCTACATACTACATTGATATTATACACTCGTCACTCAAAGCTCGCAAAAATCATCACTTTTTCCATACTTCTCAACGCATATATTTATTGGAGCTAACTCGCTACCAGGAAGGAAGCGAACGGAATAATTGGGACTTCATCGTGCCGAATCTGCCAGACGCCGATAATTCTATACAGGCGCACCTGGAAATCCCAAGATTGGTGCCTGAATTATAAGCGGGGTCCAGCTGACGGAAGGACGGATATACCTTTGGTGCACGAGGCGTGTAATATCGTCACATATATATATATATATATTCTTAATAAACCCATTTGATACTGTTCAATTCAATTATTGATTCTCAAAGCAAAAAATAATAAATTCACATAATTAAATTTAACAATTCTCAAAACAAAAACTTACTATTATTGAAAACTTACACATCCTCCTTTTTGTTTTATTTGCATTTTTTTTTTATTCATTTTTTAACTTGCATTCAGTAACGTAGATTATTTTTAAATTCAATCAATTTCAGAAAGAAAGCACTAAGAGAGAATACCCTGAATACACCCACCACCATTTTCAATCACAAAACAACATCCAAAATACTTATTACCCACTGCAAACTATTTAAAATTTTGAATATAATGTTATTATAATTCTTCAGGGAGATATATTATATTACTAAAATTAATTTAAGAATCAAATAGTGTTCCAAATAAATAAACAGAAAATTTCAAAAAACTCATCAAACTCTTCGTGTGACATAATTGGGGTTCGAACTAGGTGTTCTGAATTTATTTTATCCATGGAGCTCGAAAGAAAAAAAATTATTTTTGTAAAAACTTTTGAAAATGTTGACTTTAATTCATATATGCGAGACTACTTTCAAATAGTAATTCTTTCTTTGGATTAGATTTTTTTTTTTAGTCAATTAAATTTTAATTATGAATCAATAGGAATGACAAGCAAACAAACAGAAACATTTTTCCATTTATAAGAAAAAACTCTAACAAAAAAAAACACCAAAAAATCTCTAACAAGGCTGAGAGCTGCCTGGTCTGCCCAGGTGCTCTAAATTTATATCCATAGGCCCGAAAGGGAGAAGTTGATTTTGGTAAAACTAGTGAAAACATGGACTTTAATATCTAATTAAAATTATTCAGGAGGAATAATTATTAAAATTTTGATTAATTAGGATTAATTCATTTTAATTTCTCAGCCCTGACTTGAAATCGACCCATGAGCTCTGAAAAGGTCATATTGTAATATTTACAATCGATGTTTCATCCGCCACTGCCCAATCTCCCTATCGCTTCCCTCCTTATATACCTTACTGTCCCTATCTCCCCCTTATACCCCCACCACTACCCCCTCCCTTACATACCCCTCCCTCAAATACCCCTTTATTATCCCTATCTCTATCTATCTCTTATATACCCTTCGAAAACAGAGGTGTTCTGAATTTATTTATATCCCTGAGGCCGGAAAGGCTTAAGTTTTTTTTGTAGAAAACCTTTTGAAAATATCCAATGTAATGTAATTTTAAATAATCTGTGTCCATATTTAGTCAATTAAATTTTTAATAAGAATCTATAGGGGTACTAAACAAATAAATAGACATATTTTTCCTCTAATAAGAAGAAATTGTAAGAAAAAACTCACCGAAATTGTGATAATGCTGTATCAAGTCTGTAAGACGTCCAAGCTTCGAGCCAGCTGTTCCGAATATTTATATCCCTGAAACCAGAAATGGTGAAATTATTTTTAGAAAATCTATTGAAAATATTCAATGAACATAATGAAATTGTATATAATCATTGGCTATAATTATTCAAATAAAGTTTAAATATGTATCAATAGGGGTGCTAAACAAACAAATAGACACAATCTTCAAACTAATAAGAAGAAATTCTAAAAACAATTTACATAGATAATACAAAGATGATACATTCTTACCCTAATAAGAAGAAATTTTATAAAAAAACTTAATGAAATTATCAATTTCGAACCTGTGAGGTGACTGGAGATCGACCAAGGAGCTCTGAATTTATGCTCTTGAGACGCGAAAAACTTAATTTATTCTTGGGAAAACTAGATAGGGGGGGGGGGGGGGGGGGAAAAAAAAAAAAAATTTTCTTAATTTAAAAAAAAAAAAATGTTTTCAAAAAATTCAGCGATTAATTGATTTTAATGTTACCGCCCTGCCTTGGGATCGACCCATGAGCTCTGAATTTATACCCTTGAGTCGCGAAAGGTTAATTTATTTTTGGTAATACTAAATAAAATTTTGATCTTAATATCTCAGTTTTAAGTCTTATTATTCAGACGCAATTCTTAAGTTAGTATAATGCAATTAAAAATTATTTGGGTTGCCAAATTAACAAACAGATACATTCCATTAATAAGAAGAAATTTAATCAAAATCTCATCAAAATTATAGATTTGGGGGGTTTTAAATTACTGGGATTCGAACCGATTTCTCAGCATTTATACCCTTGACCTACATTTTTCTAGGGAAAACTATATAAAATTTTGAATTTACTGTAATTCTAAATATTTGAAGGCAATTATTGAGTTACTAAATAGAATTTAAAACTCATATGGGGTGCTAAATCAAGAAATAGAAACATTCTAGGAAAAATAATAATTATTAAAAAAATCGTCGATATTATCAATTATGAGCATTTGAATTGGATTATGTTATTTTTAGGGAAAACTATTTTAAATTTTGATTTAAATCTAATTCTAATTATTCAATTGAGATATGAAATTAGTATGAATAAATTTAAAAATAATTTTAGGTACAAACAAACAAACATAGATTCCCCACTTAATAAGAAGAAATGTAATCAAAAACTCACCAAAGTTATAAATTTCGAGTCGTTTAGATGACTAGGAATCGGAGCAAGTATTCTGGATTTAGACCCTTGAAACCTGAAAAGGATAATTTAATATTAGGAAAACTATATACAATTTTGATTTGATTTGAATTTGAAGCTAATCATTCAATGGCAATAATTATGTTAATGAATTTAAATTAAAAACACCTTGGGTTTCAAACAATCAAATAGATACATTCTTCCAGTAATAAAAAAATTTAATAAAAAAGACAAAAAAAAACACCGATTAGATCATTTTAAAGAATATGTCCCACTGCTGTGAATTTATACCCCTGAGACCCGAAGACTTAATTTATTTTTAAAAAGAACATACCTATATAATGTTGACTTAATGTAACTCTAATTATTCAGAGACAATATATATATATATATATATACTAAAACATATTAACTATATAAAAACTATATCAATTTTATTTTTATAAAAAACCTAAGCCTATGTGAAAACTGATTCAGTATATAGTATACACGTATCCCTCCTGGGGCAATCTTTAAATTTGAATTTACACTTATAATAAATAAATCTTTATTCCTCGACCTGCTTAGAAGCACAAGTCCTCGTTGGCTAGGTCCTCCAAACATCAATACAATCTAGCTACAATACATTAACAAACATCAATACAAACTAATTACAACAATTCAACAAATAATAAACAAAAAAAAAACAAAAAAGAAATAGAAATGTATGCTCATTTACAAATAACATGACCATAGATTTCCATAAAAAGTCAAAAAGTAATTTAAAAATTCCGAGAAAAAACCCGATACCAGGAGCAAGCGACGCATTAGCCATCCCGGCATTTGCTATAAGTTGTTAAGGAAACCTGGTCAAAACCTTAACAAAGATGGTATGACTCTCTCTACCTCAGCTAATCTCTGCTTGTGAGAACTAAATAAAATTTTGTACAACTCTAGGACTTTAGGACTTGACAAAATTTATAATTGATTTAATCATAGGAGACAGAGGACTATAATCCCAAGTAGTAATTAATAGACTGTTCCATAAATTAGGCCATATCCTACCATTTAATGCAAACCTACATATTAATATCTGAATTAATTAACTTGTAGGAACCAGAGATATTTAAATGAATACCATTCTTCCTTATAATCTAAATAACCATTTGAATCATCCTCATAACAAAAACCACCACTGGTTTCAACACCTATAATTCTAGTCCCAATCCTGGATTGACTACCCCTTTCAACCATATTATCTAAAAAAAAAAAAAATTATTTTAAAAATAAACAAAATATTTACCTTAGCAACGCAGAGATTTCCTTATTCCAGCCTAATTTCAAAACCAACCCTTGCTTTTCCTATCTTTAAATGGAAAGAAGAGTTAACAAACACTCCTCCCCAAAAGAGACAAAAAAAGAACTAATAAAAACCTACCAAAAAGCTTCAAATTCGTAAGACAGCTTTTTGTTTACCCACCAGACACAAATGGATTTTTAGTATAGTTTCTAAATAAATGTGTACTTACATTTCTCGGCTAAGATGAAACACAGTAGTTAATAGATTCACCAAGCAGATAGATGGTCTGTAGACCTGGAAAATAAAATTTAGTCAGAATTAGTCAAATAAAACATAAACAACACATTTGTAAAATTAAATTGGAAGAAAAAGTGAAACTTTTTCATACTCGGTACACTGTTTGCAGTTTCGGTGAACTAATCAATTTATTAAATGGTTATAAAGGGTTGGAATTAGTGGTGTTTCACTAAATAAAAATTGAAATAAAGTTTATACAAAAGACGTCAGTCGGATGGTCAAAAAACCAGAAATATATAGAGTATCCATTAAACTCAAACTTTATTTCAATTTTTACTTTACCATAGAGGGTATGATCAAGTATTGAATCGTGAATGAAAAAAGTGGTTTTTTCCTTCTTTTTTTCGAAATATCTCAAAAACGGCTGAAACTATTTTGATTAAAAAAATTGGGCGAAACCATGGCATTTCGGTCTACAAAAAAGCCCTAATAAGTGAACATCGAAAATATTACATTTTTCGAGATAATAATTGTTTTGTCAAAATGTCTGTTAGTTAGTCTGTGCGTTACCAAATTTTGTGGACGAGCTAGCTCAAAAACTAGTGTGAATATCGAAACCAAATTTCACACGTAGTTTTGGTTCATTGAGATTAAGAGCTGATTAGATTTTGGTGCATCTCGACCCAACCCCCCTGAGTGGGGGGGGGGGGGGGGGGGGTCAAAAAATGAAAATCTTGGCCATTTACCAAACTCAACGAAATTTTGTATACATAATCAGTGGGACCCCAGAAGTCTAAAAATGCAAAAACTAACCCCCCACCCCTACATGATTATAAATAATTTTATTAAATATTAAATATAAGTGGGGGGCAAGGTTGTATGGTAAAGTCAAGTGGATGGCCACATCAGAACACGTCAGCTTTTTTTCCTTAGCAGAAACATAGAAAAAAATTATTAATTAAGAAAAAGCAACTAAATTGTTTTTCTATGCTTCTGCCAAGGAAGAAAAAATTTTTAAACACTGCTCCGGAGAGAAGAAGGAAGCGTTTTATTTGTTCCCTTCATTGACCCCTTGAAACCCTGAAGAAGGAGGGAAGGATCCGCCGAAACGTCGCCGTCGGTTTGAATAGAAAGGAGGAAGGAATCCAATAAATTACACCTAGGCATTAGCCGCTGAAATAAAATAAATAAATAAAATAAAAACAAATAAAGTCAATACACCTGCACGCAGGGTATACAAAATGTGATTACTCGAAAGGGAGGATTCACTAAATAATGAAATTGTATTTTGAATTGTATATGTATTATTTTGTATTATAGAATTTGTATTGTCCTAAGCTAATAAACCTATAAAGATAACAATTGAAACGATATTATGAGGTTAATAGTACATAAGCTGAACCCCGAGAGGTGAACCGCG
Organism: Forficula auricularia; assembly: GCA_024734495.1. NCBI lineage: Eukaryota > Metazoa > Arthropoda > Insecta > Dermaptera > Forficulidae > Forficula > Forficula auricularia. The sequence continues at coordinate 4,074,281 of JALMQS010000225.1, forward strand.
AGTAGAATTAGGTGTATACCGTCTTTGGAATTACTTTGGAATTCATTAGATAATCTATTGTCTTCTACTTGGAAATGAAAGTGGAAGTGGAAGTTTGTGTACACGATTTTAGGTCGCGGTTTAGCCCTCGCTAAACCCTTAAAAACGTATGAAAGATATCATTTTTCAAATGAGTATAATAAATTAGCCACCCACTGTATATTATATATAATTGTGATCAACGGATGTTTAAGGTAAAAACGATACAAAGAATTCCTGAAAAATTATGAAAAAATTAATTTGAAAGTTTATAGATTCAGTTTATAGTAATTCAAATCTAAAACATGTTCATGATTAAAATTTGATTTTTATTTAAATCACACATAATTAATTATAAATTATTTATTAAAATAAATATTTCAATAAATAATTAATTAATTATGTGTGATTTAAATAAAAATTCATATTTTAATCAAATTAATCACAAAAATAAAGCTTCAACAGCTTCATTACTAATAAATGTTCATAATTACATCAAAAAGAGACAAATGCTTCAAATATATGGATTATGTATAAATAATAGAAATCTGGACTTTTTTACTGTTGAGAAAGTCAATCATTAGGTCCATGATGATTAGGTCTAATCAAAGAAAGGCAAAATTTCGAAAAAAAAATTTGGGAATTCATTTACTAACCATATAAAAGGAAATTAATGAAATAATTTAAATGAAAAATATTTGCAAAACTTACCTTGCATGCTAAGAAAATGAAGATTTTAATCGAGTTGTCATCAAAACGATCAGCTGTCTCGGCCATTTGGGCGCCATGTCATAGAGGTGGATTTGTAGATACGAGATAGTAATGGCTTAACTCGCAACTAAAATAAATAAAAACAGCCTTGATTTTAAAAATATATATTTTTTTGAATTTAAATATAAAGACAATAAAAATGTTAATTAATAAAATAAATCATTTTTTATGCCATTAATGCCCCCAGTTTAGATTTATTTTATAATTGTATTAAAAATAAAGATAGCTATATAAGAAACGTTAATAAAAGAATTAGAATGATTCGTGAATATAATTTATAAATCGAATTAAAAATTTGCGTTGGATGTAAGGGACAAAATAAAAAAAAAAAATAACCTGACGTGCTCTGATGTGGCCATCCACTTAACTTCACCATACAACCTGGCCCCTCACTTTTTATTTAATTTTTAATAAAATTATTTATAATCATGTATTAGGGGAGGGGGCGGGTTAGTTTTTCCATTTTTAGATTCCTGGGGCCCACTGAATATGTATACAAAATTTTGTTGAGTATGGTAAATGGTCAAGATTTTCATTTTTTGACCCTAACCCCCCCCCCCCCCCCCCATTTTGGGGGGTTAGTTATTGCATTCTGAGGGTACACTGATTATGTATACAAAATTTGGTTGAGTTTGCTCAAATGGCCTAGATTTTTAATTTATAGCCCCCTTAATTTTGGGTCGATATGCACCAAAATCTAATCAGCTCTTAATCTCTTATTTATATCAGAGCTCGGCCGGGAACAGGAAGCCAGACATCGTGGCGAAGGACGGGTTGGGGACGGTGTGGGTTCTGAATGTGCAGATAGTGTCAGCGCTCCTCGGACTGGGGATTCCCCACAGAAACAAAATCAATTATTATAAGGGCAACTCCAGTCTGGTGAGCAACATTGCGGCAAGGTTTGGGGTGGGCTCGGGTTCTGTGAGAGTTGAAGCCATCACACTCTCGTGGAAGGGAGTGTGGTGGCATAAAGCAGTGCCTCCCCTTGTCGCCCTGGGAATTTCCCAGAGAACTTTATGCAATATGACCGTCAGGGCGATGAGGGGTTCTTTGATGAATTTTTACAGTTTCAACAGGAGAACTTATAGCGAAGGAATTGTATATAGAATGAAAAAAAAGAAAAAATTTTTTTGTAAATATATTATGTAAAGGCCCCCACCTGTGTGGCCCAAAACTAAACGAAAAATCATTGGACCAAAACTACGTGTGAAATTTGGTTTTGATATTCACTCTAGTTTTTGAGCTAGCTCGTCCACAAAAAATTGGTAATGGACAGACTCACTAATTAACAGACATTTTGACAAAACAATTATTATCTCGAAAAATATAATTTTTTCGATGTTCACTTATTAGGGCTTTTTTGTAGAGCGAAATGCCATGGTTTTGCTCCATTTTTGTAATCAAAGTTTAAGCATTTTTTGAGATATTTCGAAAAAAAAGAACTTTTTTCATGCACGATTACAATACTTGACCATACCCTGTATAGTAAAGTAAAAAATAGATTCTAAACTATTTCTATTTTGAATTTATAAGTGATATATTAAACTTATAAATCTTTTTAATGCACACTATTAAGATTTTACATATCAAAACGCAACAAGGATTTTGACCTGGGGAGGGAGCTAATACACATACACATAAAAACATATAATTATATGAACATTTTCGTAAAATGCCAAAAATAATTTTTTAGGAATTTCAAAGTTAAATAATTTAATTTAATATTATATTTCCTCTCTGAAAAACAACATTGGTATACAGGGGGGACTCCTTATCACTTGATCGAGAATTTATAGAAAAAATAAAATATTAATTTTCAAAAAACTTAACACATTTTAAATAGTAGATTTTCTATAGATTTAAATCAGTATAATTTTGATGGAATATCTAGAAAATAATCACTTTTTTAACCCTCTCTGAAAAGCGACATTGGTACACGCAGGGGAGACCCTTATCACTTGATCGAGAATTTATAGAAAAAATAAAATATTGACCCTGTATACAAATGCATATGGTACGTAGATAGACAATAATATATCATATAAATTATATTTGAAGAGTTTTTCTCTCTGATTTAAAATAAAAGAGTTATAACAGTTATAAAGAGAGGACAGACCGATGAATCACCCTGTATATCGAGAGAAAAACTGATAAAATATATTTGTTTTATTTATGTGAAATCTACCCAGTATTTAATCCACTATTATTTTTTAAATAGTATATCACATAACAATTCAAACACACCCACAAAATTGTATATATTAGCGTAGATATGTAAATATTAGATAGGTTCCCTTGTTATGTAATTCCTAATTCAAAGTTCAAGATAAAAATTTCATTCCTAGAGATAGCTATTTATTAGATCAATAGATTTGCAAAGATGTGGTTCTTGGTGTTCCTTGTTTTTTTGATAATCCTTGTTATTTGGCTATGGATCAAAATGGAATTACTCAAAAAAAGTGCCGGAAGCATTGGCGGACCTCCAACGATACCGATTTTTGGAAATATGTTAGATTTTGAACAAAATACGACTGGCAAGTAAAAAATTAAAATCAATCTATATATTTAAAATTAAGGTTTTGTCTGTACATTTGTCCAAATCACGCCAAATTTTGCTAGCACACGTTTCAATCAAAGTTATGAACGAAAACACCCTTAACAAAATTCCTGTCTGTATGTTTCCGTGGTTTCCGCGAAAAGTTGCTCAGGATTCACGTAAAAACGGCTGAAGGGATTATTATGAAATTTCATATTTATTAGATGTCTTATTCTAACTTGCGTTTATAGCTATATGACGTTTTGATATTTTGACCCCAAAAGGGCGTTTGGGGGGGGGGGGGGCGCTCGAATGAAAATTATCAAATAACTCATAAACTATTAACCTATTATTATAAGCAAAGTTGTAGGGGATGTGATTTCTGACAAATTTTGTTGAAAAAATTTCCTCAAAAAGGGGGGAGGGTGAATTACTTTTTTCACCTTTTAAAAAAAGCAAAAAAAGTATGTAAGGGCCTCCCCCCTTACCCTCACATTATCGATTTTGAAAGAAAAAGAAAATTTAATTTTCTTGAAAATTTTACTATTATTTTAATTAGTATTTCATATAGAGATGAATGGATATAATTTCATTGAAATATCTTTAAAATAATTACTTTTTTCACCCTTTAAAAAAGCAAAAAAAGTATGTAAGGACACCCCCCCCCCCCCCTTACTCTCACTTTATCGATTTTGAAAGAAAAAGAAAATGTAATTTTCTTAAAATTTTACTATTATTTTAATTAGTATTTCATATATAGAGATGAATGGATATAATTTAATTGAAATATCTTTAAAATAATTACTTTTTTTCACCCTTTAAAAAAGCAGAAAAGTATGTAAGGGTCCCTCCTTATCATCACTTTATCTATTTTGATACAAAAATAAAATTTAATTTTCTTAAAATTTTACTATTATTTTAATTCGTATTTCATATAGAGACCAATGGATGTAATTTCATTGAAATATCTTTAAAATAATTACTTTTTTCACCCTTTAAAAAAGCAGAAAACTAGGTAAGGGCCATTACTTTATCGATTTTGAAAGAAAAATAAAATTTAAATTTCTTAAAATTTTACTATTATTTTAATTCCTATTTCATATAGAGACGAATGGATGTAATTTAAATAAAAAAATCGCATTCCAACTTTTTAGTCGAAACATCTATACCTACTTAAATTTAATGTTAATCATTATCGGTTAAACAGTTAAACAAACACTCATAATACACTCGTACTTTACGCACTCACAAACAGACATTTTTTATACTGAGGGAACCTTGAATGATTGATTTTCACAAAAACAAGATTTCTATTACCTACCGCACATATAGAACCCACAGTTTCTATTTTTTGCATATTTGTAGAAATAAAGTTTTTCAAGAGCGATAAACTTATTTTATTTACTTGATTTTTAATCAAATATCAAATAAAATTAGAACAAAATAAAAAGTTTGAGATAAATAGAAAGATTAAAGAGATAAAAGTAAATAATGAAGAAAAATATAAATGTGAATAAGAAAGTTTTCTTCTACCCTTTGGTTCAGCCAGCAGAAGACAAGAAATCTAAAACGAGGTCAAGGATCATAGTCATGCAAAAATGAAAAACTTAACTTTGAAATTCTAATTAATTATATATTAGAAGAAACTTTCTCTTCTGGAAGAGACGGACTAGTAGAAATTTTAATCGATAAGTGATGAAAAAGAAGCCCAAGGGAAAAAAATCAATTCTTTAAAAATTCTATTGATGATTCTGTTGAGAAAGGACAAATTTTGAGCACTGTTGAAGGAAGGAAGGGAGAAATATGTTGTATTTTTCCCTCAATGACCCCATTTAAACACTGAAGGAGGAGGGGAAATTCTCTCAAACGTTGGTTTTTGATTGATGAAAAAAATGAATATCCAATAAATTTATTTTATTCGAGAGAATTTTTTCACTATCCTTGGGCGGCCTTTACATCATTTATCAACTAATAAAATTCACTATTAAAGAAAAATTTCTCCCCGTAAACCTAACAATGGATTCCAGTAGATTATACGCTGACTAGCTGCAAGGCCCTCTTGGTAGCCAGGAGGCCAGGCTACACCCCCTGGACCCCCACCCTACCCCCTCACCCCACCCCCATTCCTCACCCCAACCTCGGATCCCTTTTTTGGGTCCAATAGCAAGAATTTTCATTTTTTTGTCCCCCCTCCCCCATTTTGTATGGTTAGTTTTCTCTAGAGGCCCACATATTATGCATACAAAATTTGGTTGAGTTTGCTCCAAGGGCAAGAATTAAAATTTCTTCACCCTCCCCCTTTTTGGGTGTTTTTTTAGGGGGGGGGGGGATTTTTTTAGACAAAAGTTGTCAGAAATCTCATCCCCTACAACGTTGCTCATAACAAAATTTCCCGTAGAGTTAATAGATTAGGAGTTATTTGATGATCATTTCCATTAGTGCGCCCTCCCCAAAACCTTTTTTGGGGTCAAAATATCAAAACGTTATATAGCAATAAACGTACCTAAGTGAGAAAACATCTGATCCAAATATGAAATTTCATAATAATCCCTTTAGCCGTTTTTACGCGAATCATGAGCAACTTTTTTTCGTGGAACCCACTGTTTCAGGCAGACAGACAGACAGGAATTTTGTTGAGAGTGTTTCCGTTCATGACTTTGATTAAATTTGATGTGGAACCAAAATTTGGCGTGATTTGGACCAATGTACAGATAAAACCTTAATTTTATATAAATATATAGAAGATAGAATATTATCATGCAATTTCCCGATTTTTTACAACACTTGAGTTTTGAGATATGATCACTCAATATGACGAAAAAGGCCATTTTAACCTATTTTCGAGTCCCATTAATAATAAATCAAAATATTTTGTTGCCGTAATAGAAAACAGCTTCCTCTTTGATTTTCAAATTACCACTTGTTTTAGCTCAATTAGAACTCGAGTTATAACTATAACTAAAAACAACTAAAACTACGTGACTATAAAAGATAAAAAAAGTTTTGCTTTTTTAGTTATAACACGAGTTCTAATTGAGCTAAAAACAAGTAGTAAGTAATAGGAAACTGTTTTCTATTACGCCAACAAAATATTTTGATTTCAAACATTGCTATTTAATATTTAATGGGACTCGGAAATAGGTCATTTTCGTCATTTTGACCTATAATATCTCAAACCTATGACGTGTTGTAAAAAATCGGGAAATTGCATGATAACCAGCGTATAAAACTCTACTGGAATCCATTGTTAGGTTTACGGGGATAATTTTTTGTTAAATTTTTGTCGAGCAGTGTTATTTTTCCGTTTCTTCTTCATATCAAGTGCAATACAAGATTCCGAGAGTCTGCAATTAGCATTATAATTTTCTTGGGGAAATTTTTCACACGGGTGGTTGTCTTCTTCAGTATTTAGAGAGACCCCCTTGTATTTTTGACATAGTTGAAAATTCTTCTAAGGCGTTATTCGATTCCGAGTAAAAGCGGTCCAAATTCAAGTGTCCTAGGGCCAGTTAAATGTCGGTTTGACCGTCTGTCAATTTAACAAAGACTTGACAAACCGAGATACAACTGGCCCTTAGTCATTGCTCTACTGGTGCCTCTTGTTCCATTTACTTTATGCCGAGGGGTGAACCGCGGCCTAAAATTGTGTACATCTACTTCCTCTTCTACTTTCATTTTCAAGTAGAAGACAATAGATGACAATAGATTATCTAATGAATTCCAAAGTAATTCCTAATAATTCTAAAGATGGTGTACACTTAATTCCAATCGCGGTTTACCCCTCGCTGATAATGCAATTAAAAATAATGACTAATTATGATTGTTTCTATATTTCAGCCATACTAAAATACATAGACGAATCTGTTCACAAGTACCCATCGCCAGCCCGTTTCTGTGCAGGTCCTTTTCGATTAGGAATTTCATTGAAGGACGCTGACGAAATTGAAGTAGATATCTCAGCAAAATGAATGTTTATCACATTAAAATATTATAATATGAAATATTATTTTTAGACAATTTTGACAAGCAATAAAATTTCAAAAGGAATATTTTATGACTTTGTTAAAGTATGGCTTAAAGAAGGTCTTCTAACAACAAGTCAAGGTGAGAGAGATACTACCATATATTAAAACTAAAATATTTTTAAAGTTTGAATTTTTATTTAAATCACACATAATTAATTATAATTCTTTATTAAATGCGAACAAATAATACAATATAACTACGACGTTTCGATCGACTTATTCTGAGATCGTTCTCAAGTATGAAGACCCACTCCGATTATAGGTTAACTGAGTCAATCACGTGTCGGTCAGTTTTATATAGACTCCATGTACAGTCCAGCTAAAAAACCAACTGACGACCCCAGCGCCCCCTGTCGGACTGAGCATTACATGTTCAACACGGGGCGCTGAAGTCGTCAGTGTGTTGGTTTTTTGACTGGACTGTACATGGAGTCTTTATAATCCTGACCAACACGTGATTGGCTCAGTTAACCTATAATCGGAGTGGGTGCTCATACTTGAGAACGATCGCAGAATAAGTCGATCGAAACGTCTTAGTTATTTTATATTATTTGTTCGTGTTTAATAAATAATTATAGTTAATTATGTGTGATTTAAATAATAATTCAAACTTTAATCAAATTAATCACAAAAATAAAAGCTTCAACAGCTTCATTACTAATCAAATATTTTTAATAATTATTGCTTGAAATGGTAATTAGTATGTATAAACTTCAAAAATGAGGTATTTGAAGCCCAAGAGAGACAGATGTGAAGCTCTCGGAGTAAAATAAAATTCTTCTTAATTGAAAAAACTTATCTTTATTACTGAGATAATCAAAATCAACGAATTATGTTTTGGCTAATACTGTCAGCCATCTTCAGTCTGCAACATCCAAATAGTACAAAAGATCATTTATATATTATTCTATTGAATCATTTTATTTGTATCACCGTGTTAATGTTTTTCTTTTGTAGCATTTTGGATGTTGTAGACTGAAGATGGCTGGGAGTATTGGCTGAAACATGATTCGTTGATTTTGATTATCTCAGTAATAAATAGAAGTTTTTTCAATTAAAAAGAATTTTATTTTACTTCGAGAGCTTCACATCTGTCTCTCTTGGGCTTCAAATGCTTCATTTTTGAAGTTTATACATAAAATATTTTTATATCAGGATTGGATGAAGACAGTCCACAAATAAATAAGAGATTACTTCCAACAAATATAGTAGATTGGGGGAAGACGCCGTAGTTTTTAACTTTATTTTATATAAAATAGCACATTGGTTTTATTTTTAATCAAGCATTTTATCCACAATATATATGTACTTTTGTAATTAATAATAAAATAAGTTTCGCTATGAAAAACTATTTATTACCTAAAAAAAATTTTTGTAAACGTTTCCATTTCGGCATCTTATCTCAATCTAACATAGTAAGAAATGGGCAGAAGGCAATACTTCTTCAAACCTGCCACATAGTCCGCAAGTTCCTTAATTAATAAATTATCTGAAAATGGCGTGCGGGCCAGGGTGAATTTCCTTTCCGAGCCTAACCCTTGGAAAAGAAAAGAACTACCAGGGAAGGTGAAAGTTTACCAGCACTAGTGCTGAGTAAGGGCTAGTTGTATGTAGGTTTGTAAAGTCTTTGTTAAGTTGACAGGTGGTCAAACCTTAGTATTCACCAAGTTCCAGGCCTGGTGGACAATCAGATGGCACTCATCTGGCCGGGCACATGGTGAATACTGAGGTTTGACCGTCTGTCAACTTAGCAAAGACTTTACAAAACAACATACAACTAGCCATTAGGGTAATAACTCGGATAATAATAATAAGGCACAGAAGGCAATACTTCTACAAACGTGCCACATATTGAGAAAGTTCCTCAATTAAAGATTTCAGGTGGTTCATGGTTCCCAAATTTACCGATCCTAATCCCAAATAAGATGTGAAGGGATAAATAAAAATTTTCCAGCGCAGGCTGAGAAAGTGTATTAACTCGAATAATAATGATTAAGAGAGTTATGTGTTAAGCCTACAATTTAAACATGGTTAAAATTATTTTTAAGTTTATATTACTCGATATAAACTCTGGACCAGGAAGGGAATTCATCCTAACTCACATGAACCACCGGATAATATTTGAAGAATTTTCTCACTATGTGGCACGTTTGTAGAAGAATTGCCTTCTGTTTATTATTATTATTATTATCAATATAGTTTTAAAATTTTTGAGTTATTTCGAAAGAACTAAGCAAAAACATCAATCCATTTACTATGTACGATTGAAACACGTATCTATTTGTTGTGTAATAAAAATTAATAACTCTATAACAGGTCATTCAATAAGTCCGTAGGATAAGTAAGAAAAAAACAAAATTTTGACAAAACTCGATTTTATTATTCAACATAGTTGCCTTCGAGGGCGATACAACGAGTATGGCGATTTTCCAACTTTTCGATACCACTTTTATAGTACGATTTCTCTTTCTCGTCAAAATAGGTCTCAGTTTCAGCGATTACTTCATCATTGAACTTCTTTTGGATTCTAGTGTGTAATAGTGAAACCATGTCTCATCCATTGTCCCATATCGATGATAGAATTCCATTTTATTGCGGTTTAACAGCGCCAAACACTCCTCTGAAGCATCGATTCGTTGTTGTTTTTGGTCGACTGTGAGCTCACGAGGCAATCACTTTGCACAGAGATTTCGCATACCCAAATATTCGTGTAAAATGGTAAAAACACTACCATCTGATATCTTTACAATGTCAGCTACCTCGTGCACCTTCAATTTGGGATCGTTCATAACCAATTTGCGGATTTTTTTTATGTTTTCTGGAATAACAGCCTCTTTTGGACGTTCACTGTGCTCTGCATCATTTGTGCTGGTACGACCACGTTTAAACTTCTCTACCATTTGTCTCGATGGAGCAGAGTTCGGATAATGTTAATCAAGCCATTGTTTGGTTTCCACTGTATTTTTTTCATCAAAAATCAATGCTTTGCTAAAACTCGAAATTCACTTTTTTTTCAATAACAAAAGTTGCTTTACACAAAATGCTATAACTCACGAATCAATAGTCAGATTGCTGTCAAATTTATACACGTATCGTTTGAAGGTTAGTACTAAATAAAATTCATATGGAACAAGTTCTAGCCATCTATGTGTCATTCTACGGACTTATTGAATGACCTAATATAAATATATAAATACTGGTAAAGACACTGAATATATTTTAATTTTTTTCTATTTTCAACAAATGTAAACTGCTTAGGAGAACATTGGCACAAAAATCGTAAAATGTTAACTCCAGCGTTTCATTTCGAAATTCTGGGACGTTTTATTGGAATAATTGGAGCCAAGGCGGAAATATTGATGGACGTTTTAAAAAAGCACTCGGGACAAGTGATTGAAATGTCTGAACCAATATCCAAATGTGCCTTAGATATCATTACAGGTTTGGTTTTAAATAATATTTTTCTAATTAAAAAATATATACTTATATGTTTAATTCTAGAATCGGCTATGGGGGTAAATCTTGATATACAAAAAAACGAAAATAGTGAATATTTAGAAAATGTTAGAGAGTAAGTATTAACTAAATACAATATTTTTCGTTGTAATCAATCAATTAGATTAAAAAGGATGGAATTTAGCAGATGAGACTCTCTCATGATTTCTTGAGTAGATTGATTTATATTAGCTTTACTTGTAAGAAGTTGGTTGTAAACGAGATCTAGAGTGTCGATTTCATCCTACTTCTAATTGTCGTATCGAAATGAAACTCTGGATGTACCATATACATATGGGACATTCCACGCCAAATAGGACGGTTTGAAAAATTTAAATTTTTGATTTCTTTCATTTTTTGACATTTTTTAGTATCCATTAAAAAACTCTTCCTGATAAATTTTTTTTGTTGAAATTTTTGTTTTTTTACTTACCTACTTTTTAGAAAATAAGCTGAAGTGTTCTGATGTGGCCATCCACTTGACTTCACCATACAACCTGGCCCCTTCACTTATATTTAATAAAATTATTTATAATCATGTAGGGGAGGGGGGGTTAGTTTTTGTATTTTTAGACTCCTGGGGGCCCACTGATTATGTATACAAAATTTGGTTGAGTTTGGTACAAGAGCCTAGATTTTCATTTTGCTCAAATGGCCTAGATTTTTAATTTTTAATCCCCCTCCACCCCCCTTAATTTCGGGTCGATATGCACCAAAATCTAATCAGCTCTTAATCTCAATGGACCAAAACTACGTGTGACATTTGGTTTTGATATTGACACTAGTTTTTGGGCTAGCTCGTCTACAAAAATTTGGTAACTCACAGACTGACAGAATAACAGATAGACTAACTGACAGACATTTTGACAAAACAATTATTATCTCAAAAAATATAATTTTTTCGATGTTCACTTATTAGGGCTTTTTTGTAGACCGAAATGCCATGGTTTCACTCAATTTTTTAATCAAAATAGTTTCAGCCGTTTTTGAGATATTTCGAAAAAAAAGAAGGAAAAAAACACTTTTTCATGCACGATTACAATTCGTGACCATACCCTGTATGGTAAAGTAAAAATATAATAAAAACTTTTAATAATTGGAATTTTTTTCTTTCCTCTTGATAATTCAAACTTCTTGATAATTCGAAATCTCTATAATTCGAATTTTTCTTGTAGTCCCTTGGATTTTGAATTATCGAGAGTCGACTGTAAAAGTATATGCTTCTCAAAGAAGCGCCTCTGGCATTTGACTTAGTTAAAAGTTTATTACATTATTTTGTACTTTTTAATGCATTACTGACAAAAATGTGTTTTTTTAGTTTTTTAAGCTATAATTTTTTTAATTAATAACCTTTTCATAATTTATTTAAGATTGTCAAGATTAATAATAGAAAGAAGTTGTAAGCCTTGGTTCTATAATGAGTTTATTTATCGATTAACAAAAGATGGCCAGGAGACGCAAAGAAGAGTGAGGTCGATTGATAAACTCACTACTGAGGTACACCGTTCGATTTATTTATTAAATTTTTTTAATGAAATATTTTATTGTATTATTTTAGATAATAAAGAAACGTCGACAATCTTTTCAAGAGGACATAAGGGAGGAAAATGAAGAAGGTGTTAAAAAAAAGTTAGCATTTTTGGATTTGTTACTCGAAATTCAAAAAAACGATCCTACGTTTACCGATGAAGATATTAAACAAGAAACGTCGACCTTCATGTTTGCAGGTCATGATACCACGTCCGCTGCTATTTCATTCTGTTTGCATTTAATTTCAAAACACAAAGATGTTCAGGTAAGTTCATTTTAATTCATAATTAAAAACATAGCATTTAATTTTTATATATAAAAGTTCAAACAGAAATCAATGAGTTGTCCTCTCTTTGATGCAAACAAACATATATACAGTGTGTCAATTTGAAAAATTCCCACCCCTAGTATCGCTAAACTGGCAAATTATTTAAAAAATCGCTGAGACACGTCAAATTTGTATTCGAGGGGGAAGAATTTTGACGTATAAATTAGATCGTCCCCTGTCCCCCAGAGCCACCCCAAAATCTTAAGTGGGAAACGGGGCCGAGTGAGACATCATTTTGAAGGGCTCTACATTTTGGTGTGCCATTTTTTAAATTTGAGTGCTGCGTTGCGTTAGGCGTCTTTGAATAATGCAAAATTGAATTTTTGTAATTATTTGTGTGATACATTAAACTTATAAATTCTCATTAAAACAGGTTTTAACCATGGTACGTTGTAACGCACCACTGTAAAAACCTGTTTTAATGAGAATTTATAAGTTTAATGTATCACACAAATAATAACAAAAATTCAATTTTGTAATATTCAAAGACGCCTAACTTGGCAAAGCAGCACTCAAATTTAAAAAGTGGCACACCAAAATGTAGAGAATAAAAATCCCTTCAAAATAATGTCTCACTCGACTCACTTTCCCACTTAAGATTTTGGGGTGGCTCTGGGGGGGGGGGGGGGGGGGGCCGGGGGGCGATCTAATTTATACGTCAAAATTCTTCCCCCTCGAATACAAATTTGAGGTGTCTCAGCGATTTTTTAAATAATTTGCCAGTTTAGCGATACTAGGGGTGGGAAGTTTTCAGATTTACAAATTGTATATTTATACTAGAGTACACTGCGCTTCAAAAAAAGTGGAACACTTGAAAAATTCGGATTTTTTCAAAGAAATATTATAATTTAATTTCTTTTTTATTTAAACTTTTAATAAATTATATACATGTAGAATTATTTTTAAACAATATCACAATCTAATGTATTAAAAGTTTAAATAAAAAATATAAATTTTGATATTTCTTTGAAAAAATCCAAATTTTTCAAGTGTTCCACTTTTTTCGAAGCGCAGTATTTTATAGGGTGGCCCAAAAAAAAAGAATATTATTTTTATTTTTGATCTTGATCTCTTTGGCCTATAGGTACGAGTAGTTTTGTGAAAATGACTTGCTATGCGAAATTAATAGTGATCTAAAAGACAGGGGAAGTTAAAAAATGTAAAACAATATAATTTTAAAACAAAAATCGAAGAAAGCTAATACTTATTTATAATAGAAGAATCAAATATTTAAAAGAGTACATTGTTAATTTCTAATAACAGGAGTTTTTTAACAAGTAAATTGTGAAACACCACTATAACCCGTTAAAAAACTTCTGTGTTTAATATGTTTCACTATAAACCAACACCGCTTTCCCTAAATGTTATTAATTTCTAATAAGCCCAAAATTGGGGAAGCTATCTTAAAAAATTAAATTATTAAATTCGTAAATGATTATGATTACGAATTAGTTTATTGAATATTGAAGAGCGGGCAGGTGCATGGTCAAGTAATATGGATGGCCACACGATACAGGCACTTTCATCTGATTGGACATCCCGTCAGGCACAAGGTGAATTCTAAGGTTTTACCCTTTGTCAACGTTTAAAAAGAATTTACCAACTTAGGGCCGGTTGTATGTCGCAAAGTAAACGCTTTTTACCACTAACAAAGGGTAGTGCATGTCATCTGATTGGGCATCCCAGTCCCTCTATTTACCATCTACTCTTTGTTAGTGGTAAAAAGCATTTACTTTGCGACATACAATCGGCCCTTAGGGCTCTTAGGGCCAGTTCTATGTCGGTTGGTAAACTCTTTTTAAACGTTGACAAAGGTTAACTTAGGGCCCTTAGGGCCAGTTGTATGTCGATTGGTAAACTACATAACGCCCCTGCATTGCATAAAAACCGTGCAGACATTGCCTCTTCAATTAATTTAGACTTATGCAAACTGAGTGCAGGGAAAACTCAGTGTTGCCTTATTTCTAGGTACGTCGACAGAAACCTCCCAAACATATCATTCGACTCAAACTCACTAGAATTCAGGGATAAAATTTCAATGCTAGGCGTAACTCTAGGGTCTGACCTTTCATAGAATGACCATATCTCAACCACTGCCAAAGCTGCAGCGCGCAAGCTTGGTCTCCTATTTAGGTCTAGACGCTGTTATACTCCCAGTCAACTTCTTATACTGTATAAGGCTCAAATTCGTCCCTGTCTCGAATATGGCTCTCATCTGTGTAGGGTTGCCTCTTGCTACACTGGATGCAATTCAGAAGCGAGCAATTAAACTAATAGGAGACCCGGCTCTAACCAACTCACTCGACTCCCTGGCTCACCGAAGAACCGTTTCTGCCCTTTCCCTGTACTACAGATACTATCACGGTGTCTGTTCAGTCGAGCTGAAATCAATTATCCCCCCTAATGCCCTCTTTACGAGAAACACGCGGTTTTCTAACGATCAGCACCCCTTCGCTGTCAAATTGGATAAAAGTCGAACAAGCGCTTTCGCCAACTCTTTTATCCCTTTGACCTCCAGAGACTGGAACTCGCTCCCTGCCACCATCTTTCCCGCGACTTATAACCTTCAGCTATTTAAGACCCTTATCCAGAGATACCTTCGACCCCCGCCCAACCCATAAAATTCTTTCTTCTTCTTTTCACGATGGAGGCGCCAACCCAGTCCTTTAGGGGTTGCACCTTTTTGGTGTAACTCCTTCTCTTATCATTAAAAAAAGCTCTTTTTAAACGATGCCAAAGGGTAAAACCTTAAAATTCACCTTGTTCCCGATGGGATGGCCAATCAGATGACAGGTACTTTCATCTGATTGGCCATCCCACGGGGCACCAGGTGAATTTTAAGGTTTTACCCTTTGTCAACGTTTAAAAAGAGTTTATCAGCCGACATACAACTGGCCCTTAGGGCCGGTTGTATGTCGCAAAGCAAATGCTTTTTACAACTAACAAAAGGTAGATGGTAAATGGATACCTATACAGTTTCTGTGCCTGTCATCTGATTGGCCATTCCAGTCCCTCCATTTATCATCTACCCTTTGTTAGATGTAAAAAGCATTTACATTGTGGCATACAACCGGCCCTTAGTGTATCATGGATGGCCACACCTTTTTATTTACAATATTTTTTTTTTAAAGAACTCTATAATAGACGAATTAGATGCAATTTTTGGAGATTCTAATCGGGCTACTACTTTCCACGATCTTCAAGAAATGAATTATCTTGAAAGGGTCATTAAAGAAACAATGAGATTATACCCAAGCGTTCCTGTGATTGTTCGTCGTGCCGAGGAGGATATTAAGCTGAGAGGTTTGTGACAATGAAACAATTTTTTTGAATAAAATATCACTAATAAATCAATTGTTAATTATAGAGAATGTGATTATACCAAAATATGCCGAAATAGGCATTTGTATAAAATCGCTTCATCAAAATGAAAAATATTGGCCTAGTCCTACGAAATTTGACCCGGATAGATTCTTGCCAGAGAAATGTAAGGAGAGACATCCTTTCTCTTATATTCCATTCAGTGGAGGACTCAGAAACTGTATAGGTATTTTCTTTTGAATAAAACCGAGGGGTGAACCGCGATTGGAATTAGGTGTACACCGTCTTTGGAATTACTTTGGAATTCATTAGATAATCTATTGTCATCTATTCTCTTCTATTTGAAAATGAAAGTGGAAGTAGGTGTACACGATTTTAGGTCGCGGTTCACCCCTCGAATAAAACTATAGACCAGTAAATAGAGGATCCAAAAAGTGGTTCAGCTTACATTAATTGCGGAAAAAGATTTTTTTTCTAAGATCGTTTGGTATGGTGTGGGTATGCCAAATCTAAGTTTGAGACCTCGAAAGTGTGGGGGACAACTTTTGGTGGCCGAAAAACCTCGAAATTTTCTGACTTTTTCCAGTTTTTTGCTTTTATCTCGAAAACAGTCCATATTTTATATATAACCGTTCTATAATAAATTAAAGAGGATAAAATTTCGATTAAAAAAAGGAAATGCAAAATTGATCAAGTAGTTCGATTTTTAATGGGGATCCAAAAAACAACATCCGGGATCACCTTTGAATATCCCAAAAAATCGCTTTTTTTTTGATTTTTCCCATTTTGACCATGAAGGAGCACGTGATCGACAAAGATCACTCTTCCTCTTTAATTTACTATAAAACCGTTATTTACAAAATATGAACTGTTTTCGAGTTATAAGTGAAAAACTGGAAATAGTCCGAAAATTTCAAGATTTTTTGGCCACCAAAAGTTGTCCCCCACACTTTTGAGGCTGCAAACTTAGATTTGGCATACCCACACCATAACAATCGATCCTAAAAAAAATATTTTCCCACAATTAATGTAAGCTGAAACCCCCCTATTTACTTATTTACTTTCTATTCAATTCTGATTGAATTCAGTAAAATGTTTTTTTTTCTTTTTCAAGGTCAAAAATTTGCAATGCTAGAGATGAAAATGATCATTTCAACATTACTTCGCAATTTTACGTTGTTTGATGTTAAGCAAGAGTTAATACTAGCATTCGAAATTGTATTAAAATCCAAAAATGGTGTAAAAGTAGGCCTGCATCGCAAAGATTTGTAAAGTATGATAAAAAAAATGAAAAAACAATAAATTTTAAAGAAATGGGTATCTATTTGAGAAAGAAAGATTGAATTTTTTCTCAAAATCAACTTGTGATACCTATAATCAATTAATTTTACGAACATGAATTTGGGCTATATCAGGGATTTTAATAGATATGTTTAATAGTACAAGATCCCGAATTGGGTCGACCTTCACCAATCGAATTTCGTAATGAAATTAATATTTTGATAATATAATGTATTAATGAACAAAACTTGACAGGGTCGACATCCAATTTCACTGCATAGCTATTTTATCTAATTTATTAGATTTATTTATTTTTATTTATTTATTATTTGTTTTTTGTTTTTTTTTAATTATCTACAGTTTCATATATAACAATAAAGGAAATTCTATAACTACAAAATACTAATTCGAAGTTTCCTGTTGATCACCTGTCTACCTGGACTTATGCAGTGAAAAAAGATAGCGACCCAACTTTCTCATTTTAGATACATATTTTACTCTCGATTGGTAATATATTTATCCGGAAACTCGATAACCACATTTATGTAATAAAAACTTTATTTTTTTATTAAAAATAGCTATGGAGGGAAATTGGATGTCGGCCCTATCAAGTTACACCCTATCAAATACATTATATTATCAAAATATTAATTTTAAATGAAGGTCGTTAAGTCGGGATCTTGGACTATAATGTTTATATTGCATCCTATATGCAATATAAACATATCTATTAAAATCTTTGATACGACCTAGATTCATGTTCATAAAAATAAATTTTAGTTTCTAAATGTGCTTTTACATTGGAGCATGATATTAGAGAAGGGAAGAAAATAAAATTATGTTTTTTTTATGGAAGCGTTAACATTTGGAGCAGCGGCCAGAACCAGGCTTTTTATCAAAGCTCAATGACAAGGGCCTAGATAAATGAAACACCAATTTTGTTATCTAAAGAAAGAACAATTTCAGCTGAAACCACCTACCTAATATGGCACATTTTTTATAAAGAAATGTCATCAGAATGGACAACGTTTCGACTAGAGTCGAAATCTCTAATTAAATTGGAAGGAAAGTGAAATTTTCAAGACTCAGTGCGCTATTTGCAATTTCAGTAAATTAATAATTTCAAATGATAAATATCTAAATCTGATATTCTTTTTAAATAAATCTTTATTAGCCACAATAATATGTTTGTTTACTTTTTTATTCCTCGTTAACTAATGCTTCAAGTGGGTGTCAATTGGCAAACATCAGGGGGCAAATTAACTAGGAAATAAATGCATTTGCTTTTATGGGAGAATGGAAATTGTTTCCCCGATAACTTTCTGGCACCGGATCTCAGGAGGGGTGAATTATACATGTAATTATTATTAAGTTGATACAATTTTGATGGCTGTATATGTATATAATTAAGTAATGGAGAGGGATTCCGCCAATGGGTGGCCTCTGCTGAATGGAAAACTCCCAATTATAGAAAACGTTTTTTTTTTGTTTTTTTTTTCTCTCTCACCTATATGCCAGGGTTGTCCGAAAAAATTCAAAAAATATTTAAGAACTATAATGTACGCACGGCCTTGGCATCAACTGGTAATATGTCCTTTTTATTTAATAACAAGGATGTAGTTCCACCCCATGAACAACATAATGTGATATACTTAATTAAGTGCCGCGATTGCCCGAAACCTACAAGTGTTTATGTGAGTCAAACATCTCGCATTTTTTCTTTGCGGAAAAGAGAGCATGAATTAAGTGTAATAAATAAAAAAGCTTCGACAGCCCTGAGTGCACACCATATCGATACCTCACATGGATTTGAGTTTGATGATGCTGTCATCTTGATGAGATTGGGGAACAATTATAAGCGTCTGCTAGCCGAAAAATGCTTTATTAAGACATATGGGCAAAGGGCTCTTAATTTTCAAACTGATTGCATTGAGCTTAGCAATGCTTACTTGTCAATATTGACAAATACTGATGCCCAGGTATAATAAACATTGAGAAAGGGGGGGAAAGAATTGTAAAAAGGTAGAGAAGAAAAAAATTTATTTTTTTATTTTTATATATTGTCATTTTAAATTCAATTTTTGTTATTCTTAATGTTTGTTAATTATTTTGAGAAATCTTTTAATTGAGAGATGTTTGTGAGGGGTCAGTGATCCTAATTAGATCAATGTCCTCATAATTATTATTATTATTAATTGAATGAAATTGAAATTTGCTATATTTGTACTTGAGACGTTGCGCATATCAAGTGAGAGCACACCAAGATTTATGTACCATTTTGTAATTCATATAATTTTGTATATTATAATAAAATCCACAACAACTCTGCCTGCGGACAATTTATTTATCAAATTAATTGTGTCGCTAATAATGTAAGATATAATTTTGTAATTAACAAGTTTGGATTTTTTGTAAAAAATTTTATTGTAATTTGACATGTGTGCTCTATCGCTTTTTTCAGCTCTTAGGAACTGATGATGGCATTATTTAATTAAAGCCGAAACGTTTTCTATAATTGGGAGTTTTTTATTCAGCAGAGGCTACCCATTGGCTGAATCCCTCTCCATTACTTAATTATAATTATTATTAATTCTATATAGCTCGAAGAGATGTTACGTCTATCGTGATTTACTCTAATATCATCAGCGAATCTAGATTTTCAATTCCTGTATCTACAGTTCTACATTGCTGTTCAAAAAAATCGAGTCACCAATAAAAACTTTATTAAATATCAATTATTTTTTTTTGTCTTTCTCTTCTGTGGCCTCGCTCATAACAAAGCATATTTGGCCAACATCATAGTATTATAATATAGACCCACAGAGCATCCCCAAAATGTGGAAAATACATGTATAGACAGGTCTTCAGAATATGGTTAAACTAAATGAAAACGTTGAGCGCATAGGTAAATTTGGCCCAAACAGACAGAAAGACAAAATTACAAGTTGATTAAAACGGTGGAAATATTTTTTATAAGTCTAGGTTTACAATTTTTATATTATAGCAAATATACTTTCATTTGCAAAAATAACTATTTTTCAAGAAATATGTTATTAGGTTATTACTGACAATCTTATAAAGCATTTTTTTTCATTAAAAAACGTTAAAAAATATACAAACATAAATGTTATGTTAAGCTCTGCTTTTTGATTTATTTATGAATTATCGTTATATTTGAGTTTTTTTTTTTGTTGTTGTACGAATAATTAAGAATATGTTACTCAATGGGGGGGGGGGGGGAGGTACTGGCTGCGAAAATATTTTAGTATTTTAAGGGGGCCGCGAATATACTTTCGTATTTTAAGGGGGCCGCTACTATTAAAAGGTTAAGAACCACTGTATTAGAGGAATTAAAAAAAAACAATTAATTTTATTAAAAGAAAATTGAAAAAAATATAATTATATAAATTTTTATTCAAGCAACCACCTGTGAATAGTTATTTGAATTAACAAAAAAACCCATCAAAAACAACTTAGCCGAAGATGAGACCGTGATAGATCAAATTGTCAACACAAAAACCCCCTAACCCGTAAATTTCATCCAAGTTAGAGCCGTTTTCGAGAAACCGAATCTATTGGTATATAGTACAAGAATTGATCGTTTAAGGTAGTTGTTTCACCATATGGGTTTTCTTAGAATTTTTTTGAAATTTATACAGATTATTATTTAAATATTATTCTGCATCGATTGGTGGCAAAACGAAATTTATGAACAATATAGTTCCGGAGATATTAAATTCCAAAGATAGAGTTTTTTTAGACTCTTTATACATTGCACTATAAGAGATATCGGAAAATTTACATACATATTTAATTATAATTAAGAAACCCTTCTTACCATTTTTATAAAAAACTAAACCAACATTAAACAATAACCAATACATATTTTAAGACAATTTTGATTCATAGTTACAACATAGTTTCTGAGATAATAAGGAATAAATAATGAAAAATGTATAAAACAAAATTTACACTAAAAACAATTTGACAACAGCGCATTTATTTAACCAGCGAAAGATGTATAAAGCGCGCATGCGCTAGATTTTTTCAAAATTATAATTTTCTTAAGGTGTAACGTAGGCGTTGATTACATTTGTTAAAAAATAACAAAACGATTTTTTTAGGAATTTAAGGTAGTTGTTTCGCGACAATACTAGCAAAAATTTAATGCTAGAGTATATAGAACAGACAATAAGGATTCATAGTTCATAAGCCCAAAACTTTTTGCTGTTTATGTACCAATTCTAGCCAATCCCGTGCTCGTTTGACAAATTTGGCACCATTGTAAGAGATTGAATATTTTTATATTAAAATGACAGATAAAATACATTTTAAATTTCTATAAAAATGGTTTTGTTATTTTTTAACAAATGTATTCAACGCCTACGTTACACCTTATGAAAATTATAATTTTGAAAAATCTAGCGCATGCATCTTTCGCTGGTTAAATAAATGCGCTGTTGCCAAATTGTTTTTAGTCTAAATTTTTTTAATACATTTTTCATTATTTATTCCTTATTATCTCAGAAACTGTGTTGTAACTATGAATCAAAATTGTCTTTAAAATATGTATTGGTTATTGTTTAATGTTGGTTTAGTTTTTTATAAAAATGGTAAGAAGATGGTAAGGTTTCTTAATTATAATTAAATATGCATGTAAATTTTCCGATATCCCGTATAGTGCAATGTTAAAGAGTCTGAAAAACTCAATTTTTGAAATTTAATATCTCCTGAACTGTATTGTTCATAAATTTCGTTTTGCCACCAATCGATGCAGAAGTATTTAAATAATAATCTGTATAAATTTCAAAAAAAATCCTAAGAAAACGCATTTGGCGGAACAACTATCTTAAAATGTATTTTTAACCGACTTCAAAAAAGGAGGAGGTTCTCTATTCGACTGAATTTTTTTTGTGTCTATGTTACCTCATATCTCCGCCATTTGTGAACCGATTTTGAAAAAAAAATTTGCATTGGGCTCAGTCTACCTTCCGATTGGTCCCATTTTTTTCATAGGTATTAGATCTTTTTTGTTAGGTTTGTTCAGGCCTAACTTCTTTGTTTATGATCCGATTTCGTTGATTCTTGTATCTTAGGGATGGTGCCATATTAATTTGGTCAAGTTCTGATGATATGATATGAACAAATAAAATCCACTAAAAGGTATAAAATAATTATCTTATTTAGTTACAACTAAATGACGAAATATAAACATGAAATTACTTTTTGAAGTCGGTGCCAAACATATACATTTTATGAATCGCACTTGAAGGATCTTACTTAGTACGCTCACGGGCGGATCCAGAAATTTTTTATGGGGGGGGGGGGCGATATTAAAAAAATACGAGAATATATCAATATTTTTAATGTATTTTAGTAGGAAATTAACGCTTACATTCTAAAGAAATAATACACTTATACCAGGGCCGGTACCACACTTTCATTTTAGGGGATTATGTACCGGCACCCCCCTCCCGCGGGGGGGGGGATTTTAGGCTTCATAAGTAGTTTTAAGAGGCGATTTTGACCCTCTCTAAAATTAAAACAAACAAAAAGAGGGCATGAAAAAGGGGAAAATATACAGGTTTACCTACCTATTAAATGTATATTATAATATACTTGGACTATAGTTCACTAATTGAGTTCTTCATATTTAATGAATTGGTTGTGACTACTAATGTAAAATAGATATTTTTTAAAATTAAAAAAATGTTTACTTACAGCTCATTTAGTCCAGACAAATTACGATTTTAAGAGGAAATAATTCCTAGTAAAGATTTTATTGCTGGGATACCTTTATTGGTACTCCAATATTACTACCCGAAGTTTTCCCCGAAATCTGTGTTGTGGAAATTTTTCTACGCGCCTCAAAATGAGAAAATTTCGAAGTTTTTTCAGTTTTTCTTGAATAGCTCTCAAACGGCTTATCAAATCAAAAAGATATCCATTAGATAATTTAAAGTACTTTAAATTTCGCGTAAAATTATAAAAATTTCATCTATTTAGGTTCAGTAGAACCGGTACTAGCGCCTGTCAGAAAACAGTCTCCGGGATCACTTTTGAACTTCCTAAAACTCGTAGTTTTTTCGATTTTTCCCTATTTTAACCATGAAGGAGCACGTTTTCGACAAAGACGACTCTATACATTTTTAAACTAGATTAAATTTGCAACAATTTAAATGAAGTTTCATTTTAATTGGATAATGGTAACATGAGGTTGAAGTTTTGAAAAAATGCATTTTTTTGCAAATAATCGCAGTTTTTCCTTAATAAAATGACTCATCCTGGAAACTTGATTTCTTTCTCATTGTATAGAAAATTTTATTTACTTGAACGTTTACTTGGACCACTGTTTTAATAAAACTCTTAGATTTATAGATATTCTACATTTTCCGAATCCTCAAAAGCATCATGGAAAATGCGTGAATATCTAAAAGTCTAAATCTAAAAGTTTTATAAAAATGTGGTCCAAGTAAATCTTCAACTCAACAAAATTTACTAGAGAATGAGATAGGAATCAAGTTTGTAAGATAAGTGGTTTTCATTTTATGAAGGAAAAACTGTGATTTTTGAAACAATGGGTCATTTCCTGTCATGGAAAATGCTGGATATCTATAAATCTAAGAATTTAAACAAAAAAGTGGTTCAAGTAAATCTTCAAATCAACAAAATTTTCTAGACAATGAGATAGGAATCAGGTTTCTAGGATGAGTCATTTTATGAAGGAAAAACTGCGATTTTTTGCAAAAAATTGCATTTTTTCAAAACTTCAACCTCGTGTTACTATTATCCAATTAAGATGAAACTTCATTTAAATTGTAGCAAATTTAATCTAGTTTAAAAATGTATAAGGGGACTTTGTCGAAAACGTGCTCCTTCATAGTCAAAATGGGGATAAACAGAAAAAAGTTCAAGTTTTAGGGATATTCAAAAGTGATCCCGGGGGCTGTTTTTTGACAGGCGCTAGTACCGGTTCTACTGAAGATAAATAGATGAAATTTTTATAATTTTACGCGTAATTCAAAGAGTTTTAAATTATCTAATAAAGATCTTTTTGATTTGATAAGCCGTTTTTGAGTTATTCAAGAAAAATTGAAAAAAGTCCGAAATTCTCTCATTTTGAGGCGCGTAGAAAAATTTCCACAACACAGATTTGGGGGGAAATTTAGCGTAGTAATATTGGACTACCAATAAAGGTATTCCAGCAATAAAATCTTTCCTGGGAATTATTTCCTGTTTGTGCCATTTTTTCACATAATTTGCCTGGACTACTTTTAAAATGACTGCAACTATTTTATTCTATAATGTACTTATGAAAATTGTATAATATATATTGTAAATAAAAACTTTTGAATTGAAAAAAAAACATGATAGCACAGCAGCCATGGTAGGTAACAGTAAATACATAAGTAGAACAAGATAAATACTAGTAGCCCAGTATATAGGGGTGTTTCAGCTTACATTAATTGAGGGAAATTTTTTTTTCTAGGATCGCTTGGTATGGTGTGGGTATGCCAAATCAAAGTTTGCGACCCTCAAAAGTGTGGGGGACAACTTTTGGTGGCTGAAAAAACCTCAAAATTTTCGGACTTTTTTCCAGTTTTTCGCTTATAACTCGAAAACAGTTCATATTTTGTAAATAACCGTCTTATACTAAATTAAAGAGGACAAAATTTCGCGTCGATTAAAAAAAATATAGAAAATTGATCCAGTCCTAGTAAATTCTCAAAATCTATATAGGCGCTATGTAGTTACTATATAGTTTGAAACATTGTGCTACTAGGGAGTAGTTCGATTTTTTATGGGGATCCAAAAACAGCCCCCGGATCACTTTTGAATATCTCTAAAACTAGCATTTTTTCGATTTTTTCCTATTTTGACCATGAAGGAGCACGTTTTTGACAAAGACGACGATGGTTATTCGTGCCGCAATAAGGTTGATGTTTTGAAAAAAATGCAATTTTTTGCAAAAAATCGCAGTTTTTCCTTCATAAAATGAAAACTACTCATCTTAGAAACTTGATTCTGTAGGAAATTTTGTTGACTATAACGTTTACTTGGATCACTTTTTTGTTAAAACTCTTGGATTTTTATAGATATCCAGCATTTTCCGGACACGATATGATTCGAATCCTCAAAAGCGACAGAGTGGTCTTTGTCGAAAACGTGCTCCTTCATGGTCAAAATGGGAAAATATCGAAAAAAGTGCAAGTTTATGGGATAGGTATTCAAAAGTGATCTGGGGTCTGTTTTTTGGATCCCCATAAAAAATCGAACTACTGGACCAATTTTCTATTTTTTTTAATCGACAGGAAATTTTGTCCTCTTTAATTTAGTATAGGGCGGTTATTTACAAAATATGAACCGTTTTCGAGTTATAAGTGAAAAACTGGAAAAAGTCCTAAAATTTCGAGGTTTTTCGGCCAATAAAACTTATCCCCCACACTTTCGAGGTCGCGAACTTAGATTTGACATACCCACATTATACCAAGCGAACCTAGAAAAATCTTTTCCCGCAATTAATGTAAGCTGAACCACTTTTTGGATCCTCTATTTACTGGACTACAGGCAAATTAGACCGAAAAAAGGCCGCGCTGGCTAATAAATATGCACAAGGTGGAAATAATTTTAATCGACGTTAGGCATCCCAAATAAGAGTTATATGAGTTTTCGAGGGTTTCTGGCTGCCTAAAATCACGAAAATTTTGAACTTTTTTCAGATTTTAGCTTATAACTCAAAAACCATGCCATCTACCGAAAATTTCACTCTTACTAAAATGAAAGACCATAACGTTAAAGAATAAATAAAATAGAACGAATAAAGTTAAAATCGGTTTAGCCGTTTAGCCACAATTGATCGTCAAATATAGGGAATTTTGGCGGAAAAGTTAATTATGTTTATTTGGTGGTCACAAGAAACACACTTCGAATTTTTGCGGTGACCCCACCCTAATATTTGTCAATTGGCTAAAAAATTAGATTGGAAAAGTTTCATCTTAATTGAACAACGGTAACCCGTGGCGCAATGAGGTTGAAGTTTTTGAAAAACTCCAAAAAATTGCAGTTTTTCATTTATAAAATGAAAATCACTCATCCAAGAAACTTTATTCTTATCTCATTTTCTAGGAAATTTTGTTGGCTTGAATTTTACTTGAGCCACTTTTTTGTTAAAACTTTTAAATTGTAGATATCCAGCATTTTCCAAGACAAGACATGATCCGACCTCATTTAGCCACGGGATACCGGATTCCAATTAAGATGAAACTTTGCCAATTTCTTTTTTTAGCCTTTTGGCAACTATTAGGTGGTCAGCACCAAATTTCGAAGAGTGGTTTATTGTGACCACCTAATAAGCATAATCCAATTTTCCGCTAAATTGGTAAAAATTGCCTATCTTTGAAGATCATTTGTGACAAAAAGGCTTAATTGATTTTAACTTTTAAGCTGATATCCGGCGCGAAATCTTATGCTCTTTCATTTTGATAAGAACGAAATTTTCTGTCAGACGCATGGTTTTCGATTTATAAGCGAAATTCTGAAAAATGTCCAAAATTTCTGTAGTTTTTAGGCCCTCAAAAATTATAAATGATCTAAAAATTCATATAGCTCTGTGATTGGTGCTCAGACAATACGTCTGCCTCCTGGGTGCAAATGTGGAAGTACTGGTGGCAAATTTTGTCTCTGCGAAATTTGAATATGACCAGGGCGATTTGGAAGTCTCGTTATGGGGAGGGGGGAGGGGGATCGCCCCTCCGCCTCCCTGGATCCGCCCTTGTACAGATAAGAATAAATAAATAGATAAAAGAAAAAAAAATATTAATTATTTAATCCTGGAAAGAAGTAGAAGACGTACAAGTGAGAAAAGGAAGAAATACCATACAGGATATGATCAAGTACCTATTCTAAATCGTTAAATTTTTTTGCTTTGTTTTTTCAAAATATCTCAAAAACGGCTGCAACTATTTTAATAAAAAAAAATTAAATAAAGCCAGGGCATTTTGGTCTACAAAAAAAAGCCCTCATGAGTAAACATCGAAAAAATTATATTTTTCGATATATAAATTGTTTTATCAAAATGTCTGTTTAGTACTTTATCAAAGAAAAGCTCTAATGTTATGAAAGGACCAAAGGACTTTTGAATTTTGATGTCTAAATAGCTTCTTTGAAATTTTAATGTAATGTTAAGAACATTTTGGGGTCTAAAGTTTTTGTGAAATTTTAATGTATTATTTAGAAAAAGGTTCATTGAAATTTTTAATCCCTAAACAGCCTTCCAAGAAGGGTGGATAAATGGATATCCCTTGAGTAGCTTATAGAAAGGCTTTTATCTTTTGAGCAAAGCTCTCAAACTCCAATGTCTAAACCAAAATTGGTTCATTGTTCATTTATCTCGTTGGCTACCTGCCAGCTCCTACCCCCACTCTCAGAGACCTGAGAGTATAACCAGAGCCATCTGAATTTTTTGCTGTTAGAGATTTTTAGAGAATTTTTTTTTTTTACAAATTTCATATCTCAAATTTAAAGTTCATTAAATTAAATAAAAATATATATATATATAAATTCCCTGGCGATTTGGCGTTTTTTTAGCCGTCTGCGTGCGACGCACGTGTTGCACTCCCGCCAGGCACGGGCCACTATGAGGGGTGCGACCGCCCCCCCCCCCCTGGATCCGCCCTTGAGTACGCTCGCTTATAGGTATAGTTTGTTTGGCACCGACTTCAAAAAGTAATTTCATGTTAATATTTCGTCGTTTAGTTGTAACTAAATAAGATAATTATTTTATACCTTTTAGTGGATTTTATTTGTTGCATTTAATTTTTTTGAAGTCGGTTTTATTTTTTTCTTAAAAATTATTTTTTATCTGTCATTTTAATATAAAAATATTCAATTTCTTACAATGGTGCCAAATTTGTCAAACGAGCACGGGATTGGCTAGAATTGGTACATAAACAGCAAAAAAGTTTTGGGCTTATGAACTATGAATCCTTATTGTCTGTTATATATACTCTAGCATTAACTTTTTGCTAGTATTTTCGCGAAACAACTACCTTAATATAATGCTTTTATTATCTCTATTAAAAAGAAGAAATAAACAGCTGTTTCAAATATCCCGCGGTGCCAGACGACCACCAGATAGCGCTTAAGTAGCTGACAAACTTCACATGATATCACTTATATTTCTTTTATAAGTCTTCCATGGATTTCGAAAGTCTATTAACCCTATAATATCTGATATAGAAGAAAAGTAAAATTATTAAAATATACACGTGTTTATTTTATAATATATGATTATTTTTTCTTAATAAACTACTACCTATTCAATTTTTTACAATTAAAATGAGGAAAAGAAATAGAGTAGCATCAAAAAATGTCAAATCTTTTAATGGTAAGTTTTTTTATAAGTATTATATATTTTTTCAAAAATTTATTAATAAAAATCTTTCTTAATCTCTTCACTATTTATAAAAAAAAATCTTGCATTTAGTTTGGCAAGGAATTCTCATGGAATTGGGTCATTCCGAATTCGAAATTCAAGTAACCTGATTAAAATTTTCTATTCGTTAAATCTTGGGTAAATTTAATTATTTAATCATTATTAAGCTGAAATCACTTAAATTGGATATTATTAAAAAGATTATCTCTCCAGAATACACGTTTCGAGTTCTAATTATAGAATTCACAACTTCTTGAAAAAGACTTCAGAATTAGGAATCGAAACGTTGTCAATTCTGATGAGATTATTTCGTTAAAAATACGGGATTTCAAACGAAACTTTTTCATTATTAAACAACTCAATCATAAAATCTGGAAAATTTTTATTATATACTACACCAGTATTTCTCAACCTTTTTTTGTTGACGGCACACTAAAAATATTTGGAATTATTCGCGGCACACAAACTAAATTTAAAAATATTGTTTAAATAAATAAATAAATCTTTATTACTCGACCTTTTTAGAGGCACAAGTCCTCGGTGGCTAGGTCAACAAAACATCAATACAAATTAACTACAAATCAATTAAAAGAAATTAACAATTAACAAACAAGAAAAAAAATAGAAATTTATGCTTATTTACAAATAACATGATCATAGATTTCCATCAAAAGACAAAACGTAATTTTAATAATTCCGCGTAAAAACCCGATACCAGGAGGAAACGACGCATTAGCCACTCCGACATTTGCCACAAGTTGTTAAGGAAACCTGGTCAAAACCTTAACAAGGATGGTATGACCTCTTTCTCTACCTCAGCTAATCTCTGCTTGGGAGAACTAAATAAAATTTTGCACAACTCTAGGACATTAGGACTTGACAAAATTTATAATTGATTTAATCATAGGGGGCAGAGGACTATAATCCCAAGTAGTAACAGACAGATTGTTCCACAAATCAATGCCAGATCCTACAAATGAATGTAAACCGATATTTTTCAAGAATCTTGGCTTACGAATCTTTTTTCGATGATCAGCTCTACCTAAATAACTTGGTTCCTGAAATCTATTCGTTATTTCCTCCCAACTCCTAAAACCCTTATACGCTTTGAAAATCACTTTCAATTTAACCCATTCTCTTCTCTCCAATAAGCTAGACCATCCTAATTCATTAATCATTGAAGTGACACTACTAAACCTATCAAATTTACCAAAAACAAATCTAGCCGCCCTCCTTTGTACCATATCAATTTTTCTCTCTAATCGTTGCGGATGTTTGTCCCAAACAACAGAACAATACTCTAAATTAGGTCTTACATAAGTTAAATAAACTTTTGACTTAATTTCTCTAGATGTACCCTTCAAAATTATACCAAACATCCCCAATTTCATATAAGCCTTATTGACTATATAACTAATATGCTATCCCACTTTAAATTTGCCTGAATATGTATGCCTAAATATGTTTGGTGAGTCGTATCCATAATTTAATTAATTGATAAGATTTTAAGAAATTGGATAAATAAATAGATTTCAGAGTTTTATATTGAATAAGACAGACGGCGTTTCGTCACTATATTTGCGACTTCTTCAGCGACTTATTCTTCAACACAATTGTGCTTTCTGTGGTTCTTTGTTTTAACTGTGCTGGAAAATTAAGGTGTTTAAGAATAAGATAAATTAACAAAGATAGAATGTTTCGTATAATAATATCAGAGAATTGAGTTGAACAATAAGTCGCTGAAGAAGTCATGGCAAATATAGTTACAAAACGTCCGTCTTTTTCAATACGAGTATAAAACTCGGAATTATAAGATTGGAGTAATTTTTAGAGACGGACTGATAAGTGAATAAAAGTGGATATCGATGAAGTTAGTCCAAAAAAGAAGAAGATGATTTACACTATCTTTTTATTCATAAAATCGACGTTTCGGGAGGGAACAGCCTCCGAAACGTCGGTTTTATGAATGGAAAGATAGTGTAAATTATCTTCTTCTTTTTTTGGACTTCTTCATCGATATCCACTTAACTCGGAATTATATTTATTGTTCCGATTTCCTAGGATCTTATAAATTAATTTAAAAATATTTTTTTAGTAACTGTTGAGGTAATTACAAATACTATTTTAAAGTTACAAAACCCATGCAATTTTAATTATTTGTTTGTCAAAACGCTTGCGGCACATTTGACAATCTCTCAGGGCACACAGGTTGTGAAACACTCAAGAGCAAAGAAATGGAATCCCTCTCTTTTCATTAATTCAATGATATTTTGTATGTTTCTTTGTAATTTATTAGAAATTTAAATATTTTTCCTACAAGTTTCATTTTTCAGCATTTAATGGGCCCTCTACACTATGGCCCAACGTGAGCTAAACATGTTGACCATGTTTGTTTGACCACCAGTAAAACGAGTTAATTGGACGGTGCCTCCACACAGTGGTCCAAGAGTTGGGCCAATGTCTATGGCCTTGTGGAAAGGACACCTACCCACTGGGCACTTTCTTTGTGTAACCTTGGCCCTCTTTGACATATCGAAAAGACCGCTCCAAAGGCCAACCATCGCCAGCGTCAACCAATGACAAATACAAGCCAACCCCCTATACACATTGGCGTTAGCTTGAATTGGCCCAAATTGGCTCATAGTGTAGAGGAGGCATAAAATAAATGTAGAATGATAACCTAATGGAAATATATTATATTTGAGAATGAAAATTGCATGTAATAACTCGCAAGGGAGGTGATTCCATTTCGTTGCACGTGAGTGTAGCTGCAAGGCCCGCCTTCAGTGGGCTTCTACAGAAGAAGGGGCTTCGCCCCCTGGACCCCCCCGCCCCGTCACTTGAACACTCGCTCCCTCCATCTACAACCACTCTCCATCCCACCGACCCTCTCCCCAACCCCGGAACTTCTCCCCCGCCTCTGATCACTCTCCAACCCAGTAAACCTACCCCATGGACCCCCACATCCCTGGATCCAAACCCTTGGACCCCACATAGGTATATATATAGGTATGGACATAGGCACAAATTACCCTTAGTAGCCCCCTGACTCCCAACCCCCACCTCTGGGGGGATGGACATACAAACATAGAAACATAGGTACATTCAGAGACAGGAACAAATGCCCTTTAGTAGTATGTGATGATATAGGTACAGACACAGAGAAAAATGCCCTTTAGTAGCCCCCTGGACCTCCACCTTTCCCCTGAACCCCACCTTCCAACCACTGAGGGGGGCATATGTAGGTAGGTAGTTACAGAGGCAGGCAGAACTGCCCTTTAGTAGTATGTGATTTTTTTGACCTAGGTTATTAATGTAAATGGAAAATTAATTGCAAAATAAAACGTAGCTAAAGTGGATCAATTTTGAGTCTGAATCCTACTTCATGTTGCTCTCATGAGAAAAGAAGAGAAATTTATTACCGTTTGGATTATTCGATTCAAAAAAATACGATTCGTAATTAGTTAATAGTTGGTTTCATCAAAATCAGTAGAGCCTTTTTCAAAATAGAACAAAGATACATATATATATATATATATATATAAACTATAGTCTCGTTATAAATAAAATTTATAATTCCACCAGAAGACACACTCTTATATTGTCTACTTCAATTATTTTTTTCATTAATTTTATTAATATTTAAAGGCCATGCCAATATAGGTATAATAGAGTGTACCGAGACTTTAACAAGTTTTCACTTTTTCCTACATTTTAAAGATTAATTGTTTAGTAATTTAAGTAATAATAATTGACTTAAAATTCTCATTTCAGTTAAAAAATCTCCATTGAAGAAAAAAAAACCAAATACTAGCAGCCTATCTCAATTTTTTAACTTATTTGATACATCTAATTCATCTATTCGGGATTTCGAAAATACAAATAAACCCCGTAGATGTAAAGTTTTTTTTTTATTATTATTATATATATTTATTAACAATTTTTATATCGAATTGTAAATATAAAATTATATTTTTTGCAAGAATAATTTACTTGATAAATTTATGAAAAAAATTTCATTTGCAAAGGAACTTTGCAAAACTCTTGGAGAAACTCTCTCTGAAATTGAATCAGATTATTCCAATCTCTGTTCTATGAATAATGATACGAATAATAATAAAGAGAACGAAAACAAAATAATTCCGAAGCCTATGCGAAAGTCCTTACGTAAGAATTTTTTTTTAATCATATGATATATTTTTTTCCAAATTTTTAGGCTGTTCATAATAAAACGTTCATTCAAACATTTTTCTTAGTTAAAGTCTTCCCATTTATATATTTTAATATAAATAAGCCTACCAAGTCCCAGTCAGACCGCATACCGAGAGCTCAAATCCTATTAATCCTTATAATACTTGAAATATCAAATTCTTTCTATTTGTCGTTGATAAGAAGGGAATGAGTCAACTTGTGTAATGTTTTCATAATTTCAAGTTAAGGTAGTTCTTTCACAAATGCAAAAATTCAAGAAGTCTTCGAAACTTGGAATAAAAGTCATTAAAAGCATAATAAACACAATGTTAAAATTTGAAGACGATTTACCACACTAAACATGAAATAATTGCAATTAAAATGATATTTTTTACATAAGGTAGATTGGGAAATCTATATAACGCTGATTATTCCGTTCAAAACCAAAGACCGAAGTAAATAGTTCTGAAGTAATATCAGCACTCCTCTCCCTTAAAAACAGAAAAACTCCAGGAATCGATGATATTTCGAACGAACTTCTTAAATACGGAGGGAACCAATTAAGCAGTGAACTTACTAAAATGATAAAATCATATTCCAACAAACTCAAATCCCCCAGGAGTGGAAATCCAGTGTCACAATCCCAGTTTATAAGAGAGGTAACAGAAATGACCTATACAATTATAGAGGAATAACCTTACTTTGTACAAGTCTTAAAACTACTAACAAAGATCTTATTGAATAAGTTAGAACCTCTTATTAAAACCAGTGAAGAACAATATGGTTTCAGAAGAAATCGCTCAACAGTAGATGTCCTGTTCGTTATCCGCCAGGTCATTGAAAAATCGAGTATTCTAAATCCGCTTTTATGTGCTTCGTGGATTTTGTCAAGGCCTTCGACAGAGTTCGTTTAGAAAAATGTCATTAGTGATCGCAACCTGTATAATGAGGCAAAGGACCAAACAATTAGAGGTTCCAGGATATCAGGATGCCTTAAAGACATTGTCTGGAGAAATAAATTTATGAGCACGGAGGCAAAGGTGAAGATCTATAAAGCAGCTGTAAGACCTATCATCACTTACGCTGTTGAGACCCGAGCCGACACAACAAGAACAGAGCAGCTCTTAAGACCAACGGAAATGAAGACGCTAAGGTCTATACTGGGCCTAACACTATGGGACAAAATAAGGAGCAAGGATATCAGAGAAGAGTGTGAGATCCAAGATATCGTCAAATGGACAAAAGATCGCCGTCGGTACTGGAACGAACATGTGGATAGAGCCAACGCGGAAGGACTAATCAAAATAGCCCGGGATGGAAGGCCAGCATCCAAGAGACCTAGGGGCAGACCGCCGAAGAGGTGGAAAGAAAGCTGGACGTCCTCTCCCACTGAGACGTGAGGCGTGTGTAGAAAAACAGGCAATAAGCCTATAATAAAGAAGAAGAAGAAGATTGGGAAAGGGTGGGAAAATGATCATTATTTTAATATGAAAGATATTAATTTGCCGATGGTAAAAGATTCAAATTTACTAGAAAATCATAAGATGGTGACATCTATTAAATCCGATGGAATGGAATATTTTTAATTATATGTCAGAGTGGTTGTTTAACTTTATGTTTAAATTTAGAATCACTATATCGCGAAATTTTACAAATTAAGATAACATTCTTTGAGTAAAATTATTGGATAAAAATACTTGGTAGGTTTCACATTAAGATATAAAAAATAAAACGAATTTATTTTTGGAGAATTTTAATCTCGATATATATATTTCGGGTGACTAACCCATCTTCAGGAGAAACAGAAAGTAACTGACCTGGATAAGTCGAAATTGAATACAAGTCAATGGTAAAATTTATTTTTAAAGATCCAGGTCAGTTACTTTCTGTTTCTCTGAAGATGGGTTAGTCACCCGAAATATATATATCGAGATTAAAGATTCTCCAAAAATAAATTCGTTTTATTTTTTTATATCTTAATGTGAAACCTACCAAGTATTTTTATCCAATAATTTTAAAAAATGTTTCACCAAGTACCAACACCAAATTCCTTAAAAACTATTCTTTGAGTAAAATATTTTACTAATTTAGTTTTCGAGTTATAAGAAAAAACAGCAAAAAAATGAAATTTTTTACCTTTTTGTTTTTTGCATTTTTGACAATGTTCCGTCACGAAATTTTGTTAGGACACCTCTAATTCGGATTCAGCACACCAAAAAACATATAGGATCAAGAAATCAAAACTACCCCAAAACTTTACTGTGAGGGTAGGGCGGGTCAAAAAAATCCATTATTTTTTTTACAAGTGATACGGAAAAATGGGTTGCTAGACACCTTAAAAATATTCTTTCTAAATATGAGCTTTTAATTTTAAAGAGAAGATCCTCCGCATCGCACGTTTTTTTATTTTTTCTCAGTCCAATAGAAAAAAAATTCATACCTCATCATTAATTGATTGTACAGAAAAATGTTCTTGAAGAATTTCGTAGAAAATTTAATGCTCTACAAAAAATGTATTTTTATATTTTTTCCGTAAACCTCACCATTTGAAAGATATTGAAGATTTAAGTTTGATTATTTTAAGACAAACTTCATTTTTGTTTATGAATTTCATAAATCAACAATAAATGGCTATTGTAAAATTCGCAATACAAATTTTTATAGGAAATTAACTGCTCTATAAAAAGGGTGTCTTATGTTTTGGATAAATTAAGCGTTCAAAGATAGTTCATCATCAAACTTCAGTACACATGAAAGTTTGATGATGAATATCTTTTGAACGCTTAATTTAATCGCCAAAACATAAGGCACCTTTTTTATAGAGCAGTTAATTTCCTACAAAAATTTGTATTGAGAATTTTATAATAGCCATTTATTGTCAAGTTATGAAATTAATAAACTAAAATGAAATTTGTCTTAAAAATAATCAAACTTAAATCTTCAATATCTTTCAAATGGTGAGGTTTACGGAAAAAATATAAGATACCTTTTGTGGAGAGCATTAAATTTCCTACCAAATTCTCCAAGAACATTTTTCTGTACAATCAATTAATGATGAGGTATGAATTTTTGGACTGAGAAAAAAATAAAAAACTGCGATGCGGAGGATCTTATTAAAATTAAGAGCTCATATTTAGAAAGAATTTTTTAAGGTGTCTAGCAACCCATTTTTTCGTGTCACTGGTAAAAAAAAATAATGGATTTTTTTGACTCCACCCTATTATATATATTTGATATATATATGTATGTTTATTTGGATCAAGCAGAGGACAACCTCTTTCTTTCTCTTTATGACTGATGTAGCCTATAATATGTTTCACTCTGGCCCGATGAGGGATAATTTTTACTAAAAGCCTACCATTAATTAATTAATTAATTACAGGTATTAATCAGAAGCAAGTCCAACGAGTTATGCCTTTGATAAATGGACATTTAGTATATACCAATCCAAGTATTCGATTAAATCGAATGAAGAGAAATTCACGATCCTCAAATCAAGAAGTTGAACCATCTTCATTAGTGGTAACATTTAATATTTTTTTTATTTTTAATTAAGCCAAAAAATTAATAAAATTTTATTTTAAATCTTATAGATTCAAAATCGAAGTATTTCGATCGAGACTAATCCGACACAGCTTCATAATTTACCAGCGTAACTGAACAATTTTGTATAAATTTATAAACTAATATATATATAATAAATACAAATTTTTTAAAAAACAATCTTCAACAATATTTTTATGCCAATGAATTTTTTTTGTTTTTATAATGAAACAAATTAACAAACATCTAACAATAATCAAGAACAGGCGAATTTTCTTTTTGAGATGCAAAAGTCAACAAATTATACCCAAATTACTAAATGAAGATATTAGAAGATTTCATCATCTTCGCCAAGATGATCTCCAGAAAATTCGCATTCTCCATCATGAATCTTGAAATCACTGATATTGTAAAAACTGTAAGCAAATTGTCATGGAACCGAGATTACCAAATTATTAGGCAAATTATCGAATTTAATTCCTACGGTTGTTTTTATTTAAAGGTAATTTCGTCACCAAGACAATTTGTAACATTGTCTATATTCAAAATATTTAATTTCTTTAGTATTTCTTTAGAGGCGACTGTGGGTCAGTGGTGTAGAGTGCTCGACCTGAAATACTCTGGTTCGAGACCGAGTCTCGGCAGATATTTGCAGTCGCCTCCTCTTGGAAAGCAATGGCAACCTACCAATAGTATAATTGCCTAGTAACCTCTCCAAACTAGCCGTTCGGAGTTAAACATTAGGTCCCGTATATCTGTGTAAAAACAGTTAAACACACTCAGCACAGGTATATGTGGAGAGGAGCCAAAACGTCAGGGTGACCTGATATGGCACTTAAAGAACAAGTATTTATTTCTAAATCTTCGAGTCGTGTTTCTCAACCTTTTGTAGAGCGAGGAACCCTAGAGCACTTATATTTATTTCTGAGGAACCCCCTAGCACTAAAAATGAGATATTTAATTTTTCTTCAAAATATCAACATCATGCTACTTTTATAGCTTCCAAATATAACATAAAGGTTTTGCACATTTTAAAATTTTTCTAGATTTTGTGGAAATTGGGTACAAAAAACATGCATTAAGGTAGTTGTTTCGCGACAAAGTTAATGCTAGAGTATATAGAACAGACAATAAGGATTCATAATTCATAAGCTCAAAACTTTTTGCTGTTTATGTACCAATTCTAGCCAATCCTGTGCTCGTTTGACAATATGGCACCATTGTAAGAGATTGAATATTTTTATATTAAAATGACAGATAAAATACATTTTAAAAGCTAAAAAATTTCTATAAAAATCGTTTTGTTATTTTTTAACAAATGTAATCAACGCCTACGTTACACCTTATGAAAATTATAATTTTGAAAAATCTAGCGCGTGCATTTATACATCTTTTGCTGATTAAATAAATGCGCTGTTGCCAAATTGTTTTTAGTGTAAATTTTTTATATACATTTTTCATTATTTATTCATTATTATCTCAGAAACTGTGTTGTAACTATGAATCAAAATTGTCTTAAAATATGTATTGGTTATTGTTTAATGTTGGTTTAGTTTTTTTATAAAAATGGTAAGAAGGGTTTCTTAATTATAAATTAAATATGTATGTACATTTTTCCGATATCCCGTATAGGCAATGTATAAGAGTCTGAAAAACTCTATTTTTGAAATTTAATATCTCCGGAATCCGTATTGTCTCATACCTTTCGTTTTGCCACCAGTCGATGCAGAAGTATTTAAATAATAATCTGTATAAATTTCAAAAAAATTCTAAGAAAACCCATATGGTGAAACAACTACCTTAAATTACAATACCTAACTTTTTATTTTCATGAATAATATTATTATTAAATTTGTTTGGTAATGTCATTGGGATACCCATATGCCCCTTTCGGATCGGTCAGGTTTTTTTTATATATTCAATGTATACTCATACTCATAAATAATATTCTCATCTATTTGAAAAGCAATATTATTTCAAACGTCATTAATAACAAAATAATAATAAAACAATTTAAATGATGTTTTCATTTTGTTACTAATGTAACGTAATCGTTGTATTATAAGAAAGTTAAGGAACTTTAGAGCAACAAAAATAGTATCACTGAGACAATAATAGTGATGTTCACCGCATTATTAAGTATCAATGGTTTTATTTCACTATAAGATAATATTTAAGACTACTAAATTTAGTATTTTTTCTTAACATCACAAATTTTTTTCTTGAACCCGAGGTTCCGCGGAATCCAGATGTAGAATCACTGCCTTAGAGAAAGCAAATTTTTTTAACTTAAAAAATTCCATTGATAAAGGGAAAAATTCTCCCGAAACATCTGATTTATTAAACGTTTTGAAGATTGTTTTTTAAAAAATTTGTATTTATTTTTGCTTTGTTCATTATTTTTTCCATATATCAAAAAATGTGTGTACAAAATGTAACAATTTATTTCTTATTAAACTGTAATAAATTCCCTAACTTATGACACCTCTTTTATTCCAATCCGAGGCCTAGAACCTGAAATAAATCAAGTTTTAGAAAAAGAGAGTAGGTGGCTAGATTTTATTGTCCTTAAGTATAGATTTTGGCTCTTCTACTATTCAGATAGAAAATTTGAAACAAATCGAAACGTTAAAGAGAGCTCTTGAAATGTTCTAGCTGATGAACAGAAATTTGTCACAAAGTATTATATATCTATAATTATATTGGCCTTTTTTGCCCTGGCCGGACAATTTTAGAAAGTTTAAGAACGAGCCGCCCTGCGGCTCCTAAGGTACTCGTTACCAAACACCTCTGCCCTTGGCTTTATATATGGAAGTAAAAAAGCTATCTATTTCCAATACCCCCCCCCCCCCCCCCCTATCGTTCGAACTGACGGAGTCCAGAGGGAAAGTGAATAACACATCTAGAGTCAGTTAAAATGCAGAAGGGTCAAGTTTGGCCCTAAAGGGATTTCATTCCTAATTTGTTTAGGGGTTTTTCTCCTAGACGGGTAGCCGATCAAGGCTGAAGAGTCCCATCCATCCTTTTCCTATTATAAAGTAAATACATATTTATGAGAAATCTACCTAGTATTTTATATTTTAAAAAGTTTCTAAAAAATTTTCTTTCCTTTATTTAAAATGTTTCTTATTGTTAAGGATAAATAAATTGAATTTGCTTCTTTCCAGTAATTTATTTTGTTTTTCAAATGGTTATTCCAAATATTTCGAGAGCGTTCTCAGCATCTCTTCCTCAGTGGAAACTGTGGGACCACACAATAGGCAAGTCAGTGAGTTATTATAATTACAGGTGTCAAAAAAGTACTCATCCCCACCAATGTGCCGACTCCATCAGTTTGTACAGAACATTGATAAAAAGCTCGATCACACAACACACACACACATACATATACAAATTTAAAATGAGATAACATACGAATATACAATTATTTACATCTCTTTATAATGAAGTCCAATGAAATTTAAAAATCGAAAAATGATCAGCACCAGAGCTGGTTTAAATTTAACTAACTAATTACTGTTAATGACCAGTCGAGGGAAGGTCAACGACCACAAAATTGTCTACGCTTTCTGGCACGCGCAATTAATTAATAAAAAAAAATAATAAAAAAGCATTTTGACACCTGTAATTATAATAACTCACTGACTTGCCTATTGTGTGGTCCCACAGTTTCCACTGAGGAAGAGATGCTGAGAACGCTCTCGAAATATTTGGAATAACCATTTGAAAAACAAAATAAATTACTGGAAAGAAGCAAATTCAATTTATTTATCCTTAACAATAAAAAATTAATATATCCAGTACACACCAAGCCAGCAAAATTCTTAAAATGTTTCACCAAGAACCTACACCATTCTCCCTTAACAAAACTTTCCCTATTAGTCGCCTTTTACGACAAGCAGGGAGTACTGCGGGTCTATTCTACGCCCAACCTGCAGGGCAATACATATCTATAAGCTTTCCTTATGTAGCAACATTCTAGTCAAAAACAAAAACTACTGTAAAGATAAGAAGGGTGATTTAGTGGACTATGCTAATTCATCAAAATTTGCAAGAGTGTATTGTTTTCTTCAATTTCTATATTTAATTTTTCTAAAACAATTCTAAATATTTTATTTTTCTATTTTTTTTTCAGCTGCTAAAGTATTTATCGATCGATTACCGATTAATCTAATACAAAATTATATAGAGGACTCAGCAACCGACAAGCCAAAAGAAGAATCGAATTCTTTAGTCGAAATCTCTAAAAATAAAATCTCATATAATTTGAATGCCGAGTTCAAATTAAAAACACCAATTGTGCCTCTTCGTGATATTCGAGTCCTCTTACAAGAGAGTACTATAACTATACAATCCTTTGAGAGAAAACAAAAACAATTTGATTTTCTTGCTTCTTTAGCAAGAGAAGATCCTCTAGAGGGGCCAAGTTGGAAATTTACAACACAAGAATCCTAATTAAAATTCATTTATAATATTTTAAATTATATTGGGACTTTTTTTATATAAAAAAAATGGTATATTTTTCATATTCATACAATAAACTGGAGTGTAGGGAAAAACTTGCTTCTATTAATTATACAAATAGAAAGTTTCTATGCATCCCTTAGATATCTCTCTTTCTAGAAATCTCACTTAAAAAATAATAACAAGATGACATTTCTAAAGAGTAATCATTTTTTACGCTTTGATAAAAATAATCAGACTAATCATACAATAGCAATGGTTATAATATTCACTCTTTCAATCAATATCCGTCAAAAATAAATATACATTAGGGTGATTCATTTCTGCAAAAGTTTTTTTTTTAGGTGCTCAAGCACAGGCACAAGGTGAATTCTAAAGTTTTACCCTTTGCCAACGTTTAAAAAGAGTTTACCAACCGACATACAACTGGCCCTAATGGGAAAGCAAGGGGTGTGAAATGCATACTATGTTTATACACTGTGTTTCAGTATAAGGTGCATTCTAGCGAGGTATGGATAGATAAGTAAAATATATATTCAAAACTATTTTTTATTTTTTAAATCACTTATTAACTTTTCGAGATATAGGCTCATGAAGAAAATAAATTTCCAGACCCAACTTTTGATAGCAGCATTCCGTACATGCGGTCTCTAAAAAAATTCGATTTTCCGACTCTTTTTCAAGATAGATTTTTACACTGTCAGTCGACAGCCCATCAACACAAGTTGTCATAGTATTATTTATGACAGAAAGCTCTTAGCCTGACTATAAAGGGACACACCAATAGCCGGCTAAGAAGAAAAAGAGCAACCTTCCCGCGTACAAGGGTAGAAAGCCTAGACACACATTTGGCAAACATATGATCTTAATAAAACAGAAATTAGGAAAATTCATTAAAATAATTTCCCACATAACTTAAAATGCATTTTAATTTTTTTTATCAACTGCAATCTATAAGTTGTTGTACTATTTGTTCGTAAATAAGTTGTTATAAAAATGCATAGTTTGGCTGAAAATTTGATATCAATATTTCACTTCTGCGTTTTTTTTTTTTTTTGTTTTGTTTTTTGGGCCAGGAAAATTTATCATGAAAGAATAATATGACTTGCTTTTTGCTAATCTATCAATAGCTCGCTGAGCACACCTCGAAATATAGATATACGGCTTATCTACCTACGTGAAAAACAACAATAATTATTTAAAGGGGCAAAAAACTCACGTCCAGGGGAATTAAAAGAACATGGATAATTATTAACAATATTTATTAATTCAAAGTAGCTAGAGATAAATTCGACCTGTCGATCGTCATCGACTTGTTGGCCACCCCTGTTGAAGGGGATTCCATGCTCTTCAAAATTGCTTTTGGGTTTTTTTTATGTAGCTCGCGCTGGTTCACCAGTGGGAGCAGTCGAATTACATTTTTTGAGAAAAATTGTGATTTTTTAGAACGAATCCCTAATTATGGGAAAAAGAAATTGAAATGTACTTAAAGGAAATTTTATCCTCTTCAAAAAAGGTCCTTAGACTCAAGTTGCTCCGAACAATAGTTTATGATTACAATTTTCCTCAAAAAATGTACTTCGACAGATCTTACTGGTGAATTCAGATTGATATTTTGTTTGAGCACTTAAAAAAAAAACTTTTGCAGAAATGAATCAGCCTAATATACATATTTGAAAAAAATTTATTCACAGGGTCGCTGGATAATTGGCGCAAGCTAAATTTTGTTGCCCCAAATAAGCCAATGAGAAAAACTAATGCTTTATAATTTGTTTGAATTTCATCAATTTAATCAACATTATTACTAAAGAACAGAGACAGCATAAGTGTCCTGGGAGTTTAATCAAAATTTATGCTTTGTCCTGCCTATTTGCCCCACCTGTAAACCCACGATTGGAACAACTCTGTATATCTTTAATTAAATTATTTCGTTTGATAAAATTTATATATTTTACGATGTATAGGGTGTTTGTTTTAGAGGTTCACAAATTTAAATTAAAATAAAACAAAGAAAAATATTTTTAATATCAATGAAACTGGTTTTATTGGAAAGATAATTTTATGCCATTAATGTTTGATAGAGGCGACTGTGGGTCAGCATATATGCTGTTTCGAGACTGAGTTTCGGCAGATCTTTTATGCCATAAATGTTTGATAGAGGCGACTGTGGGTCAGTGGCTAGTGTCGGGTCGCTGGCTCGATATATGCTGTTTCGAGACTGAGTCTCGGCAGATCAGATATTTGCAGTCGCCTCCTGGCGGCGAATCATTGGCGAAATACGGCCACAAATGCTGCGAAAAATGTGTGAAAATTGGAAATCCAGTTTGCGCCAGCCGCGGCGGCCACATCATATTCATAAATTAATGTCATAAAATCTTCTATCTTTCCAATAAAGGCATTTTCATTGATATTAAAAATTTTATTTTAATTTAAAGTTATGAACCTCTAAAAAAAACACCCTTTATAATCGATGAATGAAAACTATTTATAAGTATTAATTTTTTTTTTTTTTTGAAAATAAGAGGAATGTTTCTATTAATTTTATAAAAATATTATATGATTATTTATTTTATTTAAGATATTATTATTCGTTATTATTAGTAATAAAGAAAAACATATTGTAATTAATCTTAAGAAAATTAATTGTAAACTAAGTTTAATTTGCAATTGTCATAAATAACTTCTTTTTTTTAATTTGAATTAAAATTTTCAATTTCCTTAAACAAGTTAAAATTTGGATTAGACTAGAATTGGTGACTGAAAAATTTCATTAAATTTTTAAAAAGTAAAAATATTCACAAACAGCCCTGAGAAAATTATAAAAAGCTAATTTACCACTCGCTGTATAATTGAGTGCAGGGCCGCGCTAAGCTATTCGGCCGCCCGTGTGCAAACTTTAATTTTACACCCTCTATATGGTCTTTATAGTCTTTTCAAGTGTCTAGCTGTTTTGCCGCCCTTTGACTTGGCCGCCTGTGTGTTTTGCACACATTTGCCCTATAGTCGGCGCGGCCCTGATTGAGGGATATTCTTTATTTGAAAGTCTGTTGTATATCTATATTAGATCTGCTTAATTACGACCGCCAGGCTACTTGGGCATTGAATCGGGGGGATCAGTAAATTAAAAAAAAAAAAATCCGGACAGAAACCATTAAGCATACTCACTTATGTTAAAAGATTTAAGTATAACAACTGAGTTGCTTAAGTGTCTTCGTAATCAATTCATTATTCTTTTGAAAATAATTGTCTGAAAAAAAAGATACAGAAACTTGAAAAGTTTCACAAAAAATTTCAGATTTTTTAAATCCTATGAATCTTTAAAAGCTTCAATTAAGCAAATGTATTATAATTTTTACATTTTTTTATGTTTCCAATATACGTCGGAACAAAATAAATGACATTAATAAAGCGCAATTCTATTATCTATTAAAATATATGTTAAATGAACAAATGTATAACTAACTGTTCTTTTTTTGTAAAAACTTTAAGGTGCTAAATAAATATACATATTTACACATACCTATATTGAAATTATTTTCTTAATATATAAGGTTTTTAAGCAAATTGATCAAATCTAATTCTTCTTATATGTTAACTTTAATTGGCAAAATCACGATAGGCGTACAATTATAAACTGCTGTGCAAAATTATCGCATCGCTACTAATATTTTTTTATAAATCCAACTTTGTTTTATTGAATTAGGTATTATTTTGACAAAAACAAATTAATAACAAAAAACTCTCATGGCCCAAAATTTATTTAAATTTAAATTTATTGCAACAAGTATTTAAAATAAATTAAATAATTTTCAATGTTAAAACGAATTAGATCAG
Organism: Forficula auricularia; assembly: GCA_024734495.1. NCBI lineage: Eukaryota > Metazoa > Arthropoda > Insecta > Dermaptera > Forficulidae > Forficula > Forficula auricularia. Next base: position 4,119,052 of record JALMQS010000225.1, read on the forward strand.
TTTTCATTTTATTTGGTATTCGCTCCTTGCGCACAGAGGCAGCGCCATAGGTGACACTTTTAAGAACTTCGGGTACAATCTACCTCCTTATTTAGCATTCATCTGTGTATATTAACGTGTATTTTACTGAATCGAAAAGTGTTTAATTATTTTACTTTAACTTATAAAGTGAATCAATTGATGATGAATTCAAGTAAAAAAGAAGTTTTCAAGTACTCTGTGACGAACTGTAAAAACACTTCACTAAATTCCAACTATGAATTTTATTGTTTTCCTTCGGCTAACCCTACTATCCACACAAAGCGCTTAGATGTGTGCATTGGCTGAAAGCTTTAGAAAGGTATAAGGAAATAAATAATTAATTCACACAAAGAGTTTTATATAATTGAGAAATGATACTTAATATTCATAAATATTTTTGTTTATTAAAATCGATTGAATGGATAATTTTTTCAAAGGCAGGTTTAATAATTTTATTGAAGGTTAACCTCTAATAAGGATATTTAAAGTTTTTTTTTAATTGAAAAATATATTTTTCAAGCTATTATTTTAATTGTTTATTAACAAATAAATTATCTATGATTATTTTAGCTTTTAAATATTGTATTTTTTATGAAATTAATTATTTTTCGTAAATGCCTATTGCTTTTATACACTATTATTGTACCTGAAGTTGTTTTTTTGGCCACGGATGGAGCTAAGCGCGGTTGCGCACAGAGCGAATAATGATAGGATAATTTTGCACAGCAGTTTATAAAATGAATAATTGCATGTAAAATCAAGCGAATTCACCCCTCGTGGGATCTATTTGCAGAAAGTTATCTGTGAAACAAAATCCATTCTGCTATAAGAATAATCCCTTTACTTTCCCGTTAACTGATGCCACTAATGTTAGCCAATAGCGTTTTCTGTTGTGCTATTGGTGAATACTTTCCTGCAGTGAGTGCAAAGCTTCCCTTGGAAACCTTAATAAAGCTATAGTTCCTATTTAACGTGCCCTTGAGTCCAACAAAAAACGCTATAAAGAAAAAATCGAAATATTTTAATTGGCATTATTTAAGTGATTGTATTTAGAAAGTTTTTTTATGTTTATTATTGCTTTTGAATGGGTAGGTACTCGTTTATATCTAAAAACAAACCCACATGTAATTTTGAATATATATTTATTTCACCATTTTATTCAATATATAGCCTGGTCACGCAATGGAGAAAATTTGTTCTAGAGGAATTTGCACTTTGTACAAGCTACAGGGTTTATTATATTGAGCGAAATCAAGACCAACTTTGCTTTAAGACAGTATGAACGCGTCACTCGTTAGTCAAGTATTCAACCATTTATGAAAAAGATCAAACAAATTATAAATAATTTATAAATTTATAAATAATGTTGAGCGGCGTAAATAGAGGATGTTAGCTATTATAATACCCGGGCCACAAATGACCATTTTTTTATAATATACCTAAAGGTAGACATATTATTTATGGTAGTTAATGGACTATCAACTTATTTCAATGAATTTTAATTTACAATATAAGAATCACTTATAGACTATTGTAAGCTTTTGAACAAAACTATAACTGAAGGTTTTCTACATTTGATTCAATCGTTGATCTAATGTAGGGACTTTTGTCAAATATTGAGTGAAAATAATATTTGAACTTATATATTTCTAACTTGAAATAATGATATTAAATAAATTTTAATTTTCCTCATTAATATATCAAAGAATAATAGCGTAATCCGCAGTAGTCTCGCAAGATAAAAATATATTTTTTCAAATCAGCGCGGTCAAAATAATCCTCGTTGACGTATCAATTATTCTTTGATATATTAATGAGGAAAATCAAAACTATAACGCTATCAATACCATATTTAATGAGAAATTTGAGGGTTTTAGATTCACTGTGACAATTCATTATAACACCGACTTAGGCCAGTTGTGTGTCGGTTTCTAAAGTCTTTGTTAAAGTTGACTAGGGTAAAACCTAGAATTCAACTTGTGCCCGGCGTGATGGCCAATCAGATGACACGCATTTTCATCTGATTGGCCATCCCACCAGCCACAAGGTGAATTCTAAGGTTTTACCCTTTGTCAACTTTAACAAAGACTTTACAAACCGACATACAACTGGCCCTTAATCTGAATACAAGATTTTCTTTGGAGTCATGGGCGTAGTTAGGGGGAAGGGGCAATGCCCCCTACAAAACTCATTGCCCCTCCCCCTAGAAAAGCAACAGTATTGAAGAAATATACTGTATCACTTAAGTACCTATTTCTAATTAAATTATTTCGTTACTTCCAAAATATGTCATTCTACTAAAAAGTTGATCTCTAATCGGATTACCGAAATTGAAACCTTGTGCTGGCTAATCAGGTGACCGGCTAGCCCACCCCCCAGCAAAACTCCCTAACTACGTCAATGTTCCGAATGTCGACTATAAGGCACTTATGGATAATTTGGACTATGTTTAAGAAATAGATTTTGAAGTTCTGAACATTTCACCTGGATGCAATTAACCTTATACAGTGAAACCCCTCAAATCCGGACTCCGGGAAATCCGAACGAGTATTTTTGGATTTTAAGTTTGATAAACACACGCAAAAAAGAGAAACTTATTTATTTAGTTATGTATATATCCCACATTATAACCTTATTTTACATAATTAGTTGAAAAATTAACAAAGAAGTACAGTTAGTATACCTAACAAAGTGTAAATGTGTCTACGTACTTAAATCATCCAGGATTGAAAAATGGTAAAAGTTGGTTATTGAAATTCTTTAGGTTAATCACTTTACAAAAACAATGAAATAATAATAGAAACACACAAAATTTCACTTAATCTTTCTTTCACTTATGGATAATTTTCGGCTAATCCGAACAAATTGAAATCTGAACAGGCTACAGCCCCAATTAATTCGGATTTGAGCGATTTCACTGTATTTAAAAATATAACGTCCGAGAAAATAATAGAAAAGGAAACGTTTCTAAGAAAGAAAGAAGAATGAAACATTTAGCGCATTACGTAATTGTCTGAGTGGGGTTCGCCTTTCAGGGTACCCAAATAGCACAAGTTGATAATTTTGGCATTCGGGTAAAATCAACCCTTCTAACATATAATTAAAAATAAATCATGCATACCATCTCCGATATAATAAGAGATAAAAACTCTTTGGGATTTTCATATAAAAACAATTCTTGGAAATAACTCCTTAAATGCTAAAAGAATAATCCAGAGAATCAAAAATTTTCGTGTAAATGAGGCTTTAACAGATAATGAAAAGTATTCTATTTTTTGATTATTTCACACAAAAAAGTAAAAAGACCTTTTCTCTTGTAGAAAAGTTCTAAATTTCACAACTTTTCAATCAAGGCTAAGCTGCCACCTGGTGGAGGGGTAGGAAATTCCAAAAATTAAAAACCATCCCTTGTCTAAATTTCACTACTTTACTTCGACGCACGTAATGCTTTTCTTAGTTTATTTATTTATTTTTTAATATCTAAAAATAAGGTGGAATTAATATGCATAGGAGGTTAAAATATTTGAAAATAACTACCTTAAATAGTTTCTGAGCTATATTAAACAATCTATACATATATAAAATTAAGGTTTTGTCTGTACATTGCTCCAAATCATGCCAAATTTTGGTTGCACATGTTTCAAGCAAAGTTATGAACGAAAACACCCTCAACAAAATTTCTGTATGTCTGTCTGTCTGTCTGTTTCAGTGGTTTCCGCGATAAGTTGTTCACGAACGGTGAAGGGATTAGTATGAAATAATCTTATTAGTTCCTACCCGACCAGCAGTGACGAAGGAACACCAAGTTTTCAATATCCATATGATATTGACTCCATGAAAAACATTTATAACTGAAGAAAGACTGATGATGAAGACCAAGTCTTCGAAACTATAGTCTCAAACAAATAAATAATATATATACAGATATATCATCTCGATATATATATATGTGTGTATGTTTATTTGCATCAAGCAGAGGACAACCTCTTTGTTTCTCTTTATAAAACATATTCTTTTATTGTCTTCTTTAATTTATTTTATAATAAATATCCTTTAAAAAATAAAAATCACTCATAATTCATTCTGTAATGAAAACATCCCTTGTTGAAGAAGCATATTTTTGCTTTTGAAAATACACAGAAAAATCAAAGCTATTTTCAAGTATAAAATTTACAAAAAGTAAAATTAGAAGCTCACTATGAGCTAAAAAAAGTTCTTATTTCTACGCTATTAACTATCTTTTTTGAATATCAATCAATAGAATTATTAAATTTTATCCGGGGTCCGAGACAATTTTTTTCTTCAAATGAGGCCCGTGTAAGCCAAAAGGTGGACACCCCTGCTCTAATTATTTGAAGAAAATAATAATAATTTGCAAAAAATTAGTATTTGTTCTCGTATCTTTCAACAGTCATAGATCTCCGAAATTTCCCACTGTTAAGATTCATTGTATAACTTCCCAAATAAAGTTTTCTAGATATGATAAAAGATCTTTCTATGAATATTAATCAAAGAGAGAGAATTGCTTTCCTAGTTCCTCTATTTCAGGCGTCCGCAACCTATGACCCGCGGGTCAGCAAGTGACCCATTTGATAATTTCAAGTGACCCACTTGAGTTTCGTAAAAAAATCACCTGTAATCTTCCAGCACTTTGCGATAATTGTTTTAGCATTTATAAAATACATAAAGTACCATATTTTATAGTAAAAATCAAAAGAAATTTTTAAATAGTTTTGTTACCAGCCAATTACGCTACATCTACCAGTTTGGTTGCTGCTCTTAGCATTGGTAGCGAGGGAAAAACGCATTCATAAAGTGTTCCAAATATTAATTTAATGACTTCGCAAATAAAAAACAAATATTTGAGAGGATTAAAGAAATGCCACTAACAACCAGAACAGTTCATCGTCGCATTGAAAATATGTCCGAAATTATTGACGCACAAGTAAAAAAATGATTGTTTAGTCACGAAATTAGCATTGTATTCCATGATAGTACAGAAGTAAAGGTAGTAAAAGTAGTATGGCTAGGCTAGCGCTTATTACAAAAATACATATAGGTACATATATGTTTTGTTTAAGCAAAAAAATCCATCGTTATAACTCATATGCATATCATATATATACAGTGAAACCCCTCAAATCCGAACTAATTGGGGCTGTAGCCTGTTCGGATTAGCCGAAAGCTGGTGGTTTGGATATCTTATTGAAGAAAATGGTTCTCTTTCTATCCTTGAGAAGCTGAAGAAAGTTAGAATAAAAGACGTTATTTACTGGGTTGCACAATCGTGGCAAAATACAAGTGTGAACTTACTTCGGAGATCTTGGAAGAAGCTTTGGCCTAGCTAGAATTCGAGAAAACACCTACTCAAACTTAAATTTGTAAAACAACTAGATCGGATTTCCCGGGATTTCGGATTTCCGAGGATCGGATTTGAGGGTTTCACTGTATATTCAATAGAATTTATCTTAAGATTTTAAAATGAAAAATACCCACTGACCCGAAAAGTCTTTTTAATTCTAACATTTTGGTTGATTTTGACCCGCAGCCAAAAAAGGTTGCCGACACCTGCTCTATTTCTTCTAAAGCCGAATCGCTCCTCTCTATTAAATAACATATTAAATTAATGTAAATGAATTACTAAAATTATAATAGTGTACTACCTACATTCACTTATTTACTCTATTAAAAATGAACATTTAAATTTAAAAATGATTTAAAAAAACACTTTAATAAAAAATAAATAAAACAAAGTTCACTGAAGTTAAGAAATTCAAATTTGAATTATAGATCAAACTCTAGAAATTATATAAAGAAGCTGACGTGTTCTGATGTGGCCATTCAGTTGACTTTACCATACAACCGGCCCCTCACTTACATTAATACATATTTAATAAAATTATTTATAATCATGTAGGGGAGGGGGTTAGTTTTTGCATTTTTAGACTCCTTGGGGCACACTGATTATGTATACAAAATTTTGTTGAGTTTGGTAAATTGCCAAGATTTTCATTTTTTGAACCCCCCCCCTCCTCCTCCATTTTATGCGGTTATTTTTTGCATTTTTAGACTTCTGGGGTCCACTGATTATGTATACAAAATTTGGTTGAGTTTGCTCAAATAGCCTAGATTTTTAATTCCCCCCCTCCACCCCCCCTTAATTTTGGGTCGATATGCACCAAAAACTAAGCAGCTCTTAATCTCAATGGACCAAAACTACGTGTGAAATTTGGTTTCGATATTCAAACTAGTTTTTGAGCTAGCTCGTCCACAAAAATTTGGTAACTCACAGACTAACTAACAGACATTTTAACAAAACAATTATTATCTCGAAAAATATAATTTTTCCATATTCACTTATTAGAGCTTTTTTGTAGAGCGAAATGGCATGGTTTCGCTCAATTTTTTTAATCGAAATAGTTTCAGCCGTTTTTGAGATATTTTGAAAAAAAGAAGGAAAATCCACTTTTTTCATGCACGATTACAATTCTTGACCATGCCCTGTATGAATTAATCAAGTAAAGGGTGTGTAGTTTCACAGTGAAACTACACACCCTTTACTTTATTCATTAATATCATATTTCACCTAAAACCTACACCACTTTCTCTAAGTAAAAATACCCTGTATGGTAAAGTAAAAAGAATAAGTAAAAGACATCAGTTCTGAATTATGTTAAGAAATTCAATTTTATATTATGGTTAAATTTCTAGTAATTATACAAATTGTATGATCAATCCATTAGTTTCATTAAAATCTCAGAAGCCCCTGTTAGATCGGCAACCACTATACCAGCACAAGCAAGAAATAGTATACCAACCAGGGGCTCCCAAACATTGAATTGCTCTATTAAATCAAATAGATTTCTAAAAATTTATTTACCACTCTGTTCATATTTCTTTATTGGGACTCGGGACAAGCAGCAAAAATGTATTATTTTGTCAAAAATTCAAAGTCCAAGTATAAAGAAATTTTATTTTATTGTTTTATAATTAAAATAAATTCAAATCTTTTAAAAAACAATCTCCGAAACATTTAATAAATTAGACATTTTTATGAATCGGCAAAGAAGTAAGCTAGTGCAGACAAAGGGGTGCGAAAGTATGAGAAAGAAGGTTTGAACTAAAAAAATTTTAAGAAAAAAATAAAACCGACTTCAAAAAAATTAAATACAACAAATAAAATACACTAAAAGGTATGAAATAATTATTATCTTATTTAGTTACAACTAAACGACGAAATATTAACACGAAATTACTTTTTGAAGTCGGTGCCAAACAAACTATACCTATAAGCGAGCGTACCCGCCAAATGTACTAAGTAAGATCCGTCGAGTGCGATTCATAAAAGGTATATGTTTGGCACCAACTTCAAAAAGTAATTTCATGTTAATATTTCGTCGTTTAGTTGTAACTAAATAAGATAATAATTATTTTATACCTTTTAATGTATTTTATTTGTTGCATTTAATTTTTTTGAAGTCGGTTTTATTTTTTTCTTAAAAATTGTTTTTATTTTTCTCTTTTAGTGATGTAATTAATAGTGATCATATCAACAGAACTTGACCAAATTAATATGGCGCCATCTCTAAGATACCCCTTTCCAATAAAAAAGAATCATCGAAATCGATTCATAAACAAAGAAGTTAGTCCTGAACAAACCTAACAAAAAAGGTCTAAAACCTACGAAAAAAATGGGACCATCGGAACGTAGACTGGACCCAATGCAAAAAAAAATTCAAAATCGGTCCACAATTTGCGGAGATATGAGGTAATATAGGCACAAAAAAAAAAAAAAAAAAATCAGTCCGAATAGAGAACCTCCTCCTTTTTTGAAGTCGGTTAAAAATAAACGAGATAAGATAAGTTGGTATGTAAAGGAAATAACGAAAATTACAGGAGGTTAAATGGTCATAATAGAATAAACTTGGCTTTAATAAAACATATTTCTTATCTTGGTCCCTTTTTCTAAGCCCTACCCTAATTCTTTCAACTGGTGCATTCTTAACTTATTATATGGAAACTTTTTTGTTAATTCAATTATATATTATGTGATGGTGTCAGGGAAAACGGCCCTTATCTTCACCTACCAGTTTTTTCAGGAATTGCAAAAATGTGATTTAAATGTGGGTATAATTTTTGATTACACATTTGAATTCAGCAGCAAATTTTCATTCGGTGTAGAATAAGATCGAGAGTAAAGATGGAAGAAATGTCCTATGTTTTTCTGCTTAAAATTTGTCAAAATTTAAAAGGCTATAACTCAAAACTACGTTTTTTACTTCTAAATATTCACAAATTCATAACTGAGTCAATTATTAGAATTTTTGGGCAGGACAATAAATTAAATTAATTTTTGTTAAATAAAAATTTATAGAATTTATTCAATTAATTCAATTCATAAAGATAAAAGTAATTAAATATTTTATTAGATATTAATTTACTATGAGTTAGGTTTTTAGGTTACTTGTTTCACGTTAAAAATTAAAAATAAAAGAGGTAACCTATCTTCAGGAATTACAGAAAATAACTAAGTTATTATATATATATGTATAAATGGGAAGGGTGAACCGCGACCTAAAATTGTGTACACCTACTTCCACTTCCACTTTCATTTCCAAGTAGAAGACAATAGAGGACAATAGATTATCTAATGAATTCCAAAGTAATTCCAAAGTCGGTGTACACCTAATTCCAATCGCGGTTCAGACCTTGTATAAATGTATATATTGGAAAAATTTACCTCTTTTATTTTTTAATTTTTAATTTGTAACAAGTGACCTGAAAATCTAACTCATAGTAAATTAATATCTCATAAAATATTTATTTACTTTTTTAAGATGTTTCACCTTGCACCAACACCACAATCTCTATTAATTCAATTCAATTCTAAATGTTTCTTCAGTATAAGTAAATAGATAAGGGTAAGTGAGAATGAAAAATAGCTCAGTCATTAAATCCCTTTTTAATTGAGCTCGCCAAACTCCAGACGTGATTTTTTGAGGATCACTTGAATTTGCCACGGCATATAATAAATGGTTATTTTTATTTTTTCAGCTGCATGAGAAAAAATCAAATTTGGCCATCGGTTATTGTTTGTTCTATTTTCGGGCAAAAAAAGAAATTTACCTGAGCGGGTGTTTTTTTTTAGCAACCCTATCTTTTTTCGGACAAATAACCAGCCGGGCAACCCTCCCTCTTCAAAAGAAAGAATATATTTTTAACCCCAGCGCAAGCATCATCATCTTTTTTTGCCAAAATAGAAAAAAAAGAGGCATCTCATGTTTTGGTCCACCAGCAGATGGATTTATTCTCTCTGGATGAAAAACATATCTTGTCAACAGGATGTGCGCGAATAGAGAGAAATCGGACAAGGATTGCGACAACATTCCTTACCAGAGGGGCAAATAATCAGCTTTTCAATGAAGGAGTTAAACCAGGGATTGGAAATTTTTTTAGCTAATACCCCAAAATAAATTTTATTTCTATTTAAAGAAAAACTTGTTTAAGGTGGTTCTTTTGCGACAATCCACACACAAAGTTTTAGCTTAGATATTTACTACTCCCTCCGTCCGGAAATATGGTATACATTTCGAGATTTTTATTGTCCGAAAATATAAATAATAATAAATAATAAATAAATAATTATTCCTCGACCTGCTTAGAGGCACAAGTCCTCGGTGGCTAGGTCCTCCAAACATCAATACAATCTAGCTACAATACATTAATAAACATCAATACAAATTAATTACAACAATTTAACAAATAATAAACAAGTAAAAGAAAAAGAAAAAAAATAGAAAGGTATGCTCATTAACAAATAACATGACCATAGATTTCCATCAAAAGACAAAAAGTAATTTAAAAATTCCGCGCAAAAACCCGATACCAGGAGCAAGCGACGCATTAGCCATCCCGGCATTTGCCATAAGTTGTTAAGGAAACGTGGTCAAAACCTTAACAAGGATGGTAAGACCTCTCTCTACCTCACCTAATCTCTGCTTGTGAGAACTAAATAAAATTTTACACAACTCTAGGACATTAGGACTTGACAAAATTTATAATTGATTTAATCATAGGGGGCAGAGGACTATAATCTCAACTAGTAACAGACTATGGTATACATTTGCAAATAAAATAAAATAATACTAAAATTAAATATAAAAAAAATATTAAATTCATTTTATTATCACAATATAACTAAATACAAACCATTTTAGGGTAATCCAAATTTGGTTAAAGTGAAATTTAGCCTTGTTGACCGCTTCTTCTGAACATATACTATATACTTTTCAACTAATCGACCCTCACGACAAAGTTTTACCTTATTTACCTACTTATGAGGAATTTTCTAGGAATTTTTCCCTCCTTTCAACATAATTGATTCCATACACGTTTTTAATGTTATGAAAACGTTATCAAGAGATTTGTCTTTAGTTTATTAAATGCATCTTGAACGCTTTCAATCAATTTATTAATAGCACCGTGTTTTAATTTTTCTTTGCTCTTCAAATATTGTAATATATGTTTCAAGATACCATGACGTTGTTCAATAGTCAATTGATTCGATTTGGCATCTCTTCTTTGTAAATTCACGTTATTTGAGTTAAAATTTTCAATTTTGAAATTATAGCGGTGACTATTTTATTTTTCTTAAAAAACTAATATTTGATCTTCAAATTCCAACTCAACACAAAAGCAACGTCTGTCAAATATGTTAGGATATTTTAGTTATCAATGTAAACAATAACAATATAATGAGTATTGCCAGTTGCTTTCGAAACTCTGGATAATCTAAGATTATTTTTCAAATGTATACCATATTTCCGGACGGAGAGAGTATTTTTTTTCGATTTTTGACTTTTTGATTTTGATTTTCTTTCAACAAACTAAAATTAGTACTAATTATTTATTGTTAGAGTTCGTGGCTGTGATGAAACTGTATTAGATGAAGGAGGAGGTATCAGCCAAAGATGGAATCACTGGGTTCAATAAAATACCTTTAATAAAACGTTTCGGCCTGAATTTATTTGGCCATCTTCAGTTAATTAGACTTCAAAATTTACAAATAGATGTTAATTGATATATTTTATACAAAATTACAAGTTGACCAAGTTGGTTGTTTAAACTTACAGTTATACACATATGTGATCGAACCAAACCTTGTCAAAAATAAAAATTTTAGCTTCATGTAAATTTATAACGTGCCTGGACCCAAAAGTTTCAGAATTAAAGTAATGAGTTTATATAAAAATTTTTCTATATATTATATTATAATAAGGGTCAAATATCTAATTATATCTAATTGCCCTTCTAAGAAGCAATAAAAAAGAATTAGAGGACGCCCTGAATGGAATTAACCAAATCCTAATAGAAGAAATCAAAATGAAAATAAACAAGAATAAAAACCAAGGTCCTAGTATGTACAAAAAAAGAACAAACGAGACAGGAATGCATCAAAATTAACCAAGAAAACCTAGAAGGAGTTAAGGAATTCCGCTACCTAGGAAGTAAAATAACATGGGATGGGAGTAGCGAAAACGAAATTAAATCAAGAATTGCCCAAGCAAAAATGGGGTTTAATTCAAAAACAAAAACTACTATGCTCCTCCTCAATCAGCTTAGCAAACAGGAAGTTGCTATTGAAGACATATGTATGGAGCATAGCCATGTACGGGTGTGAAACCTGGACAATTAGAAAAGCGGAGAGAAAGAGATTAGAGGCTTTCGAAATGTGGTGCTACAGAAGAATGATGAATATCAAATGGATGGATAAAATTACAAATGAAGAAGTTCTTGGAAGAATCGGAGAAAGAAGAACCTTGTGGAAGAGTCTGAAGAAGAGAAGAGGTCAGATGATGGGGCACACACTAAGACATGGGGGACTGGTTAGGGATATCTTGGAGGGGGAGGTGGGAAAGAAAAGGGGAAGGGGAAGACCCAGATTAGAATATTTCAACCAAATGATTGGGGATATGGGATGCCAGACATTTAGAGAGGTCAAACAGCTGGCGGGGGACAGAGTCGAGTGGAGACGGATTATTGCATCAAACCAGTCTTAGGACTGTATACTCAATGATGATGATCGATATATAGAAAAAATTTATATAAACTCATTATTTTCATTCTGAAACTTTTGGGTCCAGGCACTTTATAAATTTACATGAAGCTAAAATTTGTATTTTTGACACGGCTTGGTTAGATCACATGTGTATTAATGTAAGTTTAAACAACCAACTTGGTCAACTTATAATTTTGTATAAAATATATCAATTAACATCTATTTATAAATTTTGCAGCCTAATTAAATGAAGATGGCCAAATAAATTCAGGCCGAAACGTTTTATTAAAGGTGTTTTATTGAACCCAGTGATTCCATCTTTAGCTGATACCTCCTCCTTCATCTAATACTAATTATTTATTTTAAACACCTGTTAACGATAAAAATCAATTTAAAATAACTAATAAAAGAGGACTCAATACCAAAAAGTAGTTTTAATAAAGGCTAAGATAGAGAATAAAAATTTTTCGAAATTTTCAAAAATCGAAAAAAATAGTAATCTTAGGACTACTATCAACCTGGTCTAAAAATTTGTAGAATGAATAGAAGTTTAAAATAAAAAATTATCAAAAAAATCGAAGACTACATACAGTTTCAAAAACAAGATTAAAATTTTCAAGCTCAAAAAATCGCATATAAAAGCACTTTAAATAATTTTTTGTATTTTTTTATAAAAAGTATGTAAAAAAAATAAAATTCAAAAAAAAAACATTGAATTTGGACCATTTTTGAATAAGTTATGAGCGAAAAACCGAAATTCGATATCTTTAAACCGGTGATCAAAAAATTTCAAAATTTACCAAGAAGAGTTTTTGATGTGTACTAAAAAATATCAAAAAATGAAGGAAATCAAAAAATTAAAATTTATCAAACCGTCCGATTTAGCTTGGAATTCCTTACAAGTAAGTAACAGATCAATTTAATGACATCTCAATATTCTTAAACATGGTCAAACTAAATGAAAACGTTGAGCGCATAGGTAAATTTGACCCAAACAGACAGACAGACAAAATTACAAGTTAAACAAAACCGTGTAAATATTTTTTATAAGTCTAGGTTTACAATTTTTGTACGAGTAACTACCTAATGGTGGGGAGGAGGGTACTTAAAGTATTTTAAGATTTTAAGGGGGCCGCGAATATACTTTCGGATTTTAAGGGGGCAGCGACTAATAAAAAGTTACGAACCACTGTTGTAGGTTACAATAGAGCTGGATTACAGAAATCCGAGGATCTATTTACTGAGGTTAGTTTTCTTGCACATAGAGTTAAATTTATACACACATGCTAAGAGAATTTTTGATACTCAATCAGACTCAAAAACTCGATTTTCAATTTTGAAGACATTACATTGACTAGATGAAAATAATACTTATGGTAAGTATTAAAAAATTTAAAAACTCCGTTGATCGCAAGCAATTTACTAAAAGAAAATACAACTTTATAATATTGATTTATTGATCATTATTAAACGATGATCAGAAACATGTAGCTAAAATTACATGACTATTTATTGTCAAATTTGTAGAAATATTTTTTCTTTGTTCTACCGATTGAAAATGTATGAATTTCAAATTCAAGTTCTAATTAATGAAACCAGATCTAGTAAATTTTCACAAAGAGAAACAAATAAACATACACACATACATATCGAAATTATATATCTATATCTATATATATATTTAATAATAAAACTTGAGCAAGATGCGAGGTAGGTTTCACAAAAAAAACCTGTTGTGAAACCTACCTCGCCTCTTGCTCAAGTTTTATTTTTATATTAAAATTTTTCACCTAGAACCAACACCAAACTCCTTAAAAGTTATGTGTATATATTATTTATTTGTTTGAGACTATAGTTTCGAAGACTTGGTCTTCATCATCAGTCTTTTTTAATTATAAATGTTGTTTTCCATGGAGTCAATATCCATACGATATTGACTCCATGAAAAACAACATTTATAATTAAAAATAATTTTTAAGAAAAAATAAAACCGACTTCAAAAAAATTAAATACAACAAATAAAATACACTAAAAGGTATAAAATAATTATTAACTTATTTAGTTACAACTAAACTACGAAATATTAACATGAAATTACTTTTTGTACTCGGTGCCAATGCAATTCATAAAAGGTATATGTTTGGCACCGACTTAAAAAAGTAGTTTCATGTTAATATTTCGTAGTTTAGTTGTAACTAAATAAGATAATAATTATTTTATACCTTTTAGTGTATTTTATTTGTTGCATTTAATTTTTTTGAAGTCGGTTTTATTTTTTTCTTAAAAATTATTTTTATTTTTCTCTTTTTAGTGATGTTATTAATAGTGATCCTATCATCAGAACTTGACCAAATTAATATGGCACCATCCCTAAGATAGCCCCTTTCCAATAAAAAAAGAATCATCGAAATCGGTTCAAAAACAAAGAAGTTAGGCATGAGCAAACATCAAAATGGGTCCAATCGGAAGGTAGACCGAACCCAATGCAAATTTTTTTTCAGAATCGGTTCACAATTGGCGGAGATAAGAGGTAACATAGGCACAAAAAAATTCAGTCGAATAGAGAACCTCCTCCTTTTTTTGAAGTAGGTTAAAAAGACTGATGATGAAGACCAAGTCTTCGAAACTATAATCTCAAAGAAATAAATAATATATATATATACAGATATATCATCTCGATATATATGTGTGTATGTTTATTTGCATCAAGCAGAGGACAACCTCTTTGTTTCTCTTTGTGGACAAAAATGACAAATGGGGGGAATATAACGATTTGAGCATATTAACATGAAATTACTGAAGAAGTCAACAAAGTTGATGAAACGTTGGCAATAAAATATAAATTATCTGCATAATAAATATAATCCTTATTTCCAGATAACAGCTTTAATAATTTAATTTAATTTTTTAAAACACCTGAGGCTTTTTATTTTAGAAACAAATGATGAAATAATTTCAAATAAATTTTCTTTATATATTTTGATTTTAGCGCAAATAATTCTATTCTGATGTTGTGTTTAATATGATAGTTTGTTTCGGAAATATTAATTAAAAAATAAATATATAACGTAGGTAGATAAGCTTACCAAGATGCTGCAGATTTGAGCTGAGCAGGAGCAGAGTGGTTCCCAATGCACATCCGACGTCTCCGGGATTTGCCTGAAGAATAAAATGCATTTGAATAAAAAGCCGTTAGCTTATCAACGCTGATATTCTTTAAATTCGACAATTTTTATGCAGATAAATATACAGATTTCCAATAAATATTTGCAATCGAGTAAAGACAAATGATTTTTATTATCGAATTCAAAGAATGAACGGTTTTGATATCGATGCTTGCGTGTTTTAGAAGAAAAGATAAATCCATTGAAAAATAAAAATAATCGCTGTTCGATAAAGATAATCATTTTGAAAAGATAAATTTATTTTACGTTTCGACAAAAAAATAATTAATATAGGTATGTATGTATAATTAAAAATAAATTATAATTAATAAGTTGTTGTAAGGAAATAAGGACAATGGCTTATGCAAATAATTTTTATTTTTTGCCAACGTTTCGTCAACTTTGTTGACTTCCTCAGGGTTCAAACAAATTAACTTCTTTGGATATTTGTCATTTTATAAATATGCAAAGAAGTTAATTTGTTTGAGCTCCTGAGGAAGTCAACAAAGTTGACGAAACGTTGGCAAAAAATAAAAATTATTTGCATAAGCTATTGTCCTTATTTCCTTACAACAACTTATTAATTTAATCGATGGACATAAATAATCAAAATAATAAATTATAATAATTATTCATACTAATGGAAAAATCGAATGATTTAATGATTCGATCTGACTATACTCTTTCGAAATTGATCAAAAGAGTTGATGAGATAGATAAGTGTTTTTCAACCTTTTTTATGACGCGACCCCTTCGGTATGAAAAAAATTTTCGCGACCCCCTACCCCCAGCTGTTTGTAACCAGTATTTTATTATGTTACAAATATCAAATCCGTACAACATTTTTATTAATTTTTACTTCCACATTTCTATAGAATATAGTAATGTGAAGTATTGCGATGGTCAGTCTGGGTCCTGACTCTTTGAGAGCTTCTATTTCAGAGATGAAAAAAGTTAATTTCATTTTGTAACTTCTAGGTGGAAAGAATCGATGCCCTTAATAATTGAAAATCGAATTTAGGACATAAAACCAGAAATTGTGGTCCCCAGGGGCCAAAAATCCATTGGTCAGTACTTATGTATGTACGTTTGTACCCCCCCCCCTGCGATTCGCAACCATAAGTCTCAGAGATACGAAATTCGAAATATAAGCTCGATATAGGCTAGAAGGAGTATAGCAAGCTTTTGATGAATGACACTCAGGGCGATGTTAGGTTCCCTTTTTAACCGACTTCAAAAAAGGAGGAGGTTCTCTATTCGATTGAATTTTTTTTTTTTTTTTTTTTTTTTTTGTGCCTATGTTACCTCATATCTCCGCCAATTGTCAACCGATTTTGAAAATTTTTTTTGCATTTGGTCCAGTCTAGCTTCCGATTGGTCCCATTTTTTTTTCGATTTTTTTTCATAGGTATTAGACCTTTTTTATTAGGTTTGTTTAGACCTAACCTCTTTGTTTATGAACTGATTTCGATGGTTCTTTTTTTATCCGAAAGGGGGTGTCTTAGGGATGGTGTCATATTAATTTGGTCAAGTTCTGATGATATAATCACTATTAATAACATCACTAAAAGGAGAAAAATAAAAATTTTTAGAAAAAAATAAAAACCGACTTCAAAAAATTAAATGCAACAAATATAAAAATACACTAAAAGGTATAAAATAATTATTATCTTATTTAGTTACAACTAAACGACGAAATATTAACACGAAATTACTTTTTGAAGTTGGTGCCAAACATATACCTTTTATGAATCGCACTCGACGGATCTTACTTAGTACGTTTGGCGGGTACGCTCGCTTATAGGTATAGTTTGTTTGGCACCGACTTTAAAAAGTAATTTCGTGTTAATATTTCGTCGTTTAGTTGTAACTAAATAAGATAATAATTATTTTATACCTTTTAGTGTATTTTTATATTTGTTGCATTTAATTTTTTGAAGTCGGTTTTTATTTTTTTCTTAAAAAATTTTTATTAACTTCTCAAGCTATATGAGGCGGACTTTCCGGACGGGGTCCGGCCTTAGTTAATAAGAATAATGATTTTAAATTTAATGTGCAGTGCTGGGTTGGCCTTCCCCGACAAAATGACCTTCCTGCGGTGGCCAGCTCATTTTAGAAGTGTTTATACATTATATTTTTTAGCATTATTTGTTAATTTTTGTTTTTTGTGTAACACTACTGTTTTTATTTATTATTTTTTTTGTTCTCTCTTATTGTATTAATCTCATTGCACAGTTGTGGGGCACTGTTGGTGCTCCCAACACTCTGGCCGCTGTTTTGGAGATATCAGATCTACCTGCGCCCATATATGCATTAGTTTAATTATTAGCCACAATATCTGGCGCTTTGTTTGGACGGCTGATGAGGTGTTTATTCACGATTATTTGTAAAAGGTCTGTTTTCTCTTTTGTAAAGGGTTGCCACCCTCTGCGTGGCGCATTAAATCAGTCAATTGAAATCGGAAGACCGGAAGTGGACATTTACATGAAAAAATTTTCGTTTTTTTTTATTTTCTCAAAAACGACTCCTACGATTTTTTTTGATAATTAGTGTTTTTATCAAGTGTCATGAGTTATTAGTTGTGTCAAATTTTTAATCCTATTGAAATAAAGGAAGGGGGTTTAAAGTAGGAGAGTAGAGGCGCGCGGCCCGACACTTCTAAATACACTAATTTTTTAAAAATCGTGAGCCGTTTTTGAGAAAATCAAAAAAAAACGAAATAAAGGAAGGGGTGTAAATTAGTAGTGTCGCAATGACTTCAAATAAATGAAAATGTGAAAGTCGTGTGGTGAACACACCAGTTAATTATAATTAGGAATCGGCTAAATACACAATTAAGTATACCTATAACAGACATATTTTTATTGGAGAATTGGTGTCTGAGAAATTTTCTTAATAAAAATGGGGCGTTACACGCCAAATCGGACTGTTTGAAAAATTTTAATTTTTGATTTCCTTCATTTTTTGACAATTTTTAGTACCCATCAAAAAACTATTCATGGCAAATTTTGAAATTTTTTTAATCGAAGATATCGAATTTCGCTTTTTTGCTCATAAATTCTTCAAAAATTGTCCAAATTCAATTTTTTTTTTTTTTTTTTGAAATTTTTGTTTTTTTACATATTTACTTTTTAGAAATAAATATACAAAAATTATTTTATTTTATTTTTAGACTACTGGAGGGGCCCTGTGATTATGTATACAAAATTTGGTTTGAGTTTGGTACAAGAGCCTAGATTTTTATTTTTTGACCCCGCCCCCTCCCCCCCTAAAGGCATGGATAGATAAAGTATGAACCAATACATTTTCTCTATCCACTGGCATTTGCATTTGCTTATAGAAAAGAAGAAATTAATATTAGAATTAAAAGAGAACAAGATTTATGTAGAAAAAATAAGGAAAACTAGTATTAAGTTTAGGCTTGCACACATACACACACTAATAATACAACATGGCTTAATATCATAGAAACTCACCATCGAATTTCTATCTTTCTGTTTGAGTAATTTTATAAAATTTCACTTCAGATTATTAAATAGTTAGGAAAATTCAAAAGCTAAACTTTTCAAAGATTTTGTATCGAAAAATATACTGGAAAATTAATCCAAATATCATTGAAATGTGGGGGCGGTATTAATGGCGTCGGCTTAGAATATAAAATAATTCAACTCGAACGCCTCGAATTGTTGAATTCAAATTCAAATAATCAAAACAATGAGTTTCCAACGATTCAAAAAATCGATTGTTCAAACAATGAGAAAATTCAAATTTAAAATATGATTTTGATATCAATAAAAAATAAATTGGCATGTTCTGATGTGGCCATCCACCTGAATTTAACATACATCCCCTGACCCCTCTCTTATATTTAATATTTAATCAAATTATTTATAATCATATAGGGGGGCTAGTTTTTGCATTTTTAGACTTCTAGGGGCCCACTGATTATGTATACAGAATTTGGTTGAGTTTGCTCAAATGGCCTAGATTTTTATTTTTTGACCACTCCTCCTCTAATGTTACTCCAGAAAAAAAAATATTTTCGTTATTATAGATATCATTTTCTAGGTATATTTCATTATTCTTGTTTTAATTTTAGTTTAAACAAATATTATAACTTTTAACCTTTACCCCCCTCATCCCACACCCCCTAATTTTGGGTCGATATGCACCAAAATTTAATCAGCTCTTAATCTCAATGCACCAAAACTACATGTGAAATTTTGTTTTGATGTTCACACTGGTTTTTGAGCTAGCTCGTCTACAAAAATTTGGTAACGCACAGATTAACAGACATTTTGACAAAATAATTAATATATTGAAAAATATAATTTTCTCGATATTTACTTATTAGGGCTTTTTTGTAGACCAAAATACTATGGTTTCGCCCAATTTTTTTTTTCATAGTAGTTTTAGCTGTTTTTGAGATATTTCGAAAAAAAGAAGCAAAAAAAACACTTTTTCATGCACGATTACAATACTTGACCATACCCTGTATGGTAGAGTAAAATAAGCTGACGTGTTCTGATGTGGCCATCCACTTGACTTTACCATACAACCTGGCCCCTCACTTATATTTAATATTTAATAAAATTATTTATAATCATGTAGGGGAGGGGGATTAGTTTTTGCACTCATGCTATTGAATTTTTGAGGTTTCGATTATTATTGGTAACAATTGTTGAAGACATGGAAGAATCAATTTATACCAGGTCTCACTTTTGGAAAAAAATATTTTGATAAGTTTTTTAATGAAACCAATTATTAACAAGTAGAGGTCGGGTTAGGCTAGGGGTTAGTATACCAGCCTGTTAACCAAGTGGGCCCGGGTTCGAATCCGACTCGAGGCATCCTGATAAAATCTGATCGCTGGATAGACAAATTTAAAAAAATATAATAATAAGAAGAAGAATCGTAAATTGGCTTATGGCTAGAAAGGCCGAAAAGACAAAAAAATTATTAACAGGTGATTGAATCAAAATAAAACAAATGGTTGATTAAATAAAAAACAAATACATGCATTACCCCCATTGGCCCCCTAATTTTGGGTTTGATTTCATTTTTTGGTGTTTTGGTGCTTGGTACTTTTTCTCCGAACTCAATGATACTTTACTGCACACCTTGTAAAACGAAATATTTTCAGCTGTTTTTTGATTCTGAAAAAGGAAAGTGATAAATACGTTGCCGTATTTTAATTGGTGTGTTTTTGTGGAATAGAATTGTCCCCAATCGAAACACTAACAAGAGTATTGGCGCACAAATGTCAGTTTGTCTGTCTGTCCGTTCGTCATCCACCCACCCTCTCTATACAGCTGCTTTCGATCCCTTATGAAAAAGGGAGGCAAATAAATAAAATAATAGTCAATCGGAGTGCGAGAAGGCTCATTGATATTTATAGACTTGACAAGAGAGTAGGGAATTAGAAAAGTTTCCTTTATTCACTGGCCAAGAGATTAGAACTAAACAAGAAATCGTTTCGACCAATATTCGACGAGATTATCTTCATTTTTATATAATTGGAAATTTTTATGGCAAGAAATTAGATTATTTTGAAAATTAAAGCTATATTTAAAAATAAAAAATTTATTGATTGTTTAGTGCAACGCTGTCCAACCTTTTGGCTAACACGGGCCACATTTGAAGAAAAAAAATCGTCTCGGGCAGCAGATAAAATATTATTATTCTATTGATATTTGTTATTCAAAAAAGATAGTTAATAATGTAGAAATAAGAACTTTATTATTATTTTTAGCTCACTACTATTTTTACTTTTTGTAAATTTTATACTTGAAAATAGCTTCTCGAATATGTAAATACATACCTACATACTTACAAAAAGTTATATTATGTATTAGAATTTGTTTATATTTTTTAAAATCCTAATAAAGAGACAATATTCAATTTTTCTTTCAGATCGGTATCTAATTGTTGTTCTAGAACAGCGGTTCCCAACCTGGGGGCGATTTGGGTTATCAGTGGGGCGATAAATAAGTGAGGCCCGATTGGGGGGCGATGAGTATTCTAAGGGGCGAAATTAATATAGTAACTGTACAGTAGAAGTTTCCGGGTAAAATAAAACAATAACAAAGTTTTCAAACTTTCATTTATTTTTTCAAACTTTAACTTAGCCCAGTAAATAGAGGGGTTTCAGCTTACATTAATTGCGGGAAAAGATTTTTTTAGGTATGGTGTGGGTATGCGAAATCTAAGTTTCCGACCTCGAAAATGTGCGGGACAACTTTTGGTGGCCTAAAAACTTCGAAATTTTCGGAGTTTTTCCAGTTTCCCGCTTATAATTCAAAACCGGTTCATATTTTGCAAATAACCATCCTATAGTAAATTAAAGAGGCCAAAATTTCACGTCGATTAAAAAAATATCCAAAATTGGTCCAGTAGTCGATTTTTAATGGGGATCCAAAAACAAACCTGGGATCACTTTTGAATATCCCAAAAACTATCATTTTTTCGATTTTTCTCATTTTGACCATGAAGGAGCACATTTTCGATAAATACCACTCTATACATGTTTAAACTAGATTAAATTTGCTGCAATTGAAACAAAGTTTCATCTTAATTTTCGAGTTATATGCAAGAAACTGGAAAAAGTCCGAAAATTTCGTGGTTTTTCGGCCACCAAAAGTTGTCCCCCACAGTTTCGAGGTCGCAAACTTAGATTTCGCATACCCACACCATACCAAACGATCCTAGAAAAAAATATTTTCCCGCAATTAATGTAAGCTGAACCACTTTTTGGATCCTCTATTTACTGGGCTAATTTTCAACTTATTTAATTTTTCCAGATTCCAATTTAAAAATGAAAACATGTACTCTTGTTTTTTAAATGTCCGTCAATGTTCTTAGTTAATTATTTCACTTCTTTGTTCTTAAAAAAATATGTAAGAAAAATACATTTTAATTTTTTTCTATTTTATTAAAGAGTGACCGGATAAAACTGCTTTGGTTGTTTTTATATACGGTAATAAAATTGTTTCAAATAATAAACCTGATTTATTATTTACACTTTACTTCAAAATAAAATTAGGCATACTCTGAAAATGAAAAGGGGCGATAGGTTTTAAACAACATCCAGAAAGAGGGGATGGTCCACAAAAGGTTGGGAACCACTGTTCTAGAACATTCAATCAGAAAGTTTGCAAGTAGAAAATTTATTTGTAATGTAAATGGAATCGAAAATAGACCAAAATGATGATTTTTATTGGAAAATATTGAAATCTAGTTCCAGATTCAAAATTTAAAATTAGCACTTTTATTTTTCAAAAAACTTAACAGTAGATTTCCAGATTTCTTATTTTAGAGAAAAAAATTATCAGGCCAAATTGATTTGTGTTTTCCAGAATCTACATATAAATCTCAATGTTTTAAGGAATTTTATGACTTTATATTGGGCCACGGGTTGGATAGCCCTGGTTTAAATCGAATGGGATTAAAAATGGAAATGAGAAATGATAATTTATTTTTTAAAAGGGTCACGATATAATAATCCCAGACTATCCATTGTCTATTGACATGTAAGAACGTGAAAAGATCTAAAAGACAAGTCCTGACAAGTTTTAGTCCAGGAGAGAAATTATCAATTAATTGTGATTGTTCTAGAAAACCCCAATTCCTTGTCTCCTTGTACTAGATACTAGAATGATAACTATTATAGACTTGGTTAGTGTCGTAGCATATAAATTACTGAAATAATAAATATTTCAGAAAATGAAAATATGAGAAGAAGAATTTTTAAATATTCGAAACTTCATTATTCTTTTTATCTTATATAGTTGAGCTTATAATTTTGGTTTTAGAGAATTTTATTCTTGAAAAAGTATTGTACAAATGTACATTCAATTTCGAAAAAGGGAATAAATATATCTCTACATATAAATCTCAATGTTTTAAGGCATTTTTTTTTTTGTTGGACCACACTTATTTGTATTCGGCCTGCGGGCCATTGATTGGACACCCCTGGTTTAGTGCAAAAGAAACTATTCAATTTTGAGAAAATTTTAAAAATATTTTTAAAACTCTTTACTCTTTAATATCTGGTCGTTCACACCCTTAACCGTATTCTTTTTACTATTTCAGAATCATATCTACCTATTAGAGGGTAGTAGGTAGTACGAAATGACACCACCCAAGAAGAAATATGTCTAAAATGGGTAATCATAAATAAAAAACTATTCATTTAGTTATGCCCTTGACTGTTGATATTATGTAGACAAAAAAATAGATAAATTCACAAATTGCAAATAGAACACTTCCACTAATAGGAAATAATTCAGAGAATTTAACAGAATAGGGTGAAAGTAAGTTTACATTAACAAAAGAGAGGTGAATGGAATTTAAAAAAGGATGTTTGTCAAAGACATGGGATGGGGTTATTTTCGGTCAAGTGGCCCGTTTAGCAATCTTGGGAAACCCTTCGCCAGCTCAATACTTGTTTGGATCCTATACCTATCAACAGATTTTTTATCTAATTTATTTATTTTTTCCGAAGGCCAAGCCGAAAATAAAAATAATATTTAAATCCAAAATCATGAATAAAAAAATCTAAAAAAATTGTACTTTTAATCATAAAGTAGTTATTAATTTATTTTGATTAGATAATGTAAAAATTTTATATACTAGTAATATTAATTTCATATAGCGTTATTTAAATAATTCTCAACTTTAAAAACTAAAGATAGTAATTTTATACACATTTGGATTTTCAATATTTAATATATTCAATAAAATAATGGAGTTATACAATTATTATGTATTAATAATAGCCAGTATTTATGGAGTGTGATTTTTTAAGGGGGATAAAATTTTTGCCCGTATTTTATAAATTCTAATATTTTTAAAATAACGTAAAGAACTTCGTTCCTGACGGGGTTTCCTTGACCGCACACGTTTGAATTTATTTTTAATGGAATTAAATTCAAGAAGGGGCGCACCAGAAAGATGCAGAGTCTATGGATCTCGAAAGGTCATTCCATTACCGGAGAGAAGGGAAAATTGTTCAAGCAAAAGGGTGGAGAAGTAGGGATTTGTGCACCCGGGTTTTTAAGGTTTGAAGATTATAAGTGTTTGGGAAAGATGAAGGTCGGGAGAGAGTTTCAGTTCCTTGAAGTCATAGGGACAAACGTACGGCACTTTTCCAATTTAACCACGAAAGGGTGTTGGGAATCGACAAAACGCGTGTTACGATCAAAGCTTGCTTTGGGGGGAGTTATTGACTTTAGCTTATCAGAGCACGTGCTGTGATAGTATCTATAAAATAGAAAAAGCGCAAAAGCACTTCTACTAGCTATAGCTATTGAAATTTCAGAGGGAATCAATATTTTTTTCAATTACAAAAAAAATAGATTTAAGGTACTTTGGGTCAATGTTAACCCAGGTAAAATTGACTGCCTTAAGGCCGGTTGTATGTCGCAAAGTAAATGCTTTTTACCACTAACATTCAGTGACTGTCATCTGATTGGTCATCCCAGTTTCTCCATTTACCATCTACCTTTGGTTAGTGGTAAAAAGCATTTACTTTGCGACATACAACCGGCCCTTAGTAAATTTTAATTTAAATTAAGTGGATAACGATGAGGCAGTCCAAAAAATAAGAAGATAATTTACACTATCTTTTTATTCATAAAACCGACGTTTCGGAGGCTGATCCCTCCTTCTTCAGGGTTTTGAAAAGTCAGTGAAGGAAATCCAATGCGGCATTCCCCTCTGTCTCCTCTTTCAGTGGCAGTGACAATAATATCTTGTATTTCATTCTCAGCAGAATTATAATGTAATAACTTTTCAAAACCCTGAAGAAGGAGGGAATAGCCTCCGAAACGTCGGTTTTATGAATAAAAAGACAGTGTAAATTATCTTCTTCTTTTTTGGACTGCCTCATCGTTATCCACTTAATTCACTTATCAGTCCGTCTCCAAAAATTACTCCAATCTTTTTAATTTAAACTCAACTGTCGTGTCGAGTAGTATTTTTTGGCTTTTGAATCAAAAAATTTTTTTACACCCAGGTAGATTAAGCAAACAGCCGATTTCCTACTCACATATACTAGGGATGTTACGAATGTTCGTATTTGCATTCGCATCATTTTAAACATTCGAATCAACATTCGCATTCGCATCAAACGATGAGAATGTTTTGTTTTTGTAATTTTTTTCATCTTTTTGTTCATATTTTATTTTTATTTATTTATTTATCTTTTCTATTCATATTTTTCATTTTTGTTTTTATTTGTTTGACATAGATATGATAAAATTTTAACAATTCCACTACTGTAAATAGAGAGGGAGAGAGAGAAAATGTAAATATTACCACCAGTTGTACAGACCCAATTTTGTAAACTTCTTATCTGTTGTAAGAGGAGGCCCCTCCTGCGTGGCCAAATAAATAAAATAACTGTAATAAGCCTTAAACAAGTGGTGATTGTTCTGCTAAAAATCTTATAAGCAATCTAGCAGGAATCCTGGACTCCTCAGCGAAGACGAAGGCTCCGATTTCAAATCTGATGGAGATAATAGGGACACACAGGAACGTGAAATTAAAGCTCAATTGAAGGCATATCTCAAGGAAAAGCGAACCTCCATCGATGAAAACCCTATGGACTGGTGGAAAACTAAATTTAAATACGACAAATTGTCACAACTTGCTCGCAAATATCTCAGCATTACCAGCCAGCGTTCCGAGTGAGCAATTATGGTATTTAGCGCAGTCGGCCTTATATATGAGCCACTCAGAAATCGCCTCATGCCCGAAAAGGCTGCTAAATTGACCTTTATTAAATATAATTTGCCTTTTTTAAAATTTGACTATTAAATAAAACTATTCTATTCTACACAGGAGTTTTTGACGGGTTATTGTGGTGTTTCACAAAGAGGAAATAAAAATTAAAAAAATTAAAATTTATTAAATTAACCCGAAATATGTATAGAGATAAATAAAAAATCTCCAAAATATAATTTTAAAAAAATTTAATTTTTTTAAATTTTTATTTTCTCTTTGTGAAAAACCACCATAACCCGTCAAAAAACTCCTGTGTTTAATATCTTTCACTATAAATCAACACCGATTTCCCTAAATGTTATATTTCATTCTATGTTAAGTTCGAGTATAATAATAATTATTGAATATGACTGCAACATTTTTCATTATCTCCTGTTAGTACAGTACGTACTGTATTGTATTGAAATAATTATTAATAAAAATGATGATTAAATCAAATTTATCTGGTTTTTTAATGATTTTCCTGAACATTCGCATTCGCACATTCGCAGATTAAACATTCGCGAATGTCGAAAATATGACATTCATAACATCTCTAATCTATACTATGTCTCTCTATGTGAGATTTCTACTTGAATTAAACACTAAATGAAAAATGAGTTATGGGCTCTAGGATTAATAGGCTAGTTACGCCTCTGATGATAATGGTAAGTGCTTTCAAAGTTACACAGTTGATCGAATGCTTTCTAAATTTGATTCAATCGCGAATCTAATGTAGTGAATTTTTGTTAAATATTGAGTGAAAATAATATCTGAACTTATATATTTCTAACTTGAAATAATGATTTTAAATAAATTTTATAATTTTTCTCATTAATATATCAAAAGAATAATTGATACGTCAACGAGAATTATTTTGACCGCGCTGTTTGAAAAAGATATTTATCACGAGACTACTGCGGATTACGCTATTGGAGTCTGTGGAGTCTTAAGTCTGGACCAAGAGAGAAAAGTTGTGATCCACTTAGCTACAATCCAACGTCATTTCGTCGTATAGCCCGCTAGACATTCGGATGGATCACCAAGTTATTTCAAGTTAGAAATACTAGTATATAAGTTCAGATATTATTTTCACTCAATATTTGACAAAAATTCACTACATTAGATTCGCGATTGAATCAAATTTAGAAAACATTCGATTAATTAATGGCAAGCATCTAACATACATGCTAATAGATCAAGCGATTTGGACTGGGGGATCGAATATATAACATCTGAGATTTCAAATTCACTTGGTGATCCATCCGAATGTCTAGCGGGCTATACGCGAAATGACGTTGGATTGTAGCTAAGTGGATCACATCTTTTTCTCTCTTGGTCCAGACTTAAGACTCCACAGACTCCAATAACGTAATCCGCAGTAGTCTCGTGATAAATATATTTTTCAAACAGCGCGGTCAAAATAATTCTCGTTGACGTATCAATTATTCTTTGATTTATTAATGAGAAAAATTATAAAATTTATTACACAGTTGAGTTTTTTTGTGAAAGCTCGATTGTGTTTCTATTTTTATTAAAATAAAATACTATTAGTAATAGAATTTCTAAAAGAAAATAACAAACCTGAATTATTTAACTAAAATCACCAAATTGCTATATTTTTATTTATTTTTGTTTTTGCATCAAAATAGCTTCCAGGATGTATATTTCTTGAATTTGGAAAGGCGTTGCTAAAATTTCTAACGGAGCTTTTGTCTTGATTGGATGGCTGGCATGCTGAGCAATTTTTCCTTCCTCTTTTCACCTTTTTGTTTTCCATTGTATCACCGACCACCCCTTGCTCTCTTTTCTTTTCTTTTTTTTACGACAGTTATTCTTTCTGTTTTCGAACTATCAATACGCAAAACATTTTCTAAAAGGGTTTTTTTAACTCTATGAAAAGGTTAACCTTGAGTCAGACAGCCAGAGAGAGCGTGCGATTTATAAAATATGCATAAATGTTAACTGTTAAAGGTTTGACCTTTTTTAAGACATGATAAATTATTGCCACTGGAGGGAACCAACTGTCTATTTGTATCGGCCCATGACGGACTGACAGATTACCCAACTGACAGAAATATATCAGTTGCACGCAATCACGCTTCGGGGACGTTGAGGATTGCGCCTACGCAGATTGGAAAGAAAAAGGTGGTTCTAACTGAACAAGGGGGAATTTCTAGTACTGAATGAAAAATTAATCCAATTCTGTTATTAAATCATTGAGAAATTCATGTTTCTGATATTATTATTATTATTATTATCCGAATTGTTACACTTAGGGCCATTTGTATGTCAGTTGGTAAACTCTTTTTAATCGTTGACAAAGGGTAAATCTCTTAGAATTCATCTTGTGCCCGACCCGATGACCAATCAGAAGAAAGTGCCTGTCATCTGATTGCCCATCACGCCGGGCACAAGGTGAATTCTAAGGATTTACCCTTTGTCAACGTTTAAAAAGAGTTTGCCAACCGACATACAACTGGCCCTAACTCAGCACTAGTGCTGGTAAACCTACCCTGGCAGTTCTTTTCTTTTCTAAGGGTTATGCTCGGATGG
Source organism: Forficula auricularia (assembly GCA_024734495.1). Classification (NCBI taxonomy): domain Eukaryota; kingdom Metazoa; phylum Arthropoda; class Insecta; order Dermaptera; family Forficulidae; genus Forficula; species Forficula auricularia. The sequence continues at coordinate 4,147,615 of JALMQS010000225.1, forward strand.
TGCGAAAAGAAAATTCACCCTAGCCCGCACGCCGTTTTCAAATAATTTAGAGGCTTCCGGACTATGTTGCCTACATTGGCATCGAAGGGTGAACCGCGACCTAAAATCCTGTACAGCTACTTTCACTTCCATTTTCATTTCCAAGTAGAAGGTGATAGATGACAATAGATTATCTAATGAATTCCAAAGTAATTCCAAATAATTCCAAAGACGGTGTACACCTGATTCACCCCTCGATTGGCATAGTTAGGGAGCTTTTCTAGGAGGGGCACACGGCTAGCTGATTAGCCACCACAATTTCGGTAATCGATTAAAGATCAACTAACTTTTTAGTAAAATTGACAAATTTTGAAAATATGTAACTTATTAACTGCCCCTTGCCCCCCTCCTAACTACAGCCATGGTTGGAGGTTTGAAGAATTATTGCCTTCTATCCAACTCTTAGGGCCGGTTGTATGTCGCAAAGTAAATGCTTTCAGATGACAGGCACTGAAAGTTTCTGTCATCTGATTGGCCATCCCAGCCCCTCCATTTACTATTTACCCTTGGTTAGTGGTAAAAAGCATTTACTTTGCGACATACAACCGGCCCTTACTATGTTATATGACAAGTTCCTCGATGGTCTGGGACAGTTTTTTAGAAGCTAATCCTTCCGCAGAGATAACTATGGGATGTATAATCTCCTTGTTGAACTTCCACTTATTTTTTAATTGAATAGCGAGTTCCTCATATTTCCTTTGTTTTTCCATTTCTGTCTTCTTGATATTGTGGGTAGAAGGAACTCCTATGTCAATTATTAATGCTGTTTTTGTTTTGGTGTTAATTAGCAGAATATCTTGCCGATTATGATCGATCGTTTTATAAGTTATCACGGGCCTATTATTATTATTATTAGGTTGATTTTATAAGAAAAATTAAAAAAGAGAAATCAATGATGTTGTCCTCAAATTGATGCAAATAAATGTGAGCATATAACAAATATAAATATTTAATTTATTTGTTAGAAACAATAGATTCGAAGGTTTTATTTTCGCGTCTTTTTGTTTAGAAATAACTGATAGAATATTTATAATGTAAAAGATGAATCTTAGAAATTAGAATCCCTAACAAATAAACTATCTAGGTATAGAAGAATTTTCTTTTTGGAGAGGCAGACTGGTAGAAAATTCAATGGAGAATTGATAGAAGACAGCCCATGGATAATGAAAAAATACAATGTCGAATATAATAAATTTAATAGAAAGTCATTTTATCGTCTTAAAAAAGCGACTTTTCGTAGAATCTCTCCTCCTTCTTCAGGGTTTAAAAGGGTTCCTTCGTTGATCCTTTTAAGCCCTAAAGAATGGGGAAGATCCTCCGAAACGTCGGGTTTTTAAGACGATAAAATTGACTTTTCAATAAATATATTTCATTTAGATTTGTATTTTTGGATTCTCCTTGGGCTGCCTCTCATCAATTCTCTATTGAATAAATTTTATAGGTAAATACATTATACGAATATGCACATACCCATTTTCTAACTGGGTGTGAAAGAGGAGAATGTGGAAAATCCTTCAACAAGCCAATAAATAAGGACTCACGTCGATCGAGTTGAATAAAAATATATAATGTAATATAGCCATATCATTATGTAATTAAAATAATTATAAACAGAAGAATGTTTCAAATTTTGGAAAAAAAAATTATTACTCGAGGTTAAAGAAATAACAAATTTGCGAGAATGAAATTTTTATAAATTAATAAAGAAGTAAAATTTACTAAGAATGCCCTCTTATGATCTGAAGTAGGGGTGTCTAAGCTTTTGAGTTACACGGGCTGTATTTGAAGTAAAAACAAATGCCCCAGGCGATCGCCCCCCCCATACAGGCCCGTGCCTGGCGGGAGTGCAACACGTGCGTCGCACGCAGAGGCCAAAAAACGGCGGCCAAATCGACAGGGAATTTATAACAATTTTTTTTTATTTTAATGAACTTAAAATACTGTATGAGATATGAAATTTGTAAATTTTTTTTTAAATAAAGTTCTATGTGTGTGCGTGGGGCGTCTCTGACCCCCCCCCCCATAAAAAATTACTGGATCCGCCCTTGCTCAGGCCGCAGATTTTTTTTAATAATAAAAAAAGAGTTAATAATGTAGAATAATGATATCCCCCATGACAAAGACGCAAAAATATCTTAAAAATATATAACGCGAATATTAGGGAAATGGATCAAATTAAAAACATAGAGTTTTTTTAAATGGACCAGTCGTTTCGTCAATTTATTTCGACTTACTCAGTGGCTACAAAATTGACGAAACGTCTGGACCATTAAAAAAAAACTCATCAAATTCCCTACTATTTCTGTTATAAATTTATTATTGATACGAATGATGTAACATTATCTTAAAAATATTTATATCTAATAAAAAAATGGAGTCAAAATAACACAAAACTATGATCATTTTTTAGGAAATCTTGATATATATTTTTTCAGATTCAAAATCTAAAATCTACCCTTTTATTTTTCGAAAATTTTTGTGGAGATTGTCCAATTTCTTCTTATTTAAAAACAAAAAAAATTAGGTCAAATTATATCAGATATGTTTTCTAGTAAGTATATAAAAATCTTAAAGAAATTTATAATTTTATGTCGCATTCATTGCACTGCTGGGCCGAATGCGGCCCGCGGGCCACGGGTTGGACAGCCCTGATCTGAAGTATGCTTTGCTTCCATTCAAAACACATATTTGTTTTTGTTTTTTAAACTTGATGGTTTATAGTGATACATATTTTTAAATCCCAGATAATTATAATAATAAATTCATCTCTTTTTAGGAATCAATGAACTTTGAACCTTACAAAACACAGTTAGGAATTTTGTTCATTAAACCAACGTCTAGAGATAGTCACCCCGTTTCTATTTGTTGTATAGTATTGAAAATTAAATGAATGAGAAAATACTAATATAAGGGTTGGAGTATCAGTTGGACTCTAAACCCAGCTTCGGGTCAACGGAACTGAGATAGGCAAATAAGCAAACCGAAAACATGCCAAAAGTCACACAACCATTCTAACCCTTTGTTTATTTTGAAAACGAAATTCTTTGATAAATTTCGTTATTTGTTCAACATTTCTTTGTCTACAAAACAAACTTTTATTTAAATATATTAGTACAATCTATTTTGTACAATATTAGTGAAATCCACATAGCACATCATGATACTATATGTATTTATAGAGATTAGTGTGCACTCTACACTTTACATTATGTTGACTTATCACAGTTCTTATCAAAAAATGTTACATTTAAAATCCCAAAAATAAAATTTAAATTTCTTATTTAAAAACCAGATACGTAACTAAAACGCCCTCAATAAAACAATTGGTAATTTTGTTAAAATATCTCCGAAAAAAATTATTTTTGAACAAGAACAGGATATTAAATAAAATAAATTTTTTGATGTGACTTTGAAAGTCGGACTGATAATCTGGGAGAATTTTTTGGGTAAGACCTTCTATAGTGAAATAGTGCTTGAACTTAATAAGAATATAAACATTACATATCTATATATGAGATTCATATGTACTTTTTGTCTTAATTAGGTTAACATAGTCAAATATATAGGTATAGATAGTATATATATTTGTCCAAATATTAAAAAGGTTAATAAAAATTCATAATTATGCCTGAATTTCACGTGCCGGGATTATGGCTTGTCGAGATTTTGAATTTTCGGGATTTTGGCTGTCGGTATTTTGGGTTGTCGAGATTTTGAATTTTCGAGATTTTGGCTGTCGGTATTTTGGGTTGTCAAGATTTTGAATTTTAGGGATTTTGGGTTGTCGGGATTTTCGGAAATTTGGCTGTCGGGATTTCGGCTGTCTGTATTTTGGGTTGTCGAGATTTTGAATTTTCGAGATTTTGGGTGCCACCCCTATATATCTACAAGCCCTCAAAATATTTGGAACTAATAATCACTACTTAAAATAAAAATACTGAAAATGAGCAAATTTTTAATCACATATTTCATTAAACATAAAGTGATTTTATTTTTTGTGGTTCAAGTATTAATATAAATTTTTATAATATCTACAGTCCTACATATCCAAATAATAAAAATAAATTAAAAAATTTTTTAGTCTATTTACTGGTAGATGGGTTGGTTAACAACCCGACATATATTGAGGTTTATAACAACTTTTTAAATCTTCCATTTCTGTGAAACTCAACAAAAACTCCCCTTAATTATAACTAGAGTTCGCATTCTTGTGACATTGCACATCCTAATTGCTGAGTTGAAAGTAAAAAATAATCAAATATCTCAACGTTTGGCAACATTTTGAGTCATTTTATATTAGTTTTATTATGCACATTTTGCCTTATTGTACATAATATTATCCGAGGGGTGAACCGTGATTGGTATTAGGTGTACACCGTCTTTGGAATTATGTGGAATTACTTTGGAATTCATTAGATAATGCGCCTTAATCTATTGTCTTTTACTTGGAAATGAAAGTGGAAGTGGAAGTAGGTTTACACGATATTAGGTCGCGGTTCACCCCTCGATATTATCATAATAAGTATTTAACGCGTTTACATATGTAAGAGAGGTAATGTTGTCTAATTTCTAGGCGCGAAAATAGAGATTTCCCTGATATTCACTTCGATTCGAATACCCTGAAAATGTGTGACAGCCTATCCATGTTGGGCGTCTCTGTCGCATCTGACCTGTCTTGGAATGAACACATCTCCTCTGTGGCGAAATCTGCAGCAAGGAAGATTGGCTTCTTATTCAGGTCCAAGCGATTTTACAAACCCCCACAACTTCTCACCATCTACAAGGCCCAAATCCGCCCCTATCTCGAATACTGCTCTCATCTGTGGAGAGGAGCCTCAAAATATTCTCTTGCTACCCTTGATGCAATTCAGAAACGAGCCGTCAGGCTAATTGACGATTCTACCCTCACCGACTCCCTCGACTCGTTGGCTCATCGAAGAGATGTCTCTGCCCTTTCCCTTTTCTATAGATACTATCACGGCAGATGCTCTGATGAGATAAAATCAATAATTCCCCCCAAAGCATACTTTGCACGCAGCACACGTTTTGCCGACTCCCAACACTCTTTTGCGGTCAAATTGGAAAAGTGCCGGACCACTTCATTCGCGAATACATATATCCCCATGACTTCAAGGAACTGGAACTCTCTCCCAGCCTCTATCTTTCCCAGCACCTATGATCTTCAAACCTTCAAAACCAGGGTGCATAGACACCTACGTCTACACCCTCTCACTTAATCAACTTTCCCTTCTCTTCGGTAATGCAAGGGTCTTTCGAGATCCATAGGGGCTACACCTTTACTGGTACACCCCTTCTTGCATTCGATTGCATTAAAAAAAAAAAAAAAAAAAAGGTTCGCATCCCGCAGGTGAGTCAGATGGCCCGGATTGCTGTTACTGGCACTCGGGTTCGATTCTCGAGGGGGTGAAAAACAACCCTTCTGATATATAATTAAAAATAATCCATTCCATCGGATTTAATAGATGACACCATCTTATGATTTTCTAAGAATATCTTTGAAAAAAAACTGATATTAAAATTATTCAAATGTATGGTAAAATATTGATCAGTGGATTAACATTTCCCAATCATCCCCCAAATGGTACATTTATTTAAATATGTATATTTAACTTCTGTCGATGTGAAACACAGTTTCAGTTCCCTTAAAAATGTTTTAAGCGATAGAAGGCAAAGCTTTAAGGAAACTAATTTAGAAAAATATATTATTGTGAATTTAAATGTAAATAAATCTAATGAAGAATTTGTATTTTAAAGTTTTTCTATGTATTTTATATATATATTATTTAAGTTTTTAAGATTTTACTCAAATTAATTATTCTATCAATAAAAAATCTTAAGCCATTATTTAGAATGCACATTTTTTTTACTGCACCGTTTATTTCACATTTCGTTATTTTTTATTGATCATTTTGAGGTTTTTTGCTGCACAAAAATGTGAACTCTAATTAAGTATAACATAATTTCGGTCCAAATAAAATTACTTAATAAGCGAAATTAGAGGGTTGGATTTCGAAAATAAAGACAAGAACAATAAACGTTTCAATCGAACCGTTAGATCCTATTGTCGGACCACCATATTCGACTTGACGATAATTCTTCTGTGAATTCAATTTCTGTGGGAAAATGTTCTTTCCAAATAAATAGTATTTTATTTAAAAATGCATTTTAGAGGGTGTATGTAAGCCCATCCTTCCACCCCTGGCAAATCCGCCCTCAAAATGCACTGCAATTGGCAATTTGTTGTTTCTTTTCATTTCATTTTGAGAACGAATGACTCAGAACTGAGAAGAGCGGATTCGCAATCGAATGACCGTTGGTCAGAGTGTCTGTCTGTCTGTCTGCTAATGGCCCTGGCCGCGTGTTGTTTTCCAATTGGGACAAAGAACAAGAGAGAGGGTGGCTGAGAATCTGCAGATGGACAACGCAATTCAAATCTCCTACACTTAATTCCAAATCCACTGCATCCACTGACTGACTGGCCATTGTATCAAATATTTTCACACCAAATGAATAGAATAAATTCCGCTTTTTCTCGATCTCCCCCACAAATCCACCCTCAACATGCGGAAACCATCCCTCCGCCCCCAATCCAAATCTAGCTACCTAAGATTAGTCGAAACCAAAAATTACACCATTATATTTTCTAAGACAACTATTTTCCATTGACATTCGGAAAATGCACCAAAACCGTTACTAATGATGACCACAACCAGTGTTGGATTAAGTCACCTTGGGACTATAGGCGTAGTTAGGGTAGGGGCAAGGGGAGTAGTGCCCCCTACAAAACACATTGCCCCTCCCCTGAAAAAATCGAAACTCCGTTATTACGAAGCATAACTCATGTATTTCTCGTTAATGTAGTTGTATCGCGACAGTAGTAGCAAAAAGTTAATGCTATATATAGTACAGACAATTAGGATTCATAATTCATAAGCCCAAAACTTTTTGCTGTTTATATACCACTACTAGCCAATCCCATACAACTAACTGCTCGTTTGAAAAATTTAGCAACACTGTCCGAGCTTGTATATATTTTATCAGTGAAATGTCAGATAAAGTAGATTATAAAGGGAGATTTATAAAACAATAAGTTCTTTTGCTACAAAGGTATTCAGTGAAACGCGTTCTTACTAAAAATCGGTTTTTACTGCAACATAGGTATACTTAAGGTCCTTGAATTCAATCACTTGGATGTCCATTTGAAATTAACTTTTATAGTTTTTTGAGATAAGGTACTGAATCGATCCGCATATTATCCCAACATCAATGTGTATTATAAATTAGCTAATATAAAATTGATATAGTAATAAATAAAAAGATAACTTACCAGGATGCTGAATGGGGTTTACTTCTAGAGCAGAAGATCGTTGCTCTTACACACACCTTGTTGTTCTGGAATCTGCAAGAAGAAGGAATATTTTAATATTTCATTATTCGCATCCATAATCAAATCTTTAAAAGGATCGTAGAGAGTTGGACAACAGTTGAAAAGTTCCCCCTGTAACAATAAGATTTTTTTTATTGGGAAAATTTAAAATTAAGATAGATCTTTCGCGACAATCCATAAAAAATGTTTTTACCTCGTAAAACTCTATAAATATGAACGGTGCTAAAATTTTAGGTTGTTTTTTAACGTGACTGTACTTCTCACACTACTATATCCTCTTTATGAATGGATCGTTTCCAAGCCATTGATCTTATATCTCCTCCACTAAAAATTCACCCTAATATGTTTTTTTTTGTTTTTTATCAAAACTACGAGGTAAATAATTTCAATTTTTTTTTAAGTTACTCCGAATATATTATTCTAACAAATATTAGTTTTTCATCAAGATGGTGAAAGTCCTTCAATGAAAAAAAATAAAATAATGATCATTTTCACACCCTTTTCCTATCTACCCTATGTTAAAAATTTCATTTCTAATTGCAATTATTTCAGGTTTGGTGTGGTAAATTGTCTTCAAATTTTAACAGTGTGTGTATTATGCTTTTAATGACTTATATTTCAAATTTCGAAGACTTCTTGAATTTTTGCATTTGTGAAAGATCTACCTTAAATAAAAAAAACTTAATTAGAGGTATTGAAAATGGAGAGGTAGAATTTAATGCTGAATTGATGGAAAGGCTGCCCAAAGATAAAGAAAACTACTAATTCCGATTACATTGAATTTTTGACGTTTCGATTATTATAGGTCCTGAATCTATTTAATACCAGGTCTCACTTTTGGGAAAAACATATTTTGATAAGTTTTTTAATGAAACTAATTATTAACATGTGGTTGAATCAAAATAAAACAAATGGTTGATTAAATTAAAAAATTAACACATGCATTACCGAGCATCGCTGGGTGTTCCAGGTACTGATGGTTATTTATTAAAAGCAAAATAAGTAAAAGTCGAGGGTGAACCGCGACCTAATATTCTGTACACCTACTTCCACTTGTACTTCCAAATATTTCCAAGTACTTCCAAATATTCCCAAGTACTTCCAAATATTTACAAGTACTTCCAAATATTTACAAGTATTCCAAATATTTACAAGTAATTCCAAATATTTACAAGTAATTCCAAATATTTCCAAGTATTCCAAATATTTACAAGTAATTCCAAATATTTACAAGTAATTCCAAATATTTCAAAGTACTTCCAAAGAAGTGTACACCTACTTCCAATTGCGAATCACCCATCGGTGAAAACTGTGTGATGTTCACACCTGTTTATTTGAAATTCGTTTCACTAAATTATACAATAAATTTCGCTATTTTTACACCCCGATATTTCGAAATTTTTTCATTCCTATTTTGGATAATTTATTATGATAGTGAGTTTTTCCCACCTGTTAAGCACTTAAAAAAACGCCTCTGGTTACCACCTAAAAACTCCCCTCGTGGATTTTTCCTCCCGTTTATTTTTTTACCCTCACTAGCAAGTGGAGGATAAAAACACATGCACACCTAATAAATATATTTAACCCTGTGTGCTGGTGAGGTCAAAAATCAAAAAAAAAATATTCATCCCCTCGTTTCAGTCGTTCAATGCCCTTTCCCTTTTTTTTCTCTGAATTTTTTTTTTGCGCCCCCTTTTCTTCATTCATGATCCCTATTTTTTGCGCTAATGTTGCGGTCTCTCTTTTTTACCCTCCGGGTTCAATGCTTGAAGAGCGAAAGTGGCGGCAAAAACAACCACTTGTTTGGAATGCGGATGTGTGCGGGGGTTGGTTCTTTGCGGGGGTGGCTCACCGGCCCAGGGCTTCTTTTCAATTGCCATATAAATAAATAGACGAACGAAAAACGAATTCGTTTTTTTCATAAAAAAAAATGAACAAAAAGGGAAAAACGGCACATATTTTTTACACATGAGAAAAAGATACAAATTTATTTATTTATTTATTAATACAATTCTTTTCATTATATGTTTGTAGATATTTTTTATTGTGAAGTTTGAAAAAAAAATCATAAAAAAATACATTTATAAAAAATATTTTTTATATAAAAATTTTTAAGAAAAAAATAAAACCGACTTCAAAAAAATTAAATGGAACAAATAAAATATACTAAAAGGTATAAAATAATTATTATCTTATTTAGTTACAACTAAACGACGAAATATTAACATGAAATTACTTTTTGAAGTCGGTGCCAAACAAACTATACCTATAAGCGAGCATACCCGCCAAACGTACTAAGTAAGATCCGTCGAGTGCGATTCATAAAAAGGTATATGTTTGACACCGACTTAAAAAAGTAATTTCATGTTAATATTTCGTCGTTTAGTTGTAACTAAATAAGATAATAATTATTTTATACCTTTTAGTGTATTTTATTTGTTGCATTTAATTTTTTTGAAGTCGGTTTTATTTTTTTCTTAAAAATTTTTATTTTTCTCTTTTTAGTGATGTTATTAATAGTGATCCTATCATCAGAACTTGACCAAATTAATAGTGCACCATCCCTAAGATACCCCCTTTCCAATAAAAAAAGAATCATCGAAATCGGTTCATAAACAAAGAAGTTAGTCCTGAACAAACAAACCTAAAAATGTCTAATACCTATGAAAAATGGGACCAACCGGAAGGTAGACTGGACCCAAAGCAAATTTTTTTTTCAAAATCGGTCCACAATTGGCGGAGATATGAGGTAACATAGGCACAAAAAAAAAATCAGTCGAATAGAGAACCTCCTCCTTTTTTTGAAGTCGGTTAAAAATAAAAATAAAATCGACTCAAAAAATTAAATAAAACAAATAAAACAATAAAACTCAAAAATAAAATAAAATACACTAAAAGGTATAAAATAATAATCTAATTTAGTTACAACTAAACGATTAAATATTTACATGAAATCACTTTTTGAAGTCGGTGCCAAACATATACATTTTATACTCGACGGATTTTACTTAGTACGTTTGGCGGGTATTCTCGCTTATATAGTTTGTTTAGCACCGACTTCAAAAAGTGATTTCATGTAAAAATTTCGTCGTTTAGTTGTAACTAAATTAGATAATTATTTTATACCTTTTAGTGCATTTTATTTTATTTTTGAGTTTTATTATTTTATTTGTTGCATTTAATTTTTTTGAAGTGGGTTTTATTTTTTTATAAAAATTATTTTTCTTTTTTTTCTTTTTAGTTGATGTTATTAATAGTGACATAATATAATACCTTGCATTCATCTCGTAAGAGAAAGCGTCTGGCGAATGAATCAGAAAATCAGATTATCTCGAAACATTAGCGGGTTTTAAATTAATGTTTTAAGATTTTTTATAAAAGATTTTATTTATTATAATTTCGATTATTTGCTCATAAGAATTGGAGATTTACGTTATTTCATCTTTGATGATATAATCAGAACATGTCCAAATTAATATGGGAACACCCCTAAGGTACCCCTTTCCAATATATAAAGAATCATCGAAATCGGTTTATAAACAAAGAAGTTATGCCTGAACAAACATATCAAAAATGGTCCAATATCACTGAAAAAAAACGGGACCAATCGGAAGCTAGACTGAACCCAATGCAAAAGAAATCATCAAAATCGGTTCACAATTGGCGGAGATATGAGGTAACATAGACACAAAAAAAAATTCAGTCGAATAGAGAACCTCCTCCTTTTTTGAAGTCGGTCAAAAATAAACCCTAATTCATAGATCTCAGAAATTAAGCGACTTTAGTTTTTGAATAGGTAACCGTCTAGGTCAGGGGTACCTAAACTACGACCCGCGGGCCAAATCCGGCCTCGAAACTTTTCCATCCGGCCCGCGGCTACTACAAAATTAATTCACAAATGTGGCCCTTTCTCTTATATGTAAATTAAATAATTAAATGTTAGGGCTATAAAAAGAATCAGATTCAATTGAGTTAATTCAGAAATATGTGCATATCTATTAAATCTTACAATTAATTATAATAAAAGAGAAAGAATTTAATTTTTAGGACAATTTCTAAAATTTTAGTAGAAATCTTATTAAATTGCGATATCAGCTGACTGCCCGGAAAGCATGTTATTCTCAGGTTCGACTCCTGGGGGATGAATCCCGTCTGATATCATTAAATATTTCTACTAAAAATTAATTTCTTTCTCTTTTAATAAACATTGGTTAATTTTAACTTGAGCTGATTTTTTGAAAAACATTTCAACTATTTTCAAAAAAAAAGATGCTCAAATCTTTAGTTTTATAATTAATTATAATTATTGAGGTATTTCGTGTGTACTATCATTTGTTGATTTAGGGCCAGTTGAATGTCGGTTGGTAAACTCTTTTTAAACGCTGACAAAGTGTAAAGCCTTGAAATTCATCTTGAACTCCGATGGGATGGCCAATCAGATGAAAGTGCCTGTCATCTGATTGGCCATCCCACCCGGCACAAGGTTTTACACTTTGTCAATGTTTAAAAGAGTTTACCAACCGACATACAACTGGCTTAGGTGATTGCAGTCGCAAAGTAAATGCTTTTTACCACTAACCAAGTAGATGGTAAATGGAGCTACTGGGGTGGCCAATCAGATGACAGGCACATTCAGTGGCTGTCATCTGATTGGCCACCCCAGTGGCTCCATTTACCATCTACCTTGGTTAGTGGTAAAAAGCATTTACTTTGCGACATACAACCGGGCCTTAGTCAGAAAAGAAAGAAAAGAGGAAAAAAATGATGTAACTTTTGTAATTTCTCTGAAACTCTCCTTTTTGTGAAACTCTCCTTTTTATGTTTTTTAGACGCCTGATGAAGCCGAAATAAAATTGGCGAAACGTCGCGAAAATCATTGAGAATTTTATGATTTGCTATTTTCCCGTCCAAATACTTGCTAACATACTTGATTAATTAATTCAGAAATATTCACTATATTAAATATTAATGCCTGTGCATTGAGCACCGAGCGATGCTCGGTAACTTTTTGCCTCTAAATAGCTTAAGATTCAAATTTCAAGGCTCTGCGACTTACCGAAGACGATATATGAACGATTAAAATATTTATTTTACAACATGACTAATTTACACCCTCTTCTTTTATTTCAATCGGATTAAAATCTATACTCGACTAATAACTCATAAGACTTGATAAGTACATCAATTTCTTTTGAAAGATATTAATTTGCCGATGGTAATAGATTCAAATTTACTAGAAAATCATAAGATGGTGTCATCTATTAAATCCGATGGAATGGAATATTTTTAATTATATGTCAGAGGGGTTGTTTTTCACCCCCTCGGGAATCGAACCCGAGTGCCAGTAAAAGCAATCCGGGCCACCTGGCTCACCTGCGGGATACGAACCTCTCTGACATATGCAAACGCTTAAGCAGGTGAGCCAGGTGGCCCGGATTGCTATTACTGGCACTCGGGTTCGATTCCCGAGGGGGTGAAAAACAACCCCTCTGACATATAATTAAAAATATTTCATTCCATCGGATTTAATAGATGACACCATCTTATGATTTTCTAGTACATCAATTTTTAGCAAAATCGTTCGAGCTGTTTTCGAGAAACCGATTCGATATCATATTTATACAAGAATTGCTCATTTAACAATATAAGATAAGATATAATAGCGTATTATTAACATAATTTCTGTATAATATGTTGTATCCCATAATTTTCAATGTTCACATGTGGCCATATCTCTAAAAAATTTAGGGATCCCTGGTCTAGGTGCAGAAATATTTGTTACACAATGGCAAATTCATGCATCGATCAGTAGTGGTCAACCTTTTACGTCATATGCCAATTCTCCACTTACGAGTTTAGATGTCCTATACAACTCAAGAACCTTTTTAACCTTCTTACATAAAGGTTGGTGTTGCCAAATAGGGACAAGGGTAAGATCTGCTTTGCATATGGGAGTAAAAAATAACTGATGAAATGAGCCACTTATAATCTTCCAATTCAGTGGATCTTAACCTATGGCTGCCTATAAATTTTGATAATTTGTTGTTTTTTAAATGTAAAAGAGAAATTAATCATAAAGATTAGTCTAAGCGACATCTAATGTTGCTTTTACGTGTAAAGGTTTATTATATACACATGGACCTTACAAAGAGTGCATGAGCATTAACTTAACTAGTATCTGGAGCCATCGAGCGATGCACGGTAACCAAATTAAACAAAATACAAATATATAGTAAACGCCCCCTGGACCCCCCGAAACCACGCACCTCTATCCTACCACTGCACCCCCACCCCCACTCAGCTCCATCCCCCTTAACCCTGCACCTCGCTTCACCCTCGGATTCCCCACAACTGTACCCCCCATCTCCCTTACCCCCACATCCATCCTCACCCCGCACCCAGTTTCTAGCTTTCTAGTGGTCCACAGATTATGTGTATATAGGTATATAAATAAATTCCGTATAATTATTTTTTTAATTAAATAACAATTTATCGAATTTTTTAATCAATTAAATGAATAATAATTTTATTGAAGCAATTTTTTTAGATGAAATAGACTTCGATTTCGGAGATTACTTCCCCACCATCGACTGTACTTGATCTTCTAGCTTGCGATAATATTTTTAGTTAGTGTTTTTTAATAAGAGGAATTTTAATCAATTAAATTGGCAAATTCTAATATATAACAATATTTGGTATAAAGTATTAGTGGGTTTTAAAATTAAAAAAACAAATAATAAATAAAAGATAATTGAAAAAATGTAAACAAAGTTTTTTATTGAGATTTTCATCTATCAATAATTACTTTAATTAAGAAAAGATCAATTAAGATTAAATTTATCGAGGTCCAGACCTAGCCAGATCGCTTTCTCATCCTCAAAACTTGTTAATAGAATTTGTTTCATCAAAATCGGTAGAGCCGTTTTCAAAATAGAACTCAGATACAAATATATATATATATAAACAAACAATTTTCGCTCGTTTAATAAGAGTAGATTCACGATTGAGCTTAAGAAATTCAGTATGTATCTCCACAGATGGGCATTTGGGTGTGGGCCTTATTTTGGGTAATTTCAAAATTTTATACTGCCCGAGACTCATATGGTTCAAAATAAATAAAAGAAAAATCCGGAAAGTTTTAAGACTCAATCTCAATTTTAACCTGGGGCCCACAGCGATGTAAGTTTCCCATGTAAATAGCATGGAGTTTTTGGCAGAGAAGGATCAATTTTTTTATCCCGGCCAACATAATGGTTGAAAAAATTTGAAACTCTGTAGACTTTATCCTTATAATTGTAGCCTTCAGAATTTTTACAGATTTTTAGCTATTAAAATTTTGGAGTTGCAGCTAGATGTTACAGCTAAATGAAAGATGAAAAAATACTACCTTGATTAAAAAGTTTCAGGAATTTATTCATAAAATTAAAAATACAAACTTATTCATCAAATTCGATGTTGTCCCCTTCAAAGTACTCCCCACCGACTGCAACGCACTTATACGCCTTAATACAATCCTCGAAACATTTTTTATATTCGAATTTCGGTATGGCTTTCAGAGCTGTCAGCGATTTTTGTATTAACTCCTCTTGGCTGCTAAAACGCGTTCCCCGGAGCAGTTTTTTGAGTCGACAAAACAAGAAGAAGTCGCAAAGAGTTAAATCAGGTGAATTCGGTGGCTGTTGGATGGTATTCGTTCCGTTCTTGGTCAAAAAGTTGCGGATAACGATGGCATTGTTCGACGTGATTCCCACAAATCCGGTCTTTTTTGGCGTCTCAAAGCCAAATCATTAAACAAAATGTCTTGAACGGATTCATAAGCGATGTTCAAATTGGCTGCCATCTCTGAAATGGTCAGTTTACAGTTTCCGGCCATCATTTCTTTGATTTTATAGACGTTTTCGTCGGCTTTCGATGTCGACTGCGTTCGTCATCCTCGACCCGGTCACGAAAACATGGGCTACTCATAAAAGTTTGTTTTAGATAGAGTAACACTACTTCAACATTTTCGCACTGTTTTTAACTCATAATTTAATACAAACTCCTTGATGCAAAGACAATTTCATTTTTAAAATCGTAAAAATCACAGACAGCTCTGAAGGCCATACCGAAAATCAAATATAAAAAATGTTTCGAGGATTGGATCAAGCTCTGACATAAGTACTCTACAGTCGTTGGGGAGTACTTTGAAGGGAACAATATCGATTTGGATGTATTTTTGATTTTCTGAATAAATTCCTGAAGCTTTTTGATCAAAGTAGTAAATAAAAATAAGAAATTTTTGACTGAAATCGACCGAAATATAAAGACTTAATTATTCTTATCATATTTTTAATTTTTCAATTTTTTTCTTCTCGAAAAAATGAATAATATGAGTAGGTATCCTGCTCTGGCTAGAGAATTCATTTCAGGCAATTTTCAATTCAATTCCCTGGGGGGTAATGACCTTAAAGTCGATATGCTTTTAGCCTCCCAAATGACAATTCATCTAAAGGAAAGGGTGGATGGAATATTATACCTAGTGGTACATCTCAGTACCTGTTCTAAAATTCTTACAGTTGCATTATCCGGGACAGTCTTTAACTTCCCGCCTTTCTTAAAAAAAAAGGGTAAATTTGTTTGTTATTTCTTTTGGGTTTCTCTTAAATTTTTACCCTATCATGAAAGGTATATTTTTTCACTTAACGCCTTTTTTTGCATACGGACACTTTCTTTTACCATCAAGTAAAACTCTTCAAGGAGAAGATCCATTAAAAACATCTTTTAGGAAAGTAGTCATTTTTTTGTTTCGTGTTTAATATGGAATTTGTTTTTCAGCAGACTAAACCCTTTTTTTGCTAAATATATTATTATTGAATTTCCCTAAATTTATGGTTTGATTTTTTTATTGGTCCAAGAACCCGAGACATGTTCTGATGGGGAAAAAAATCTTCCAAGGGGACAATATCTGAAATAAAATAAAATTGAAGGAACCAGAGATATTTTTTCTCGACGGGTGAAGAGGCAGATGGCGATGGTCATTCGGAGAAAAAAGTCGGTAGTATGGTCCAGTCAAGAGGAACAGAAGAAAAGGGCTCTTTAAAAAAAAATTAAGAAAAAACCACGAAATCGACATTTTTAAGTCGTTCGTTAGAATGGGAGAGATTCTAAATACATCACAAACTTCGTTATTACTAAAGATTAATTGGTTTTCAAATGCATATGCATATTTCTTCTGATCTAAAGAAACCCGTGAGATATTTTGTCGTCTACTGAATGCGAGTTGTGATTGATAATTTTTATTAAAAGGGTTTTATTGGTTTCGCTTTGATAGATAACGGATTGCTTTATGGAACTTGGGCTCGATTTCTGAGGGTGTGAATACAACCCTTCTGACATTAAAGATAAGAGTAAATAAATATTATATTTAATATTGATTTACTATGAGTTAAGGATTCTTGGTCACTTATTTCACATTAAAATTAAAAAATTAAAAGATGTAAATTTTTTTTCTTTTTCAATATATATATATTTCAGTATATTAAGTAACAGTTACTTTCTGTACTTCCTGAAGATGGGTTGATAGCCCGAAATATATATATATTGAAAAAGAAAAAAAATTTTACATCTTTTAATTTTTAATTTTAATGTGAAATAAATGACCAAGAATCCTTAACTCATAGTAAATCAATATTAAATATAATATTTATTTACTCTTATCTTTATTAAAGATGTTTCACCTTGCACAAACACCACAATCTCTACTAATTACCTTCTGAAATTTAATAAATATCCATAACAGCTCAGATTCAGTAGATCGAATGATCTCGTGATGTTTTAAATTGAGGCTTGACTTAATTCTAGACAATTATGTAGACCAGGCCTGTCCAACCTGCGTCCCAGCACAGCAATTAATGCGGCCCGACATAAAATAATAAATTTCCTTAAAGCATTGAGATTTTTATCGAGAATTACTGGAAAAGATAGATAGATATCTGATACAATTTGCCCTAAAATAATAAGAAATTAGAAAATCTCCCCAAAAGGATTCGAAGAATAAATGGCAGATTTTCAAATTTGTATGTGAAAAAATATATCGAGATTTCAGAAAAAATAATCACAATTTTTGCATATTTTGAACCATTTTTATTAGATTTAAATATTTTAACTGCAAACTTTCTGATTGAATGTATGGCACTGCAATCAAACATTGAACTGAAAGAAATATTTTATAATTTCTCTCCGCAGGATATGTATATAAAATTTGATTTGGTCAAAAGGGCTAGAATTTTGGGTGGTTAGTTTTTGCATTTCTAGCCTTCTGGGAGCCGACAGAATATGTATAGAAAATTTGGTTGAGTTTGGTCGAAGAATTCTAGTCTAGAATTTTTGTCCCCCCCCCCCACCCTTCCCTCTTTTTTTGTGTGAAATAATGTTTAAAACACATTTAAAAAAAATATATATTTTATGTTCCTTTCAAAAATATATTCACTTTTTTCTAGATACATTTTTTCATTTTTTATACGTCTCCAAAATGTGGGAGATCTATATGCCCCACCCTGTATATGCTAGTTCAATCGCAGTGATCGGGTTAACTACTCTAGAATCCTTTATTCTGGCCCCCATGACGCTGGATTACAAGAACTAGTCAGTGTCCCTGGCAACACACACATATAATTATATATATACAAACATTTATCATTTATTCCCACATATGGAAATTTATACATTGAAAGAGATGAAGGGGGTCTATACACACACGTATTTGCCCAGAAACCCGAAATTTCTCTAGGTCAGTCTGAGGGTAGAGTGTAGGTATAGAAAATCCTCTAAATGAAAATTACTACAGTGAAACCTCTCAAATCCGAACTAATTAGGGCTGTAGCCTGTTCGGATTAGCCGAAAGCAGGTTCGACAATTGAAGATAACTGATATCAAGGAAAAGTTAAGTGATATTTTGTGTGATTCTATTATTATTTCATTGTTTTTACAAAGTGATTAATTAACCTAAAGAATTTCAATAACCAACTTTTACCGATTTTCAATCCTGGATGACATAAGTATGTAGACACATTTACACTTTGTTAGGTATGCTAACTGTACTTCTTTGTTAATTTTTCAACTAATTATGTAAAATAAGGTTATAATGTAGTATATACCTATACATAATTGTTTCATGACTAAATAAATAGGTTTCTCTTTTTGGCGTTTGGATTTCCTTGGATTTCGATTTTCCGGGGTTCGGATTTGAGGGGTTTCAACTGTATACTCTTTCAACTGTTAAAATAAAAGACTTATCGAGTTTTTATTATTTTTATGTGATATTAATATGTATTTATTTAGGTGTAATCTATTGGGGCAGCTTCAACAAAGATAGCGCGCATCAGCTTGACTTTTTGAACATCATGAATTGTAAAATAAGAATTTTTTCGTGAAAAAATCTGGTAAACAAAATTCGTTCGGGATTATTAAAAGGAAATGTTGCTCCTCGAATAAAATAAATGTTTTCTTTTGATAAATATTAGAGCTCGATCCATCATCATTGCCCGTCCTCTTGAAAAGAAGCTGTTGGTTCTTTTCCGAGTAAAGGACCGTTTTTAACCGCAACTCGGAGGGATTACGCTGCTTTGCTACTCCCTCACAAAGAAATATACTCTTCAATGGGGGTGGCGAGGGGTTTTCTTTTTAATATCTACCTTTCCAAACGGCCATGACAATATAAATAAAAAAAGAACAGCTTTTTTATCTATCTGTCCAGAAATTTATTCATTTTTTTTTTAATCATATTATTTTTCCCTCAGGTTCATCTAAAGATAAGAGATTCTCTACGGACCAAATTTACCGCAATGGTTTCAATCTTATTTGTAACTCTGCTTGAGTAGAACCGATTTGATCGGTTATCTTGTTTTCTTTTTTGAGGTCTGCACAGCTACATCCGACTCAAGGAGCAGAATGAATGAAAAGGACAAATCTCCATTGAGAAGATCGCTCGGTCTATTCAGAAACGAAGTCGAGAAGGAAATACAAATTTGAGGTTTCAATCAAGAGGCATGGACATGCATTTCGAGAGAGGAAAAAAGAAAGAAAGAATGGTCGATGAATACTAACGTTTTTTTTTAATTCTATTTAATCTTATTTGTGTCATTTTAATTTATAACCTATCGACAAGATTACATTTTATAATCATTCGATCTATGTTAAATTGTGACCTGCAGATTTAATGAAAAGTGCCTGCAACACCGAGCGATGCCTCTAAATAGCTTAAAATACTTTAAAAATTCAAGGCTCTGCTACGATATATGAATGATTAAAATATTTATTTTACGACCCTCCTAATTTACACCCCTTCCTTTATTTCAATCGGATTAAAATCTATACACGACTAATAGCTCATGACACTTGATAAGTACACCAATTTAAAAAAATCTTTTGGGCTGTTTTTGAGAAAAAAAACAAAAAAAAAACGAAAAATCTTTAATGTAAATGTCCACTTATGGTGTTCCGATTTCAACCAAAAGCTTGCTACCCTTCTAGTCTATATTGAGCTTAAGTTTCGAATTTCTTAGCTCTGAGATTTATGGTTGGGAAACGCAGAGAGGTACATTCTTACGTACGTAAACATCAACTTTTTATCCGAACTCAATGATACTTTACTGCACTCCTTGTAAAACCAAATATTCCGAAAAACCTCATAAGTATATGTGTTGCAGTCAAAACCCGTTTTTTAGTAAAAATGGGTTCTTACTAATTAAAACGCGTTTCACTGAATACCTTTGTGGCAACTAGAGTTTAGTGATATTGTTTGAGTTTGGTCCAAAGGTCTAGAATCTTCATTTTTGACCTTCCGCCTTTTGGGTGTTTGGATTCAAAATTTTTTAAACGAATCTGTCAAAAATTATATCCTCTACAACTTTGCTTCTAATGAGGATGTCATTTTTGACATTTTCATTTAAAAAATGAGGAAGAATGTCAAAAATGAAGATTCTAGACCTTTGGACCAAACTTAATCAACATCAGTAAATTATAGTTGACACAAAGTTATTAAGTGAAACGCCTTTTAGCTAATAAGAACCCGTTCTTACTAAAAACGGCTATTTACTCCAACATATATATGTATGTTTATTTGCATCAAACAGAAGACAATCTAATTGATTCCCTTCATGAAATCAAGAATTCTGTTACTCTCGGCAAAACAAAATCTTTTCACTTAACGCATGTAAACAATTCTTTGTCTGCAGAACGTACCGATTTTTTTTTTAATTTAAATAATTTAAGAGAGGGGTCGGGTTAGCTGAGAGTTAGCGTACCAGCCTGCCAATCAAGTGGACCCGGGTTCGAATCCGACTCGAGGCAACCGGCTAAAAATCTGATCCCTGCATAGGCGTCTTAATTTAATATCAATGTCATAAATTGGATGATGGGTAGAAGGCCGAAAAGCCAAAAAAAAAATAATAATTTAACCGTTTTTAAGGAAATTATGTTCTCTAAATTTAAATAATTAATTAATCAAGTAAAGGGAGTGTAGTTTCACAGATGAATGAAACTCGAAGAGTTTTGACAAACTCAATATATTTCGGATTAGTAGTCCATCATCAGGAGTTTACAGGTTAAAAACTAATGAGTTTAATCGAATGTTTTCTACATTTGATTCAATCGCGAATCAAATGTAGGGAATTTTTGTCAAATATTGAGTGAAAATAATATTTGAACTTATATATTTCTAACTTGAAATAATGATCTGAAATAAATTTTTATAATTTTTCTAATTAATATAACAAAGAATAATTGCTATATCAATGAGAATTGTTTTTGACAGCGCTTATTTGAGAAAGACTTAAGACTCCACAGACTCCAATAGCGTAATCCGCAGTAGTCTCAGCAATAAATATCATTTTCAAATAAGCGCTGTCAAAAACAATTCTCGTTGATAGTAATTATTCTTTGTTATATTAATTAGAAAAATTATAAAAATTTAATGAGTTTAGTTTTTAATCCTGATGATGGACTAATAATCCGAAATATATTGAGTTTGTATAAACCTCTTTGAGTTTTATTTCATTCACTGTGAAACTACACACCCTTTACTTTATTAATTAATATCATGTTTCACCTAAAACCTACACCAGTTTCTCTAAGTAAAAATTGAAATAATTATGGCAATGGCCTTTTAACTGGCAAGAGGCAGAATTGCTTTAATAATTTCAAAAACATATCCATCAAAAAATCATTAAATTGTTAACCCTAATTTTAATAGTACCGGATTGTTATGTTACTTATCAGGATTTCTAATGGTTGGTCACTTTGTTTGATTTTCGAGTTGAAGTTGAAGCGCAGAGCCAGGTGGGCGACAAAAGGGAGGCTCTCGAGGGCTGGACGACAGCTGCTAGCGAAAGAGACTTGGGTGGGTGGACAACAACCAAAATCATCCCCAAAACTACCCCAACAACAGTCAAAAGCCGTAAAAAATGGATGGACAACACCAAAAAAATCTCTTAATAGCGGCTAACGAAGAAAAAATTGCATTTCTCTATTATCAGTAAAAAGTGAAAGATTTTGGTCCAGATGGGACTATTTAATTAGTTATCGAAAACGTTTATTTATATTTCGATTTTGTTTGAAATATTCGGGGGGGGGGGGGGGGGAGGAGTGTTCGGTTATAAATCTCTCCCCTATTTTGATATTCAAGCCCCATATGGCGTGAACGATTCATAATAAGACAAAAACTAATCGACTTGAACCAATGAAGGCGATTTAATTACACCAAATGGAGTATCTCACACGTATATCTAATAGAGCTAATATAATTTTTTGCCTAGTTTAAGACTGATCTGTATTTGAGACATGGACAGATTGTTGGCCTGATAATGGCAATT
The DNA here is from genome assembly GCA_024734495.1 of Forficula auricularia. Lineage (NCBI taxonomy): Eukaryota > Metazoa > Arthropoda > Insecta > Dermaptera > Forficulidae > Forficula > Forficula auricularia. The sequence continues at coordinate 4,169,911 of JALMQS010000225.1, forward strand.
AAATATAGATTCAACCGAGGGGTGAACCGCGACCGAATATGCTGTACACCTACTTTCACTTGTACTTCCAAATATTTCCAAATGTTTCCAAATATTTCCAAATATTTCCAAGTAATTCCAAATATTCCCAAGCACTTCAAAATATTTTCAAGTGCCTACTTCCAAATATTTCCAAGTATTTCCAAATATTTCCAAGTACTTCCAAAATACTTCCAAAGAGGTGTACACCTACTTCCAATTGCGGATCACCCCTCGCATTCAACTATGACCAATTCAGAAATGTTAGACATATAAAAAAATATTTAATTGATTCGGATTTTCTTAAATTGTGATTTTGTGAGACGTTTTCATTTCTTTTTTATTTTTTTATTTTGTTTTGGTCTTTTATTTTTGTTTTTGATCTCTGATTTTTGTAATTTCTATAATTTTTAAAGGAAAAAAATATCCTTTTGATTTTTCCGAGGGGTTAACCGCGATTGGAATTAGGTGTACACCGTCTTTGGAATTATTTGGAATTACTTTGGAATTCATTAGATAATCTATTGTCATCTATTGTCTTCTACTTGGAAATGGAAGTGGAAGTGGAAGTAGGTGTACACGATTTTAGGTCGCGGTTCACCCCTCGGATTTTTCATTCTTAAGTTGATTTACGTTATGTTTTTCTGGGTTTTCTGTTTATTTTTTAATTTATTTACTAAATTTAGCCCCCGACTCAAGAGTATTCTTATAGAGGGTTGAATTTTATTATTATTTGTGATATATAATAGCAAATCCAACATATTTTGCGTTGTAAAGTCCACTAGGTTTTTTTTCCAATTTAAGATTAATTTTCCATTTTTAATAATATACCTACTCTTTAATTTTTAACCTCGATTTTACTCAATTTCATATTTTTTCAATTCAAATAATCTACAAAAAGTCAATTCTCTCCCCTGTCCAATTGGGCTGTTTAAATCTTCAAACCCATGTATTTACTTGAAAAATGTTAAGAAGTGACTGTATAAAATATCAACTAAATAAAAAAAGATGAATGAAGACTATATAATTTAATCAAGTTTTTTAGTTATTAAAATTTTGTTAGAAAAAATTATTAAAATTGTCCAAAGACAGTGTGTCAATTCCGTCCCCAATATAGTTTTAGTATTTAACTTGACTCACGCCATCACTGCAGTGGTCAAAAGAGAAACTATTGTCAGTTGGTGAGTTGGTTTTTTAATAGCAACCAGTGGTGTTAATTTATTTTATATCGTAACACAGAAAAATGACTTCGTAAAAGTAGTGATTAATTATATCGTTTCCGTCTCTACGATAACAAGTCATATAAAAATATTTATTTAAAAAACTTTCTAGTGTTGTTTTACTTTTAATGAATTGTAACTAAAATTGTAACCTTCTATATTTTTAAGCCAGTCTCTGGTTATATTATCAAATCAAAATTCTCTAATGTCAATTCCGTCCCCTTGATTGTCACACTTGAATGAGAAAAATCATAAAAAAATTGAAAATTATTTTTTAATTCATGACCATTATTAGAAATTGATCTATAGATAGATGAGCCACAAAACTATATTATTATTGTTGGGGTGCGATAAAGCTATATTTTCAAATTTTTAGGTAAAAAGAATGCAAAATAAGTTGGACTTATTCATATGTGTGTGTATGTGATTATATATGAAATATTGTTAATTCTTAACATGTACTTATATTAATTGAAAATTTAATTTTTATTTGATTATTGTTAATGAGACTAGGTGAATGATGATAAATAAATAAATAAATCCACTTTCTCCTCTCACTTTCCCTCTTAACTTGTAATAGTGAATCAAATTAATAAGATCTTTACTTTGGGGGGTACATTTCTTAGAAAAAAAAATCATAAAGAGCAAAACAGGAAGCGTGTGGGCTTCTTGATCCCTGTCAAAGAAAAAAAGATATAAACGTCCATCAAATTTTTAAGTGAGTCGCCAGACAGAAAGACAGAGAACCGCCTGAAAAAGGCGAACCCTGGAAAAAATAAGACCTTTCGGGGATTATTATTATACAAATCTCTTTTACATGGTAAAAATGGACTCAAAAAGAACAATATGAAGAAGAATACAACGGATTTATAAGAGGGAGATTTCAGAGTGAAAACAACTCGAAAAGAAAAAAAGAAATATAATAAGCACATAAAAAAAGAAAAAAAAATTGAAAATTTTTGATATATTTCTTCATTTGAATATCCCGAATTTTTTACATGATTTATATTAGCTTCACCTGTATCTATGTATCAATGTGACTTTTGTTCTGTTAAATTCCGCAAACATTTCTCTATAAAAATAATAGTTTACCTACTCAATTTAAATGAAATTATATAAAAATTATAAAATTAAATTTAAAAAAAAAAACTAAAAAGCACGCTTCTAATAAGTAAGTACAAAATAATGTAATACTGTGTAATATCAAAAAGTGTGGGGCGCAGAATGATGTACTTTCAAATTAATTTCGACAAAGTGCCCCAAGCTTTTTGATTAAGTATTACATTAATTTGAACTTTTTAGAAGCGTGTTTTTTAGTTTATTTTATCATATAATTTATTTTTTTACTTTTGAGTCTTAATTATGTTTGCAGAGAATTCTAACAGAATGAAATGTATTTATTTTTATTACTTTGATATAATTTTATTTAAATTGAGTAGGTAAACAATTATTTTTATAAAGAAATGTTTGCGGAATTTAACAGAACAAAAGTCACATTGATACATACATACATACAAACAAACAGGTGAAGCTAATATAAAGTGTGTAATAAATACATTTCATTCTGTTAAATTCCGCAAACTTTTCTTTATAAAAATAATTAAGATTAAAAAGTAAAAAAATAAATTATATTAAAAAAAACTTAAAAAAATGCTTCTAAAAAGTACAAAATAATGTAATACTTAATCAAAAATCGTGGGGCACTTGGCCGAAATTAATTAAAAGTACATGTTTCTGCGCTCCACACTATTTGATTAAGTATAACGTACATTATTTTGTATTTTTTAGAAGCATGTATTTTAGTTTTTTTTTAATAATTATTATTTTCTTTTGTTTAAAAAATATTAACACCTTAAATTGAAAAAAATTACAGCTGAAAAATGTCATCTAAAACCAGAAAAAACATTTTTTCGATAATTTGTTCACAATAATCATGTAGAAATATTTTATTGATTATTTTTTAGAATAAAATAAATACAAATTCTTTTATAAAACAATCTAGAAACATTTTTTTAAATGTTCAAACGTTTAATATCTTGTAAATTGGATTTTTTTTTTAATATATGTTTTTAACTTCTAATTCGGACTTTATCATATCAAATTCTGGAATTTAAAAATCAAGAGCAGACTTTTCCATATCAAATTCAAGATGTGATGTTTCAAACGAAATTCAGGATTTTAAAAAACAAAATATTTGAAATTTGAAATATTCAAATTATAGAAATTTTAGTTTATTTGGGGTCAGACGGTCCTAGAGAATTGAAAAAATATATTTTATTTGAAATATCTCAAAAAAAAATTATTGTCGAAAAACGAAAAAATGGCAACGCTATATATAGCCTTGTGAACTTTCTGTTTTTGACAAAAAATTTGAAATATCCAAATTATAGAAATTTTAGTAAATTTGGGATATATTTAAATAAGTATAATTTTGATGTAATATTTTTTAAAAAATCATTTTTTTTAAGCCTCTCCAAAAAGTGACATTGATACAAAGGGACCCTTAACAACTTGATTGGGAATTTATAGAAAAAAAATATTAATTTTCAAAAAAACTAAAAGCATTTTAAGTAGTAGATTTTATATAGATTTAAATGAGTATAATTTGGATGGAATATTTCTTAAAAAATCACTTTTTTAAGTCTCTCTAAAAAGCAACATTGATAGACCCTTATCAACTTGTGAAATTTCTGTTTTTGACAAAAAATTTGAAATATCCAAATTATAGAAATTTTAGTATATTTGGGATCAGACGGTCCAAGAGAATTGAAAAAAATATGAATGTCTATTTTAAAAAAGATCGAAACATATATTTTCAATTAATTTAACTAGATCATACTTTGCTTTTCACTTAAATCTAATAGTAAAAAAAATAAATAAAAATATACTAAATGTGCATCCTCTTTGGAATTCAAAAAGGCCAATCAATATATCAAAGATGTTAATGAAATTGTTGCATTAATTAAAAATAATTTATCTATTTTGAAAAAACATTCATTTTGGTTCTAGAAAGAAATAATTATGATAATAATTAACGATTCTTTGGCTGATATATTTTTGGACTTTTTGTTATAAACAAAAGTCTGGCTCACCAAGCTTCAGCTCCATCGATGACTCGTCTCCTCCTTGGTGTCTCCTCTCGAGGATATCTCCTAAAAATAGACAAAAGTGAAATTATTAAAGTTGATTGATTCCACCGATAGCATTTGTTAAAACTTTAAAACTTTGGGATCAGACGGTCTTAGAGAATTGAAAAAATATATTTTATTAGAAATATCTAAAAAAAAAATTGTCGAAAAACGAAAAAAGGGCAAGGCTATATATATAGCCTTGTGAAATTTCTGATTTTGACAAAAAATTTGAAATATCCAAATTACAGAAATTTTAGTATATTTGGAATCAGACAGTCCTAGAGAATTTAAAAATTATATTTTATTTGAAATATCTCAAAAAAAAAATTTGTGGAAAAACGAAACGTTTGGTCGAAAGGGCTAGAATTTTCATTCCCCCCCCCCCTCCCCCTTTCATTTGACGTAATGTTTAAAACACATTAAAATAAATTGCAACGGATCGTTGCTAAACTTTATCCAAATTCATTTGAAATATTAATATGTTTATTCCTTTATTATTAATCAAATATCACTTGCTATTTGTAGTTCATGTTGACTTTAATTCAAAAATAATGATCGATTCTTATTTAAAAGTCGAGGAATAACCATTCTACATTCGATTTTTGACATTTCGGTTATTATTGGTAACCATTGGTGAAGACATGGAGGAATCGTCTTAAAATCAAAAAATAGCGATCGATTCTCATCTAATACTTGAGGAATAACAATTCTACATTAGATTTTTGACCCTTCGATTATTATTGGTAACCATTGGTGAAGACATGGAGGAATCGACTTAAAAAAAAATAACAATCGATTATTATCTAATACTAGAGGAATAACCTTATTGCATTTCATTTTTGATGTTTTGACTATTAATGGCAACCTCTACTGAAAACGTGGAAGAATCGACTTAAAATCAAAAAGACTAAATTCTTTTATGGCAAACAACTCAAGCTTAATACATCCATCCATACATCCATGGATATCCGCACGCACTAAATGAAAAAATCGCACTTTTTGGGCTCTCGACGAGACCCCATGTAATTTTTGGCAAAACTGTCACGTGCTAAAATTCAACCTAATTGAATACTACAATTTGGGACTTTAATTTAGACCAGCCATGTCCAACCGGCGGCCCGATTGGGATTTTTGTGCGGCCCGATAACAAAAAAAGGAAATCGCCCCCCCCCCCCCCATAGAGGCCCGTGACTGTCAAAAAATTAAAAATTTTTTTTTTTTAATTGAAAATAAAGTTCTATATAAGTGTGTGTGGGGGGGGGGGGGGCGTCTCTGCCCCCCGCTTGGACAATTCGATCGCGACAACTTTTTTGTTCATGTGAGTGGCGGCCCAGTACCTTGTATATTCCTAAATTTTGGCCCGAATAGTAATTTGGGTTGGACATCGCTGATTTAGACCATGGGTTCCGTAGTTTTTTCCTGAGGACCCTTTGAAGTCGCGCTTGCCACCAGACCGATTACAATACTTTCCCCATGCTTCGCATTGGATAAAGTAAAAAAAATTATATTAAGTAGGTATGTTCTTTTCAAAAATATATTCAATTTTTTCCTAGTTAAATTTTTCATTTTTTATACCTCTTCAAAATAGATAGATCTTTATGCCCCACCCTGTATAAATACATATTGAAGGAGACAACAAAAGAGTGTGCCTTCTGCTGGAATTATAAATTTTTAATTAATTTATTTATATATCGTTTATTGTCTTTTTCAATTGATAAAAATTCTGCTACTCTCGGCAAAAACTTTCAATTTAATATAAATACATATTTATATTCGCTTTTTATATGTATATTCTTACTCGAATCAACAGGTTAACACAACCTTATTGATTTCTCTTCATAATCATAAACTTTTACCGAACATACAATTGGAAATAAGCAGAGCTCCCCAGATGTCGCTGCTTTTTATTTTGACTTATTGATTGACGATTTTCTTTTTAAGATATATTTATATTTTCTTTATTCTGAGCTTTTTCTTAAACTCCCTCGAGTTTATATTTTTTTTCCTTCTAAGATATATGAAATTCAAAAATGATTTTTTATTTATTTTTCTTTTCTTTTGTTAAAAAGTAGGCGTCGGTTACGATTTTATGATTGATGGATCAGCCTCCCCCTAAGAAAAAAAATCCAAGTCAGTGAGTCAGACAGAGAGTGTGCAAAAACCGGCAAACATTAAGCCCTCTTTTGAAAAAGGCTTTCATTTTCTTTAAGGAGGAGGCTTTCTCGATATATAGACAGACAGACAGACTGACGGACGAATGAGATACTAAATAAAAATGAGCATTGGATTGACAAAAAGGAAGAGGGTGGCTGGGGGTAGACCCAAGAGGGTGATGGAAACCGCGACAAATAGATGAAAAATATATTTTTAAATGAATCCATTCCAGAAGAAATGATGAATTGACAGAGAAAAAGAAAATAATATTCCAGCAAAAACACTTGGGTAAAAAAAGCCCGAGTTCGATTAATAAAAAGCGTTTGCCAACAAAAGTAGTGAGATCTAATGTGCTGCCAAGTTAAACATCATCAATTTATTAAATGAGTCGAGAATATTTTATTAGGTTGGTAGGAGAATAATTTTGTTTTTTAACCCTTAACTTTAAAGGTAACGTGGGCGTAAAGATCCGCAGTTTTTGGTTTTTATTTTTTCCCCCTCTTTTTGATAGATAGAGTAAAACTTGAATTGTAATCTGAAAACTTGTTATCTTTGCTTCCTAACGTAGTTTTATTAGTTCCGAGGGTGAACCGCGACCTAATATGCTCTACACCTACTTCCACTTGTACTTCCAAATATTTCCAAGTACTTCCAAATATTTCCAAGTACTTCCAAATGTTCCAAGGACTTCTAAATATTTCCAAGTACTTCCAAAATTCTTCCAAAGAGGTGTACACCTATTTCCAATCGCGGATCACCCCTCGATTAGTTCTTAAATCAATCAGGAAAAAAGTAGTAGAGGGCTCTAAGCTGAATCTTGCAACTACGGACGTTTGCCCCATTTTTCGGAGTAAAGATCCACACACGTGGTACAAACGTCCGCGCCCCCGGATCTTTGGCCCCTAAGCAAATTACACGCTAAAATACGGTTTGTGCATTTATTTGTCAAGAAACCCAAATTACAAATAAAAATACAGTTTGTTTATTTTACTATGGAACTCCTATTAAACTGAGACACTTTTAAAGAAGGTACCTAGATATAAGTAGGACCTCAAAGAATTGATCCAATTTTGGAATGAAGTAGATTTTGCGGGTTTTGGTAAATTTGTTCGGATTGTTCAGGTGACAATCACATCTTCCCATTGATATTTTAAAATATCGGGTTGGTCAGGACATTTCCAAAGTCGGCCTGCTCGCTTCATAGCACTTATTATGGGACCATCGTATCGTCTTTAAAGATCCGAATGCGTAGTTTACTCCAAAAACGCTGCGTATGTTTGCCCCGAAAACGCTGCGGATCTTTGCCCCGAAAACGCTGCGGATCTTTGCCCCGAAAACGCTGCGGATCTTTCCCCTATTTAACACTTTTTAACATTAGCAAACATATACACATCTAAAGTTTATATGCGGTCAGAAAATGTTCGTGATACGTTTATTTAAGGGTATTATCAAGTAATCCAACCAATGTAGAGGAGCATGTATCTACTGATTTCATACCTGAACATTCCTGAATAATACATCAATGATAGTAAAAAATAATTTTACCTCATTGTTGACAGACTGCTCTCGTTGTGCCATAGACAATTATAGTGTCGACTGCTAGCATTTCTACTAACATAACAAAAGGTCTAAAACCACGATACATTTTGGAGGTCAGTTTAAAAGTTGGGTGCGGACCTTTGCCCCACCTTACCCTACCTATATCTCGGCTTAGAAAAACTTTATTAATCAAAATAAGAACCATTCGAAGCAATATACTTTTGCCAACATGAAACAAGTTTATTTATTCCTGTATCATAAAATTCCGGTGTTCTGGATGCGATTAAGTCGTAACATTTGAACTAATTCATTTGTAAGAACCTCAATATATAAGATGGGAAATAATTAAGAATTCAATAGACTATAAGTCATAGATTTTTAGAATTAATTTCTGACTCCTATCCTCGCTTACACAAAGCAGAGTATCCATTTGGGGCGAAGGTCCCAAAATATATTGAAAAAAAACTAATGTTAAATTTGAAAAATAACGAAAATGATACCGTATTCGAGGAAATTTACAAAAAAAAAGCAAAAATTAAAATAAAATTTCAAAAAATACGGAACTATATTGTTGATAAATTTCGTTTTGCCACCAATCGATGCAGAAGTATGTAAATAATAATCTGTCTAAATTTCCAAAAAATCCTATGAAAACACATTTGGCGGAACAACTACCTTAAGGTTATCGTTAGCGTATCCAAGGAATCAGATTTGTTGAATATTGATGCGTTAATTATAAGCAAAATTTCGACTCGGGTTGTCACACGATGTCACACTTTGTTGACCCCCTTAACGTGTGACGTAATTTGTGGATGGCCCCTAATCTAAATCACTTTCCCGCTAATACAGTCGTGTTTTATTATATCCTCATAATTGCTTAAATCTATTGTTTTGCTTCAACACGATTCCTGACCCTGATTTCAGGTTTAAAATCTTAAATTGGTGGTTTTGGCATCCCCGATGTTACTCGCCCCCTTCTAGCTAGCTAGCCACGTGTGTCGACGGCTGCTCAGGCCTTTGGCCAGGGTCCGAAAGGTGTGTCGTGTGCCCACAATGCAGGGGGCAGTTTACTTGCGACCCCTCTCCTATCACCGGCCGTTTTTTTTACATTCTTTCTCTCTTTCTGTCTTTTTTATATTCCTAAACCGTGTAACGTGCAAATATTATCACAATCCCGGAAGACGCCATTCAGCCGCCCAATGGTCAATGGGCCAAAAGACTAGGAGAGATATATGAGACATTTCAAAAAATCGAAGAAATTCCACTCCATTATGGTTTTTTATTGCCAGCGTTTCGTTTCATTTGGGTAGTTTTCTTTAAAATTTGAAAGTGATTTAGAATTTTTTTGTTAAGCAAGTACTTTTCTATTGTTATATAATAAGTTCATTCTTATGAATACATACATACATATATTGCATTTATTAATTATTATATTTTTTGTTAAATACTCGTAATTAGCAAACATTTATCACCACTTGTTGATTCTTTGAGATCAACGTCCAATTTCAACAGAACATACAATACTAATTAATTCATAGTATATTTTTTAAGAATTTTTTTTAACTCAATTTTTTAAAGAAAATATTGTTGTAATAAAAAAATACAAATCTTTGTAAAACAATCTCGGAATGTTTATTATGAAAGTAGACGTTTCGGGAGAAATTCTCCCTTTATCGATAGAAATTTTTTAAAAAATTGAAAAAATAAAAGGTTGTTTTCGCTCTCATTCATGGTTTAATTTAAGGTAGAATTCCGAAAACAACTCGCATAAATAAATAAGAGTACTCAAGGTTGCCGATGTTGCAGGCAATCATGAAATCATGGGTAATATATGTAAAACACGCTAAGTGTACACATTTATATGTCAGAAAGGGTCGCCTTATCTGCAATCAAAATTTTAATTAAAATTTATTTGAAAAATCGAAATACTTGTGGTAATGAATTTGAAATAATAATTAAACAAATCAATCTTTTAAAATAATTAGAAAATATATATATATAAGTATATATAAATAAAAATAATAATTTAAATATTATGCATGGCTTGGGATCGAATAAATAAATTAAAAATTAATCAGTATTTAATTACTCTAGTAATGCTCTACTTAACCCACTGAGATATCGAACTCTCAGAAAGAACGGAAAATAGGCATTTTTAATGACGTCCGTCAATCATCCCTTGAAAAGAAATTATTAAATAAATGGCTTTAAGAATTATTATACCAAGCAAATAGCAATGTGTAATTGAATTGAAATTTTTTATTCGAAATTCAGTTAAAATATGATAAATTTGAATTCAAATATGTCGATTGTTACAATTTAAATTTTTAAATTGAGATTTTATTGTTTAATTCAATGCACGAATGAATTATATATATGAGTTCCAAATTTTAATTAGTAAGAAGTGAAATAACTTATTAAGGGAAAGGCGACTCCCATTAAAAACCAGGTGATTTTTCTACACTGAAATCGAGCGAAAGTATAATATATGTTTACTTGGCTGCGATATAATCCAAGTTTCTTATACGAGATGTTTCTCAAAGAAGAATAGTGTTTCCTTTTTTTCCTTTAGAATCTTAATTTATTATTTTTGGTGTATCTAGGTGTCTTAGGGCCGGTTGTATGTCGCAAATTAAATGCTTTTTACCACTAACCCAGGGTAGATGGTAAATGGAGGGGCTGGGATGGCCAATCAGATGACAGGAACATTCAGTGCCCTAAGTTTTCAACTAGCCTCACGACCAACCCCTTTTAGGGCCGGTTGTATGTCGCAAAGTAAATGCTTTTTACCACTAACAAACGGTAGATGGTAAATGGAGGGACTGGGATGGCCAATCAGATGATAAGCACTGAAATTGCCTGTCATTTGATTGGCCATCCCAGTGCCTCTATTTACCATCTACCGTTTGTTAGTGGTAAAAGCATTTACTTTGTGACCTACAACTGGCCCTTAGTCGCCTTTTACGACAAGCAGAGGATACTATGGACCTATTCTACCCCCGATCCCTAGGGGTCTCAGGGCCGGTTGTATGTCGCAAAGTAAATGCTGACAGTGCCTGGCATCTGATTGGCCATCCCAGTCCCTCCATTTACCATCTACCCTGTGTTAGTGTTAAAAAGCATTTACTTTGCGACATACAACCGGACCTCAGTGTGCAATACTTTGGTGACAAAGTATAAATGGAAAATCATAATTTGCCCAGACACGTGTAAAACTCACTTTTCATCCATACATTAATTCCTGTGAATCAATTGCAATAGACTGATGAAGAGGGCAAAGCCCTCGAAACTATAGTCTCGTTATAAATAAAATTTATAATTCCAGCAGAAGACACACTCTTTTTTGTCTCCTTCAATATATAAAAATTCTGCTACCCTCGGCAAAAAAAACTTTCAATTTATTAATACTATCGAGATAGCGTTTTGGTTTTATTATCCATCTCCATCTCCAAATCCCACCAAAGGCCTCATTTGCCCGAAATACACGATTTTCTAAAATTCAACACCCCTACGCGCTTAAACTAGATACTAATCGAACAAACGCATTCGCCAATTCATTTATCCCTATGACATCTAGAGACTGGAATTCTCTTCCCCCGACCGTCTTTCCAGCTACTTATAACCTTCAAACTTTCAAGACCAGCATCCACAGATACCTTCGACCTCTACCCAATCCCTAAATCTCCCCTTATCTTCACGTTACAAGGGTCCACCACGGACTTCAGAGGTTGTACCTTCTTGGTGCAACTTCTTCTTGTATCAATATCATTATAAAAAAAAATCCGATAATCAAATTACAAAATATATAAATAAAGAAAAATTTGAAAGAATTGTCCAGACCAATTTTCGTTTCCGAGTATTGGTAATTTTATTTTCGATTTCAAAGTAGCTATTATTTCTAGAGATTATTAAATTTGGAACTTACCATATTAGTCCAGGCAAATTACGATTTTAAAAGGAAATAAATCCCGGTAAAGATTTTATTGCTAGAATACATTTATTGGTACTCCAATATTACTACCCTAAGTTTTCCCCCAAATCTGTTTTGTGAAAATTTTTCTACGGGCCTCAAAATGAGGAAATTTCGGAGTTATTTCAATTTTTCTTGTATAACTCTAAAACGGCATATCAAATCAAAAAGATATCTATTAGATAAATTAAAGCTCTTTAAATTACACGTAAATTTCATCTATTTAGATTCAATAGAACCGGTACTAGCACCTGTCAAAAAACAGCCCCCGGGATAACTTTTGACTATCCCTAAAACTCGTACTTTTTTCGATCTTTCTCCATTTTGACCATGAAGGAGCACGTTTTCGTCAAACATTTTTAAACAGTTTAAATAAAGTTTCAATCTAAATTTACTTGTAATTTAAAGAGCTTTCATTTATCTAATTGATATTTTGATTTGATAAGCCGTTTTAGAGTTATTCAAGAAATTGAAAAAGCTCCGAAATTTTCTCATTTTGAGGGTCCTAGAAAAATTTTCACAACACAGATTTGGGAAAAAACTTAGGGTTTACCAATAAAGGTATTCCAGCAATAAAATCTTTACCCGGAATTATTTGCTGTTTATGCCATTTTTCACGTAATTTAGGCAAATTAGGTAATTTAATTAATAAAGTAAAGGGTGTGTAGTTTTACAGTGAATGAAATAAAACTCAAAGGGGTTTATACAAACTCAATATATTTCGGATTATTAGTCCATCATCAGGAGTTTACAGGTTAAAAACTAATAATATTTAAATATGTGATCACAAAATATAACATCTAAATCTGATATAGATGTTATATTTTGTGATCACATGTTCAAATATTATTAGTTTTTAACCTGTAATAAACTCCTGATGATGGACTAATAATCCGAAATATATTGAGTTTTATTTCATTCACTGTAAAACTACACACCCTTTACTTTATTAATTAATATCATGTTTCACCTAAAACCTACACCACTTTCCCTAAGTAAAATTAGGGAATTTAGTCCAGGCGGACTATATAACCACAAAAAATCAAAATAATGCCCTTATTGAAAAATTAAATTGTGAGTTGAAAAAATGAGGAATCCTAACCATTTTCAAGTGCAATCAATTTTTCTTTGTTTAATATTTTTCAGCTGGCTGGAGCCAAGAAGAAGAAGAAGAAAACATTCCATAACAAGCGGACGCAATTTTAAAAAAATATCTATTTTTTCTTAATGAAATCGATACATTTTTTTAGCTCGAAACCAAATTGTGTTTGATTTGAAGAGTCGTTGAGTCTTGAGTGAGTCTATTAGCCATTCTGGACCTGAGGGATCTTTTTAATGTGCACTCGACTGTACCGAGTGTGTCTCTTTCTCTTTTTTCTTTCTTTCTCCAATTCCTCTAGAGATAGAGAGAGAGTGAGGGCAATTCATTCAAACTCACCCTCGGATATTCATAAAAAATCTGCCCCTCGGCCGAAAGTGATTCCCTGCTGGACGAAACGAAAAAGCGAGCCAGACTCCCCAACTTTTTTCCCTAGTTTTTTTTTCTTTTTCCTTTCTCCCTTATTCTACTCTCTATCTATCTAACTTTATATATATAGATATATTGACGCGTGCGCTGCACACGAGCACACTTGGCACGCGAATCATGAAAGGGGAGGGAAAAAATGGGATCCGATCCGAGCAACATCGAAACAGACGGGACCAATGGTCCAATCGATACGAGAAAATGAAAGATTCCAATAAGAACGAACGAAGATAGAGAGAGAACCAAAAATATATACAGTGCTGAAGTTATAGTACAAATGTATTATTTTTTAAGTACATTTTTGCTTGAAACGTACAATAGTACATTAACACTAAAATAGTTCAGATTCCTTATCAACTTGATTGAGAATTCATAGAAAAAAAATTAGCCACATTTTAAATAGTAGATTTTATATAGATTCAAATGATTATAATTTCGATGGAATTTTTCGAAAAAAATCACTTTTTTAAGCCTCTCTAAAAAGCGTCATTGTAGCAAGGGGGGACCCTTATCAACTTGATTGAGAATTTATAGAAAAAATAAAATATTAATTTTCAAAAAACTAAATCCATTTTAAATAGTAGATTTTATATAGATTTAAATGAGTATAATTTCGATGAAATAACTCGAAAAAATCACTTTTTTAAGCCTTTCTAAAAAGCGACATTGATACAAAGGGGGACCCTTATCAACTTGATTGAGATTTTTAGAAAAAATTAAACGCATTTATATAGTTGTTTTTTATATAGATTTAAATGATTATAATTTCGAAAGAATATCTCGAAAAAAATCACTTTTTTAAGCCTGTCTAAAAAACGACTTTGATACAAAGGGGGACTCTTATCTACTTGATTGAGAATTTATAGAATTTTTTTTTAATTTTCAAAAAATTAAACAAATTTTAAATAGTAAATTTTATATAGATTTAAAAGAGTATAATTTCGATGGAATAACTCGAAAAAATCACTTTTTTAAGCCTTACCGAAAAGGGTCATTGATACAAACGGTGAACCCTTATCAACTTGTATGAGAATTTATAGAAAAAAATATTAATTTTCAAAAATTAAACGGATTTTAATTAGTAGATTTTATATAGATTTGAATATTGTGAAAAAAATTACTTTTTTAAGCCTCTGTTGGAAGAGTAGTTGATACAAAGGGGGGCCCTTATCAACTTGCTTGATAATTTCTAGGGAAAAAAACAATATTAATTTTCAAAAAACCAAACGCATTTTAAATAGTAGATTTTATATAAATTTAAATGGGTATAGTTTCGATGAAATATCTCGAAAAAATCACTTTTTAAGCATCTTTAAAAATCGATATTGATACAAAGGGGGGACCCTTATCAACTTGATTGAGAATTTATAAAAAATAAAATATTATTTTTCAAAAATTAAACGCAATCTAAATAGTAAATTTTATTTAGATTTAAATGAGTAGTTTCGATGAAATATCGCGAAAAAATTACATTTTTAACCCTCTGTTCAAAGGGTGGTTGAATCAAAGGGGGACCCTTATCAACTTGTTTGAGAATTTATAGAAAAAAAATAATGATTTTCAAAAAACTAAACAAGAACTCAAGATCATATATAAAGTAGGTATATTCTTGTACCAAAATGTTTCTATTTTCAATATAAATAACCATGGCTCCACATGAAATTTCGAGCTCGGTATTTTTCAAGGACCTAGCTATCTGTCGTTAAAATTTGGCACACGATTTTCTATTAATGATTTGCATATATTGTGCCAAGTTTCAGTTTTCTATCACAAAATCTTCAAAATTTTCAAATCCCTAACAGAGTGTTGAGTCTTAAAAAGTTTTCATTTTTCCTCTAATTGTTTGATATTTTTTACTTAGTACGTAAAGTTGATAAATTATTTCAAGTTAAGAGTCAAAATTTTAAAGCATTTTATTTTACATGCTTTATATTAGCTTCACCTGTATCTATCTATCAATGTGACTTTTGTTCTGTTAAATTCCGCAAACATTTCTCTATAAAAATAATTACCTACTCAATTTAAATGAAATTATATAAAAATAATAAAAATAAATACATTTCATTCTGTTAAATTCCGAAAACTTTTCTCTATAAAAGTAAAAAAATAAATTATATTTAAAAAAAAACTAAAAATATACTTCTAAAAAGTACACAATTATGTAATACTTAATCAAAAATCATGGGTCACTTTGTCGAAATTAATTAAAAGTACATGTTTCTCCGGCCCATACTTTTTGATTGAGTATTACATTATTTTGTACTTTTTAGAAGCGTGTTTTTCAGTTTTTTTATACTTAGTAAACTTGATAGATTATTTCAAGTTTAGAGTCAAAATTTTAAAGCATTTTTTTTTAAATTGACCCTGGTTTTTGAATTTATTTCAAGTAGTCAATAAGCAAAACGTCATCCATAAAGAATATCCATCCCCTAATTTACCAGCTATTGTTGTTGCTTTCAAAAGAGTCTTCCCTATTTTTAACTAGATTTTTATTATAATTTTTTTTTTTAGAATCTCCACCTGAGGGAAGTTTTTTTTTATTATTATTTCTGTCTTTTGTGTTGATAGATGATTTTGTTTCCGCCCTTGTTGTTCCTCTTTTAAATATCTAAAATGGCGCGTGTCTAAGAGAAAAGGGGGGTCTTGAGACGACATCCCCTGCTCCTGCCCCCCTTAGTCACTTGGCACCCTTGAACAGCACGCTCCCCATTTATGGCGAGTGCTTGGCAGCAGACACCCCCGCATTTGCACCCCCCCCCGACCCCCACCGACATTTTGCCCTTCGCTTTTGCTGTTCACTACGAGCAGAGTATAGTCGGCGACAGGGAAAAAAACACCTCCTCAAGTTTGGCTATTTTTACATGCACCAAGCACTTCTCTAAATTTAGGATTTCTTTTAAAAATCAGCCATTCATTATAACGGAGAGGGAGAATTTTAGACAATTTCTCTTCATTTGTAGAAATGACAGAATTTAAACGAAAGCTGCATTTTAACTCATATTATTTAGTGTCAAAATGGAGGGAATGAGCTTTTAATGAATTCTTTTTACTTTGTCTTATCATTAGGGCTCGGATTTTGCATATAATGCATGTTTTTTTCTTTGATTGCTATCCTTCTAATCTTTTGTATCTGGGCGTTTTTAACCGACTTCAAAAAAGGAGGAGGTTCTCAATTCGACTGAATTTTTTTTTGTATCTATGTTACTGGATTTCTTCGCCATTTATAAACCGATTTTGATGATTTTTTGCATTGGGTTCCGTATAGTTTCTGATTGGTACCATATTAATTTGGTCAAGTTCTGATGATATGATCAATGACAAAATAGCGGAAATCTCCAATTCATGTGAGCAAATAATCGAAATTATAATAAAAATAAAAAATATTTTATAAAAATCAATCTTAAAACGATCATTTAAAACCCACAAACGTTTCGAGAGAATTTCTATATTTATGAATTGAAGTTTATTATCATTTTCTGGGTGGATTGAATGGATTGAAAAACCAATCGACTTGATTGGGGAATAATGGAATTGAAATAATTATCGGAAAAGAGGTTTTTTTATCTAATTAGATTTTTCCTCTTATTAAAAACAAGGACTAAAGATGAATAAGGACACTCGATGGTGGAGAAGTAATCTCCGGAATCGAAGCAAAAATACAATGTATACATTAATTAATGTAAAATAATTGGTTTAATAAAATTTATTTATATCATTTTCTGATTCATTCGTCCGACGCTTTCTCTTACGAGATGCATACAACGTATTTTATTAAGTCACTATTAATAATATCACTAAAAAGAGAAAAATAAAAATAATTTTTAGAAAAAAATAAAACCGACTTCAAAAAATTAAATGCAACAAATAAAATAATAATAACTTAAAAATAAAATAAATTACACTAAAAGTATAAAATAATTATCTTATTTAGTTACAACTAAACGACGAAATATTAACATGAAATCCCTTTTTGAAGTCGGTGCCAAACATATACATTTTATGAATCGCACTCGTCGGATCTTACTTAGTACGCTCGCTTATATAGTTTGTTTGGCACCGACTTCAAAAAGTAATTTCATGTTAATATTTCGTCCTTTAGTAGTAACTTAATAAGATAATTATTTTATACCTTTTAGTGTATTTCATTTTATTTTTAAGTTATTATTATTTTATTTGTTACATTTAATTTTTTTAAGTCGGTTTTATTTTTTTTTTATAAAAATTATTTTTAGGATTTTCGGATCGATATGCACTAAAAAACAGCAAAATATCCATTTAAATAAGCCGAAATATGCACTAAAATGTGTATTTTAAAAGGAAATATGCACTTAAAATATGCATTATAAACCCATAATATCTAGTGCTTGATAGCTTTAAACCGACTCAAGGAACGGGTAAAAGAAGAAATAGTCAATAAATTTATTTTAAAATTTATTGCTCTGTATAATCAAACACATTTACAAATTGCATACAAACTCGAAAAGCAAATCGACAAAAGATCGATTCTAAGAAATTCACTTGAGATCAGTTATCTTCAATTGTCAAAGCTGTTTTCGGCTAATCCGAACAAATTGAAACCGAACAGGCTACAGCCCCAATTAGTTCGGATTTGAGGGCTTTCACTGTAGTTTAATTTACTTTTAATTTTTGTATTTGAATATAAAAGTCTTGTGTTTACGAAAGACACCAAAATATTTTGGCTAGAAATCATCTCCTTGTTAACAGTCCAATCATTAAGAAAAGCCCCTCGGAGGATAGATAGGTCAGGCTCTTGATTCGGAGATCAAATCTTTTATTAAAATAGAGACGAAGAGATTAAGTTAAGCTACACTTTCTTAAAGAAAGACAGACTCATTAAAAATAGATTTTCCCTTAAAGAGAGAACAGTCGAAAAATTACGATTATCAGCTTTTCGTTTTATTTCGCTTTTCAGGTTTCTAGAATATCATAATTTTAGAGTCAGTCAATCAAATTCTACAATAACTATCGTAGTCAAACTATATATAATACAACTTTGCCTTCATACGTTCAATTATCAATTTTAAAAGCATACCAATCAATCGTATGAATGCAAGGGTTTTGTATTATAGTTCGACTACGAATCTTATAGTTGAGTCTAAGCCAGGGGAGTCCAACCTTTTGGCTTACTTGGGCCACATTTGAAGGAAAAAATTTTCACGGGCCGCAGAAAAAATATACTAATACTATTAATTAGTTGAATAAAAGATTTCACTGTCGATGGTAACAGAATTGTTTTTATTTTAGGTTAAAAATAAATGAGAGTCTTCTGTTTTTAAATAAAATAATTTTTAATTATTTCTAGAGACTTTAGTTTCGAAGGCATTGCTTTCATCATCAGTCTATCACAAATATTTCAAATTAGTTACAAATTAAGATTTATACATTGAAAATTTGTAACTAATTTGAAATATTTGTGATAGACTGATGATGAAGGCAATGCCTTCGAAAACTATAGTCTCTAGAAATAATTAAAAATTATTTTATTTAAAAAACAGAAGACTCTCTCATTTTATTTTTAACCTAAAATACTATTAATATTTCTTAATCAAAAATGATAGTTAATACTGAAGAATAATGATATTCAACATAACAAAGAATATAATAAGTAGATATGAGGTGTTTTTAATTTTGGAATCATTAAATTATCCAAAAGATTTAAAAAATTGTAATTCTCTATAAAAATAATTACCTACTCAATTTAAATGAAATTATATAAAAATAATAAAAATAAATACATTTCATGTTGTTAAATTCAGTAAACTTTTCTCTATAAAAATATTTAAGGCTAAAAAGTAAAAAAATAAATTATATTTAAAAAAAACTAAAAAACATACTTATAAAAAGTACACAATTATGTAATACTTAATCAAAAATCGTGGGTCACTTTGTCGAAATTAATTAAAAGTTCGTTTCTCCGGCCCATACTTTTTGATTGAGTATTACATTATTTTGTAATTTTTAGAAGCGTGTTTTTCAGTTTTTTTATATCTTAGTACCTAAACTTGATAGATTATTTCAAGTTTAGAGTAAAAATTTTAAAGCATTTTTTTTTTTTTTAATTGACCCTGGTTTTTGAATTTATTTCAAGTTAAATGTTTACCTTGTGAAGGTCTGAACAATTCTCAAAATGCAGTTGTCAAAAGAAATACAGAAAACGCGACAGCCATAAAACACAAATATTAAGGCACTTGACCCGCTGGCTGGTCGACACGAAATGAAATAAATATATTTCAATGCAAAAGAAAGAGCAAAGGGAAAAGAATCCCGTTACTTGATTAGATATCAGAAAAGAAAATAATTCTATATAAAATAAAAAAGTATTTAAGACATACTCAATTGATTTGAGATTGTTTTTAAAGAACTAACGTGTGTGTCAAGTGATTTTCACTTAACTTTTCCTAATTAATTAAACATCAACATTTTATAGGAATAAACTTTTAAATAAATATTTAATAAATAAAATAACAAATAATCATCTAATTGTAATTAATTCTATCACAAATTTACAAAATCAAATACAGTTCTACAGGTGTTATGACCAATTAATATTCAGAGGAGTTTTTAAAGGGTTATAATGGTGTTTCATAAGTAAAATAAAAAAAAATTAATTATATTTTTGGAGTTTTATTTAAAAGACTTTTGTAAACATAAATAAACTCCTGATGATGGGTTAAAAACCCGAAATATATATAGAGTATTAAATAAAACTCCAAAAATATGATTAAATTTTTTTTTAATTTTTATTTTATTTGTGAAACACCACTATAACCCTTTAAAAACTCCTGAGTTTAATATGTTTCACTATAAACCAACACCGCTTTCCCTAAATGTTACCAATTATTATTGGTTAAAAATATACACTACCCCAATCACACAATCACTAAATGACATTTTGACTAAATAATTAAATTCTTTAAAAATATAAATCTTCAATATACGGTATCTAAATTGTAGTATTTTTTTACATTCAATCAGGAACTTTCGCCTCATTTTGGGTGTTTATTTTCAAAAAATTTCAAACGAAAAAAGTCAAAAATTGCACCCTTTACAACTTTGCTTCTAATGAGATTAGCTATATTCGTTTTGGATGCTTTGGGCGCCCTTATGTTAGCCTCAAGTCACCAAACCATATTCGTTTAGAATTACCAACCGACTTGGTGTGCCTCAGTTCTATTCGTTTTGAGATCGCTATGGCGTCGCTGGGCATTCTTGAGTCGTGCCACGAGTGAACATGCTCTCACAGTTATATCATTTGTTTTAAACTTAAATATATTATTTTTATTTAATTTATGATAACGGGTGACCACTGACCAGGTATATTATTAATTATTTTATTTTTTAAAATTGTTTATTTGTTATTAGTTGAATAAAAGATTTCACTGTCGATGGTAACAGAATTGTTTTTATTTTAGGTTAAAAATAAAATAAAATGAGAGAGTCTTCTGTTTTTTAAATAAAATAATTTTTAATTATTTCTAGAAACTATAGTTTCGAAGGCATTGCCTTCATCATCAGTCTATCACAAATATTTCAAATTAGTTACAAATTAAGATTTATACATTGAAAATTTTGAAAAATATATAATGTCTTTTTCTTCATGTTTCCTCTTGGGAGATTTGAATATAACTTTATTATGTTTATTTGTTATTATAACATTATTAATAAATAATCTATATTATATTATAATTATATATATGTTGGAAAAAATTTCATTGAGTAAATACAAATCTTTTATAAATATAAATGAGCTGATGTTGCCATCCAAATGAGTTCACCATACAATTCATCTGGCTCTTCTCTTTAATTTAATATTTAAAAAAATAATTTACAATCATTTACGAAAAAACCCTTCCCCTGCTTTTAATTTTGGGATCATTAGCAATTGAATATATCTTCTTTTAAATATAGAAATCATCCAGGGGAAATAGCTTTAAATATTTTTGTATGAAAATCTGATAATTTTAATTTTTTAAGCCCCCCTCCCCACAACACACCTTTATTTTTGGTTCGATTTCAAACAAAATCTAATCAGCTCTTAATCTCAATACATCAAAACTACATGGATATTCAAACTAGTTTTTGAGCTAGAGCGTAGATACACAAAATTTGGTAACGTACTAACTGACATTTTGATAGACAATTAATATATTTTTTTTGACGTTCACTCAGTAGGGCTTTTCTGTAGAGCAAAAGTAATTTTTGACATTTTCGTTTAAAAAATGAGGCGGGAGGTAAAAAATGAAAATTCTAGACTTTTTGGACCATACTCAATCAACATCAGTAAATTTTAGTTGTCACAAAGGTATTCAGTGAAACGTGTTTTAACTAGAAAACCGCCGTTTTTTAGTATATATTTATACCTATATCTTTTGACAGGGTCACTATTTATTGCTCGATGCTCAAATAATTGTAAAATAAAAAATAATAAAGTAAATTTTAATATGGAAATAAAACATTTTGTTAAAAAACAGGGTTACTATTTGAATTAGGAATAAAAAATATTGTTTGTAATAGTATTTTATATTTTGTTAAAATTGATACCTATATTGCCAATTAGCTGAAAATCAATACATTTTTTGTTTTATATTATAAATTATAAAACAAACAATTGGATCGTAGTACGACTTCAAATAAACATGTTGGGCAAAAAGTTTGAGAAACGCTGCTCTAAATAATTTAAATTAGCTTAAAATAGGCATACTATATATATTTGTCTAGATTAATTTGTAACAACGCTTAGAGAAATTTCTCTAAAAAAATTACCCTCTTGCCTAGAATCGAACCGACGAACTCCTGAACTAAGGGCATGAGCTCTAGATATTAGACCAATGTAACATTAATATTTATAGCTTGATTTCTGTTACTAAAACTATATATTTTTGATTTAGACTTTGTGTCGAGATAATATTGTATTCATTTGAACTCGAATGAAAATGAAAAACACCAATAGATTTTAAATTAAGAAACATTAAATATATATTAATTAACGAGGCAAATTTGAAATATAATTCTCAGCTCAGATTTTAAACTGATGGCTCCAATCGATTTTCATAAACCAGGCAAATTTGAAATTCTAATTTCTAATTTGGACTCGAATTTTGAAATGAAAGACTCCAATTCATTTTAAATTAAGAAACATTAAATATATTGATAATGTCCCCCCCCCCTCGCCACTCAAAAATTAAAGAGGCGAAACTTTTAAGAGACGATGTATTTTCAGTAGTTTACGGGTATACATTTGGAGTGTGTTTTTTTAATAGGAATACAAATTTTGGACCGAGACGCTGCCCGCCAGGGCACCAGCCCGGACGTAAAGCTCGTTTTATCAATATGTAGTCAAATTTCAATCACTTTTAAGTTCACCCTTAAGACAAATTAGTAAAACAGCAATATTAAATTAAGATCTAATCAATTGGCTTTAAGATTATTGAGATTAAAGAGACGTTTCCTCACCATTACACCCGAATAATCTGGTTAAGTAGAATTTTAACGAAAAGATCACTATCATTAGTTTCAATTTAAGAAAAAAGAGGAGAGTTTTTTTTTCCTCTCCCGGTTCTAAATATCTGGCTTGTTTTTCATTAGTTTCATTGGCTGAAGTTCATTGCTTTTCCCCCACCTGACTTTTTTACGATGTTAATCCAAGTTGGCTCTGATTGGTTGCGTTGTTTGCAGCAAAAAACCCGGGTCTCCTCCCTCGGGCTCCCCTTCTCAAATGAAAAGGGGTGCGCAGCTCAAATAAAAAAAAAACACCCTTGGCTTTTTTATGACGAGGGCGGACGAGTGTTAAAAATGGCCGCGCTCTTTTCACATAAACACACTGAAGATTCAATCAATCCAAGTCTTGCTGTCGAAAATAATTCAAATATCGATTAAATTAAAACTTTAACCACAGGCCAAAGTAGAACGCCATGCACTTATTACCTATAGATTAGGGTGCTCCTAATTTTGGATATTTTCTAATATTCACGCTGACAGGGGCTCAAATGGTTAGAAATAAATAAAAAAATATCCCCAAGTTTCAAGTCTAACTCAATTTTAACCTAATGCTACACAGCTATTAAGTTTCCCATCTAAATAACATGGGGTTTTGGCAGTGAACGATCAATTTTTTTATTCCGGCCAAAGTAATGGTTCAAAAAAATTGAAACTCTTTATCCTTATAATAGTAGCTATCGTTCAGAAATTTTTAGCTATTACAATTTTGGAGTTACATCTAGATAAATTACTGCTATATCTAATTATTAGTAAGTTATAGACTCCAAAATTATAATAGCTAAAAAAATGGTTAGAAATAAATAAAAAAATATCCCCCAAGTTTAAAGTCTCTATCTCAATTGTAACCTAGTGCTACACAGCGATTAAGTTTCCTCTACACAGTGATTAAGTTTCCCATCTAAATAACATGGGGTTTTGGCATTGGACGATCAATTTTTTATTCAAAGTAATGGTTCAAAAATTTAAAACTCTGTAGTCTTTATCCTTAGAATACTAGCTATCCCTCAGAATTTTACAGATTTTTAGCTATTATAATTTTGGAGTCTTTAACTTATTAATACTAAGATTTAGCAGTAGCTTATCTAAATTTAACTTCAAAATTGTAATAGCTAAAAATCTGTAAAAATTCTGAAGGATAGCTACTATTATAAGGATATAGTCTATAGAGTTTCAAATTTTTTGAACCGTTGCTTTGGCCGGAATAAAAAATTGATATTTCACAGCCAAAAACCTCATGTTATTTAGATGGGGAACTTAATCGCTGTGTAGCACTAGGTTCAAATTGAGATAGAGACTTGAAACTTGGGGGATATTTTTTAAATTTATTTCTAACTGCCACTGTCAGCGTAAATATTCGAAAATATCCAAAATAAGGAGCACCCTGCTATAGATAGGCTTACCATATATTCCGATTTGACCGGGACTGTCCCTGTTTCAAAGTCCCAGCCAGAGTGTGATTTTGTCCCGGTTATTTGGAAAAATTAAAAATTGCCAAATATACTAGTACACCAGATCAAAAAGTGAAACCTCGGAAAATGGCAATTAAGTTAACACGAAAACGGACTGGATTTCAAGTAATTTTTCAAGAAAGTACACGATAACAATAAATCATAATATTGTTTCTTTTTAATTTTAAAACCCACTAATAGTTCATTACAAGTGTTATTTTATATTAAGATTAAGAAATTTATAATTATTTATATGGGAGAATGGAAGAATAACGAATATCGACTTGATTGGGGAATAATGGAATTGAAATAATTATCGGAAAAGAGGTTTTTTTTATCTAATTAGATTTTTCCTCTTATTAAAAACAAGGACTAAAGATGAATAAGGACACTCGATGGTGGAGAAGTAATCTCCGGAATCGAAGCAAAAAATACAATGTATACATTAATTAATGTAAAATAATTGGTTTATAATTATTTATAGAAGTCTTTTAACTCAAATTGAATGGTTTTGGTAATTGATGCTGATTTGATGAAAAAAAAGGCAGCCCAAGGATAATGAAAATATCAAATTCCGAATATTACACGACTAAGGGCCAGTTGTATGTCGTTTGGTAAAGTCTTTGTAAAAGTTGACAAAGGGTAAAACCTTAGAATTCACCTTGTGCCCGGCGGGATGGTCATTCAGATGATACGCACTTTCATCTGATTGGCCATCCGGCCGGGCACAAGGTGAATTCTAAGGTTTTTGTCAAATTTAACAAAGACTTTACAAACCAACATATAACTGGCCCTAAGTATGATACAATTTTCTGTGCTATATTGGAAAGTCTCGCTTTAATTTTAAGTTCACTGGAACTCTCATTATTTTTTTCAAACATTGTAAATCCTAATCATGTCAACTTTTATTAATTGTCTGCAAATAAGCTTATTGCCTTCTAGGGCAGATTTTCGATGTACCTATCTATACTAAGGTGTCTAAAAAAAATATTGGGATGTTTTATTGGAATTCAGACAGAAAAATAACATGATCGAAAATTGTTTTTTGCCACGTTTCATTTCTAAACACGAATTAGTATAAAAAAAAATATAGAATTTAACATGACTTTGAGCCCCGTTGTCTAAACACGGTCAGCATGCCAAAAGAAAGTTTATAGTCGAAACCAATTCAATGCTGTGAGATTAGACACTATTCTTCCATTTGGAAATGAACATAAATACTACACCTCTAAACGTCAAGCAAACAAATAAACCGGCCAAGTCAAACAGCCTATATCGCACCTATATTTTCAAAAATACTTGAGATATCAAATTTTGTGCCATTGGTGAGGAGAGAATGAGCAAACTTGTCGGATTTTTTTCAATTTTGAGCTAAGTCGACAGGGACAAAAATCACCTCAAAATGGCCACTTTGATGCTCTCGCAGCAGCGTTTAAAAATCCCGGACTTGCGTTCGAACGGGGAATAATACGTTATTATCCACCTCCAGTAACCGAAACCCTGCAGAGTGGTGTTTGTAATTTTTATGCACGTGAATGAGACTCCCAAAGTGGAGAAGATTTTTACCCCCGAAAATAATCACTCCATTGTTTGGGGGGTTTGGTTAGTGGGTTTAAATGCAACTGGTTTGTTAGGGTACTTGGCTATGTGATTATAGCCAAGGCTTTAAGTTAATTAAATTAAAAAAAAATTAACCTAATTTTAGTTGAAAAGATCATCTTTTTGAAATACCTCACACTTCACGTTAAAAAAATAAATTATTTTCGACCTCACAAGAAATTCGACCCTTTCCAAAATAACACTGTTCTACAAAAATTAAACAAAAATTTGTCACCGTAAACCTAACAATGGATTCCAGTAGAGTTTTATACGCTGATTATCATGCAATTTCCCGGTTTTTTACAACACGTCAGAGTTTTGAGATATTACCGGTCAAAATGACGAAAAAGGCCATTTTGACTTATTTTCGAGTCCAATTATATATTAAACACCAATATTTTTTAACGCAATAGAAAACAGCTTCCTCTTTGATTTTCAAATTACCACTTGTTTTTAGCTCAATTAGAACTCGAGTTATAACTAAAAGACTAAGGCCATATATTTTTATCTATGTTTTTTATCCTTTATAAACATGTAGTTTTAGTTTATTAGTTATAACTCGAGTTCTAATTGAGCTAACAAGTAGTAATTTGAAAATCAAAGAGGATACTGTTTTCTATTTGTCAACAAAATATTTTGATTTCAAATATTGCTGTTTAATATTTAATGGGACTCGAAAATAGGTCAAAATGGCCTTTTTCGTCATTTTGACCGATAATATCTCAAAACTCTGACATGTTGTAAAAAATCGGGAAATTGCATGATAATAAGCGTTTAAATTTTACTGGAATCCATTGTTGGGTTTACAGGGTGAAATTTTTGTTGATCAGTGTAATCATTCAATTAAAATTGTAAGACAAATTTTGATATCTATGAAAGGGAATTGACATTGAAATTTTCAAGATTTTATCTTTTTTTAGTCAACGAGCCACAATACTCTGATATACGGACAGACAGAAATAGGGTTCCATTTTTACTTTTGAAGGGAAGCCTAAAAACTTATTAAAATGATTTTTATAGTTCTCCAATAGCAAAACACTTAATTTTATTTAGTTTTTAATATGGGTGAGTTAGGGTGAAAAATAATATCTTTAATTTTTATTTTGATTATTTGAAAATTCACTTTTTTGTATATTTTCAAGGATGAGAGAAGTGTCTAAATAGATTTCTAATGTCGTGTCTCATTGATTTTGGTTTTGACTATAGGCTAGGGCACCTCGGGAGCGCCAATCCCGTACCTGCGATTTGCAGGTTCCTGAGGGAAACATGCATAATGCTGATCGAGGGGTGAACCGCGATTGGAATTAGGTGTACAAGGTCTTTGGAATTATGTGGAATTATTTTGGAATTCATTAGATAATGCCCCTTCATCTATTGTCTTCTACTTGGAAATGAAAGTGGAAGTGGAAGTAGGTTTTGAGCTAGCTCATCCACAAAAATTTGGTAACGCACAGACTAACTAACAGAATAACAGAACAACAGACTAACAGACAAACTAACAAACATTTTGACAAAACAATTATTATCTCGAAAAATATAATTTTGGCAATGTTCACTTATTAGAGCTTTTTTGTAGAGGGAAATGCCCCATGGTTTCACTCAATTTTTTTAATCAAAATAGTTTCAGTCGTTTTTGAGATATTTCGAAAAAAAAGAAGGAAAAAAACACTTTTTTCATGCACGATTACAATACTTGACCATACCCTGTATGATAAAGTAAAAAACCAAACAGATACGTCGCTAAAGAAGTTTCAGTTCAAAAACAAAAATGGTTTTTGGTAAAACAAGTTTCATTAAGAAAAAAGAGTGACCATTTGGTGGAGAGATCATGAATCAAGATTAACGTTTCGAGATGATTTGGGGTGAATAGAGGAGGATTTCGTCATCTGATAGGAGATTTGGTCTAAACTCTACCACTTAACGCTCCACTTATCTATCTCTCTCCTCTTTCGCTTCCTTTTATATGATTTATCAGACAGATTGTAGAATATTGTATCCAGATACGAAAACAATGTTTCAAAATATCATATTATATGCCATCGTTGTTTTTGAAAACAGTGTTAAGTATATTTTAATTATAAATAACTACAAGAAAACTGATATGTGGAATCAATGTAAAATTTTCTCCAGATTACGAAAATAATAAATGGTTTTCATTTCACGAAAAATTTCCTTACCCATAAGGTACCTTTTTATTTAGTGTGAAGTAGTACGTTCTACGAAATCCTGAAGAATTTTCTTTTACCTATGGAAAATATCTAGCTAGCTCTAAACCTTATAAGTAGTGACCGGATTCCTATGCAATTGCATATTTTGTTTGCCGCCACATACGGCCCAATAGATCAATTATCTATCCGAATCATGCATCTAGGGATTCTAGGATATTGTGGGTTAAATTTTATACTGAATATTTTTGCATATTTGAGTAATATTGCATAAAATTGCATATTTGAGGAATATTGCATAAAATTGCATATTTAAGGGTTTTTTGGGAAAAATACAGATTTTTTAAAAGTAAATTTTCGGAGAAAGAATGAAAAAAAATGAAGAAATAAAACGGGGGGACATTATTTTTTTTAAGGTCTTCGGCAACTATAGCCGAATTTGGCCATTGAGTGTTCGTGTCTAGGCCCCCCTCCCCCCCCCCGTATTTTTTCGTTCACATTTTTTGAAATATTATTATATTAATGTTGATTTATGACGATGTTCAATCGGGAGGCCCGGGTTCGAGCCTTGCTAGTATATAAAATTTCGACCAGCTAAATCTCGGCTCCTCACTAATACTACTAACACTTTACTGATGTGCTGTCTAAATGGACTCTGTACTCGGTGACAATAAATAAATAAAAATAAAAAATAAATAAAAAAATAAAAAATATACCTAATGCAATTTTTTGCGCAATAAAAGTACATATTTGACACATGGATTAATTTTTTTCATAGGACTCTTTCAATTATATAATCTTTTTGTCTTCGATTTTAATTTTTTAGTGCATAAAAAAATTTATTTTGCCATTTTTTGCATATTTCAACCTATTCTTCATATTAGTTGCATATTTCAGCAATTTTAACTGCATATTTTGGCAGTTTTTACTGCATAAAAATCCGATCTCTACTTATAAGAATAACTAAACAAATTTTCCTATTCAGTAGTTTTATATTTAGATTATGATCTTATTAAATTATGAATCAAATCACTGCACGTAGGTATATTTAACATTTATTCTTATCATTTTTTTTAAATAATTAATATTTCCTAAAATATAATTTCCTATGAAGTTTTTATTGAAGCTTTGTTTTTCATTCCTTTTAAATTTTTTTTTTTGGATGTTTATCCATCCGTGGCCAAAAAAACAACTTCAGGTACAATAATATTGTATAAAAGCAATAGGCATTTACGAAAAATAATTAATTTTATAAAAAATACAATATTTAAAAGCTAAAATAATCATAGATTTCCTTAATAAATAAATTTGTTAATAAACAATTAAAATAATAGATTGAAAAATATGATTTTTCAATTAAAAAAAATCTTTAAATATCCTTATTGAGGTTAACCTTCATGAAATGTCATAATAGTCGGATTACAACTTGTACTTTCCGGATTTTCGAATTTTTTATTTCAAGCAAAATGAAAACTACAAATTCTACTCGGATTTTGTGGAATCCAATCTGATCTATCTAACCTGTAATTTTTCATTTAAATAATATGCGTGTAAATATTTATGAATATTAAGTATCATTTCTCAATTATATAAACTATTTTTATGAATGAATTATTTATTTCCTTATGCTTACTCCGACTTTTTTAAAGCTTTCAACCAATGCACACGTCTAAGCACTTTGTGTGGATAGTTAGGATTAGCCGAAGGAAAACAATAAAATTTATAGTTTAAATTTAGTGAAGTGTTTTTACACTTCGTCACAGAGCACTTGAATACTTCTTTTTTACTTGAATTCATCATCAATTGATTCACTTTATAAGTTAAAAGTAAAATAATTAAACACTTTTTGATTCAGTAAAATACACGTTAATATACAGAGATGAATGCTAAATAAGGAGGTAGATTGTACCCGAAGTTCTTAAAAGTGTCACCTATGGCGCTGCCTCTGTTGCGCCCGGAGCGAAATAACGATTTATTTATTTTTCCAGCAGAAGACACACTCTTTTATTGTCTCATTCAATTTATAGAAATTCTGCTACTCTCGGCAAAAATAAATTTTCAATTTAATAAAATGTTTTTAATATATTTTTATATTCTTCTTCTCATTTTTCATTTAATCCTAGTTGTTGTTTCCGGATGAGCAACCAGAATTCTATTGGTCAGAGAATTAATTAATATCTTTTGAATCTGAGTGAGAAGTAGCTTGTCTGATTGAATGGGGATTTCGAGGGTGTTGCTGATGAAATGAAAAAGAAAGCGAGGACTGAGTCATGGACCATTAGACAGACCCTGCTGACCAGTGTCCATGTCCACCCCCTCTGCGATGGACAGACATTATCATAAGAGGGCGGAGAGCCACCCTCACACAAAGGGCGGAACAATAACCCAAGGGCTCACTGTCCGGGCAATAATCATTTCATGCCGATTCATTTTATTTATGGAACGACATTTTTGAAAAGTTGATCGAAAAAGACAGGTGGAGGGGGATCTGTCTGAAATATTGATTAGAGAGAGAGAGAGAGAGAGTTAGAAATTCTATTGAGGTAAAACAAAATTGATTTTATTCCGTGAAAGAATAATATATTAGAAAAATATACTAATGTTTTAAACAAGATTTTATTTAAAAATTAACTGAAAAGTTTTTATCTTCAGGGCCTCAAAAATTTCCCACTCAATAAATTTATTTTTAATTTGATTTATTCCGAAGGTTGATCCGCGATTGGAAGTAGGTGTACACCTCTTTGGAAGTATTTTGGAAGTACTTGGAAATATTTGGGAGTACTTGGAAACATTTGGAAGTA
This sequence comes from Forficula auricularia, assembly GCA_024734495.1. Classification (NCBI taxonomy): domain Eukaryota; kingdom Metazoa; phylum Arthropoda; class Insecta; order Dermaptera; family Forficulidae; genus Forficula; species Forficula auricularia. Next base: position 4,201,000 of record JALMQS010000225.1, read on the forward strand.
GTTGGAAATATTTGGAAGTACTTGGAAATATTTCAAAATACTTAGAATATTTGAAAGTACTTGGAATATTTGAAGTACTTGGGAATATTTGGAAGTGTTTGGAAATAATTGGAAGTACTTGGAAATATTTGGAAGTACAAGGTGGAAGTAGGTGTACAGCATATTAGGTCGAGGTTCACCCCTCGATTTATTCTATGCTTTCTGGTTACTCTGTTGGTTTTTATTACTTTACCATACAGGGTATGTTCAAATATTGTAATCTTGCATGAAAAAAATGTTTTTTTGCTTATTTTTTTCGAAATATCTCAAAAACGGCTGGAAGTATTTTAATTAAAAAAATTGGGCGAAACCATGGCATTTCGGTCTACAAAAACGCTCTAATAAGTGAACATCGAAGAAATAATATTTTTCGAGATAATAACTGTTTTGTCAAAATGTCTGTTAGTACGTGCGTTACCAAATTTTGTGGACGAGCTAGCTCAAAAACTAGTGTGAATATCAAAACCAAATTTCACACGAAGTTTTGGTTCATTGGGATAGATTAGATTTTGGTGCATATCGTCATAAAATTAAGGGGAGGAGGGGTTAAAATTTAAAATTATAATATTTTCAAACTAAAAAAAAACAAGAAAAAAATTCAGTCGAATAGAGAGCTCCTCCTTTTTTGAAGTCGGTTAAAAATAAAATATACTATAAAATGAACCTATAATAACGAAAATATTTTTTTCTGGTGCCAAAATTAAGGGGAGAGAGGGAGGGGGTCAAAAAATAAAAATCTAGGCCATTTGAGCAAACTCAACCAAAATCTGTATACATAATCAGTGGGCACACAGAACACTAAAAATGCAAAAACAAACCGCCCAAAATGGGGGACGGGGTCAAAAAATGAAAATCTAGGCCCTTGGACCAAACTCAACCAGAAGTGTATGGTAAGTCGAGTGTATGGCCACATCAGAACGTGTCAATTTATTATATTTTTTTTTGACAGTACCTACTATTAAAATGTCATCTACCAAATCCGATGGAATGGATTATTTTTAATTATATCTCAGAAGCGTTGTTTTTCACCCCCTCGGGAATCGAACCCGAGGAGATGAAAAAAAACCTTCTGACATATAATTAAAAATAATATTTTCCATCGGATTTAATAGATGACACCATTTTATGATTTTCTAAGAAAATTTGAATCTATTACCCACGGCAAATTGAAATCTTTAATATTAAAATGATATATTAATTGAAAGTAATGGAAGGCAGCCCAGAGGTAGTGAGGAAAGAAAAAATTAACACATATAAAATAAGGTGTAATTTATTGGAATCTTTCCTCCTTTCCTTTCAAACCGACGTTTCGGAGGATTTTTCCCTCCTTCTTCAGGGTTTCAAAGGGTCAATGAATGAAACAAATAAAATGTTTCCTTCTTCTCTCCACAGTAGTGTTCAAAAACTTTCTTCATTTGTAACAAAAGGCATAGAAAGACAAAAAAAAATTTTTTCCTTCTTTTCTTAATTTGAAAGGAAAGGAGGAAGGATTCCAATAAATTACACCTTATTTTATATGTGTTAATTTTTTCTTTCCTCACTACCTCTGGGCTGCCTTCCATTACTTTCAATTAAAATTTCTACCAGTCCGTCTCTCTCCAGAGAAAATTTCGTTGCAAAAATGATATATTAATCTTTGTCATACAGGTTACTAAGTTATATCAATCGACAGAGCCGGATTTAAGTATAGGCTACCTAGGCTGCAGAAGTAGGGATGCAAACGATACATCGATGTTTATCATTGATGTTCACTATTACAAACCATCGATGCATCGATGTTTTTCTATACGATGTTTTTTACATCGAAGTTCCAAGGTGAAACCCAAATGCTTGATTCAGCTATAGCTCCGATCACACAAAATCCAATCCACATGTGGGAAGATATGAAAGGTATGTTTCCGGGTTTGTATAAGTATGCAATAAAATAATTACCTATAGTAGCAACACCAGTTCCTAGTGAACGACTTTTTCTAGGGAGCAACAATAACACCACAAAAAACCGTTTGACAGAACGGATTTCAAAACTATTATTTTAAATTCAGTTACTAAATAAATTGCTCTGGATTTGGAAAAAGTCTATTATGTGTGCTTTCTAGTTTTTTATACAAAAAATCTATCGATGATACGATAGATAAGACGATGTATCGATACGTCGATGTTTTTTATATATCGATGTATCGATACATCGATGTTCTTACGATGTTTTCATCCCTATGCAGAAGATATGATGCTTCGGTGCTCGGTGGTTGAGTTGTTTATAAGGAGTGATTTTCGGATGAAAACATTTAGCACAAGAATGAACTTACTACGACGCTTAAAAATTTCCTTTTGGCTATATTTTTCATTATTAAAATAATCGTAAATTTTTTAGAAAAATATATTTTTTTTTTTTGGGGGAGTCCGAGGTTACGTGAGTCCAAACTTTCTTAATATTAAACTTATTAATATTTTATTTTTCTATCAAAATCGATAATGTGATGATAAGAGGGGGTGGCTTTGTATCTATTCTACTATTTCGAAGGGTATAAAAAGTAATTATTTTAAAGATATTTCACTGAAATTATATCTATTCATCTCTATATGAAATACTAGTAAAATACTACTAAAATAATAGTAAAACTTTTAAGAAAATTAAATTTTATTTTTCTATCAAAATCGATAAAGTGTCATAAGGGGATGGACCTTTACCTACTTTTCTGCTTTTTTGAAGGGTGTAAAAAGTAATTATTTTAAAGATATTTCAATGAAATTATATCCATTCATCTCTATATGAAATACTAATTAAAATAATAGTAAAATTTTCAAGAAAATTAAATTTTATTTTTCTATCAAAATCCATAAAATGTTGATAAGGGGGGACCCTTACCTACTTTTCTGCTTTTTTAAGGGTGTAAAAAAGTAATTATTTTAAAGATATTTCAATGAAATTATATCCATTCATCTCTATATGAAATACTAATTAAAATAATAGTAAAATTTTCAAGAAAATTAAATTTTATTTTTCTATCAAAATCGATAAAATGTTGATAAGGGGGATCCTTACCTACTTTTCTGCTTTTTTAAAGGGTGTAAAAAGTAATTATTTTAAAGATATTCAATGAAATTATATCCGTTCATCGCTATACGAAATATTTATTAAAATAATAGTAAAATTTTCAAGAAAATTAAATTTTATAACAAATTCAAATTTAGGGAACGAAGAAAAGATTATTGTTATTACAGACAAAAGGATCAGCCGAGGCTCGAACCCGGGATCTTTGCATATGTACTGCAATGCTTTGTCATAAGAGGTTTACCTCCTATATCCACTAAGCTAGTGATCCCCGAACCCAAACTAATACCTTTTGTCTATATGAATTATGGAATTTCTTTTTTAATCCTCTCCTCGTTCATTTTTCGCAGCGTAGGCCTTGATTCATTAATTAAACAATTAATTATTCCAGCGCCTCCCAATCGATCACAGACCCCAAAGATCGAAAATAATTTCTCTTCACCCCTCTTTATTTTTCTATCAAAATCGATAAAGGGTTGATAAAGGGGGAACCCTTTGTATCTATTTTACTTTTTCAAAGGGTGTAAAAAGTAATTATTTTAAATACATTTCAATTAAATTATATCCATTCACCTCTATATGAAATACTGATTAAACAAAGAATTGGAATGTTGTTTCCTTTGTTTTGTTATCTTGTTAGCAAAAGGGAGCGATGCTCGTCCGGTCGATCTGTCGGAACACCTTTGGCCTTTCGGAGATATTTTAAAATGGCGATAGGAGAGATCCATCATCCGTAGCGACAGGACAGAGCAACTTTTTTAGGTTTCGGGGGCCGGACATCTTCTTCCTTCCTCCTTCGTTAAGAGTAACGAGATGCATGTGTGGCCCAACGGCCCAAGGGCTGTCCGTCGCTCCAGCAGGGCTCCAGCTTCTCCAGGCCACTTCCTGGGCGGCGCAGGTGCTCTCCACTCTCCAGTGCATCATTCACTAAAAAACAACCATTCACTAGAAACAAATCGATGCCAAGTCGCTTTTTTCTTTTTTACAAAAGACAATCTAAATAAATGGCGCAGTCTTTTGCCCCCCAAGGACTTGAAGTATATATATATATCGATCGGTCGTTACAAAGTGAGAAGGGTGAAGTACAGAGAGAGCGAGACAAGGGTGACTCGCTCCCCTTTGCTCCATTCGTCTCTGGGGGCGTTAACAATAAGGGAAACTTCCCTTTTTCATTTTCTCTCAATTGCTGCAAGTTAAAATGGAGTAGAAAATTTTTTGAGAACAATAAGAAAAAAAAATTGCAATTATTTAGTGGCATATTTAAATATCCAGTACTTAAAACAGAATAGTACCTACTCAGGGGAAGAACATGGCCCGTGGAGAGCTGTTCCAGCAGGCCCGGATCGAATAGGTGCGGGGCCCGATTGGATTTTTTAGCGGGGCCCTCTCTATATATTAAATATTTAAATAACAAATTTAGTATATTATATATATATAAATGTATCAAATGTCATGGATCATCAGATAGCTAAACTTTTTTTTCCACCCTCTTGGCCTCGGGAACTAGTGCCCATTTAGCCAGTCTTCTCAGATTCACGAAGTGTATTACAAAATTTATAAATTAATAGTTATCAATGAATTAAAATTGAAAGCCAATGGATATTATGTGCTTAATAACAATATCTGAAATTAGACCTCTTTGGCATAAAGATGCCAATAGAATCTCCGCGCATGTGTGGAGATTTTTTCCCTTAATATTGATGTATAAGGGCGACTGTGGGTCAGTGGCTAGAGTGTTGGGTCGCTGACTCGAAGATCGCTGGTTCGAGACCGAGTCTCGACAGATAGATATTTTCAGTCGGCTCCTCTTGGAAAGTAATGGCAACCTACCAAGAGTATAATTGCCTAGTAACCTCTCCAAATTAGCCGTTCGGAACCGACGTTAAAAAGTAGGTCCCATATATCTGTGTAAAACAACTAAAAACACTCAGCACAGGTATATGTGGAGAGGAGCCGACACCCGTTTCGGGTATGGCACTCGAAGAAGATTGATGTATAGACGATCAATTTGGTGTCTATGTGTCTCACAGCCTAGAAGGACGTGGTTAATATCACCAATAGAAATAGAATCACAAGAGCAGTATGGATTATCTCTCTGGCCGATTGTGTGTAGGTATGCAGGAGTTGTTACATGACCCAGTCTAAGTCGAATAATATGAACCTTTAGTTTTCGATGAAGATTGAAGTTATCAAACCACGGACGAATCGGGATTCTCGGACATACACTAAAGAAATGACGACCTTTTACCATACTTGATGTCAACCACAGATTCTGCCAATCCCTATAGCTAAATTTCTACATAAATTAAAAAATAAAAATGTTCAAAATACAAAAACATTTATTGAATATAAATTTACATCACCGAATATGAATACATGAATTTACATATTTCTAAGTTTTTGTTCTCCAAATTCTTCTAAAATTGTTTGAAAATCTAATTTCCTTGCGTCTTCACTTTCAATTGACATAATTCAACTATTTAATCTATCCTGATTCATTGTCGATCTCAGATAGTTTTTGATTAGTTTTAGCCTGGAAAATGATCTCTCTCCAGAAGCAACGGCTTACTGGAATTGTTAAGAATATTCGGAGAGCAATAAACAAGTTTGAAAATGCCGTTGCTCTATCATTATCCGATAAAAATTTGAACATTTTAAACCGATTTTCCAGCAATGCGAACTTAAAATAAATATATTTTTAATTATTTGAATAATTCATAATTTATCCATTATCGTCAAAAGCAATTTGCTTTAAATTTCGAAATTTTTTTTTGTTCATTTTGATGGTAACGCGGGGCCCGATTGGGCCCAATCGCTCAAATCGCCCTTTATCCGGCCCTGTGTTCCAGGCCCTGGAGCAAAATCAAACCAGTGGGTCCCTTATAATGACGGGAGAAATAAAAGTACTACATTTTTCAATTTGTAAAATATTTTATTATTTAACAAATAAATAAATTTTCACTTTCTCATTAGGGTTAACTCCCAATTACACTGTTCGACAAGAATTTCTCCCCTAAACCTAACAATGGATTCCAGTAGACTTTATTACGCTGATTATCATTCAATTTCCCAATTTTTTACAACACGTCGAGTTTTGAGATATTTTCGGTCAAAATGACGAAAAAGGCCATTTTGACCTATTTTCGAGTTCCATTAGTTATTAAACAGCAATATTTGAAATCAAAATATTTTGTTGACGTAATAGAAAACAGCTTCCTCTTTGATTTTCAAATTACCACTTGTTTTTAGCTCAATTAGAACTTGAGTTATAACTAAAAAACTAAAATTACGTGATTATCTGATTGGATAATAAACCTAGATAAAAACACAAGGTCTTAGTTTTTTAGTTATAACTCAAGTTCTAATTGAGCTAAAAACAATTGGTAATTTGAAAATCAAAGAGGAAGCTGTTTTCTATTACATCAATAAAATATTTTGATTTCAAATATTGCTGTTTAATATTTTATGAGACTCGAAAAAAGGTGAAAATGGCCTTTTTCGTAATTTTGATCGATAATAACTTAAAACTCTGACGTGTTGTAAAAAATTAGGATATTGCATGATAATCAGCCCATAAAACTCTACCGGAATCCATTGTTAGGTTTACGAAGATAAATTTTTGTCGAGCAGTGTTATAGGGTAACATAAAAGTATAAGTGATATATTTTTTATGTGAAACCTACCTCGTAATTTTACTTAATTTCTTATTATTAAATGATATATAATATATAAATCACCCGTTCTTGCGTGTAAGGTCAAAATTATAACGCTTTATTGTTCTAGCCATGTATGGCTTACTACTTTAATTTTATATAAGAAACGCCTACCGATTGACGTTTGCATCCGTAACTTAATATGGTTTGTTACTATTATAAATAATTTTATAAAACTTGTATTTTAATACACTATTTCTAAAGGTAATAAAATCAATTTTAATGCATTATATTTTATTATTTTTTGGTTTCTCTTTCGGTCTGTTTGTCTAAGGCTAGGTAGAATCTTATCATCAAATTTCAACCTATATCTCCTCAGGATTTTAATAATATTTCAATTTACAAGTATTAATATTTACGAATATTTCATATATAAATACACACATATAGATATATACCAGATAAACCTAATAATAAAATTCAACCCTCTCTATAAGAATAAGGGAGTCGAGAGTTAAATTCAATAGAAAAAAATCATGAAAACCAACAGAGTAACTAGAAAAGTATAGAATAAATCAAATGATAAATGAAAATCAATAATAAAAACGTCTCACAAAATCATACTCTAAGAAAGATATTAGAAAAGTGACTTTTTAGCATTTGATTTAAAAATTATTCGCATGGTTTAATTTAACGTAGAAATCCGAAAATAGAACTCGCATATATAAGAGTAAGTACTCATGGTTGCCGATGTTGCAGGCAATCATGAAATCATTGGCAATATACTTAAAGCACGCTAAGTGTACACATTTCTCGTATGTGTCAGAAGGTTCGCCTTCTCAACAGTCAAAATATATATTTTAATTAAAATTTATTTGAAAAATCGAAATACTTGTGGTAATGGATTTGAAATAATAATTAAACAAATCAATCTTTTAAAATAATTTGAAAAAAATATAAATATATATTTATATAAACAATAATTTAGATATTATGCATGGCTTGGGATCGAACCATGTGAGCCTGAATAAATAAATTAAAAATTAATCTGTATTTAATTACTCTAGTAATGCCCACTTAACCCACTGAGCTATCGAAATCTCAGAGACGAGGCACGGAAAATAGGCCTTTTAAATGACCTCGGACAATCACCCCTTGATAAAAAATCATTAAATAAATGGCTTTAAGAATTAAACTAATTTAATTGAAAGTTTGTATTCAAAATTCAGTTAAAATATGATAAAATTGAATTCAAACATGTCCATTGTTGCAATTTAAACTTTGAAATTGACATCTTATTGTTTCACAAAGAGAAACAAAGAGGTTGTCCTCTGCTTGATGCAAATAAACATACACACATATAAATCAACATTATATATCTGTATTTGTTTGAGACTATAGTTTCGAAGACTTGCTCTTCATCATCAGTCTTTTTTAATTATAAATATTGTTTTTCATGGAGTCAATACTGTATGGATATTGACTCCATGAAAAACAGATATACAGATATATAGATATATAATTTCGATATATATGTGTGTTTGTTTATTTGCATCAAGCAGAGGACAACCTCTTTGTTTCTCTTTGTGAATCAACAACTCTGCTACTTTCGGCAAAACAAAAACTTTTCAATCTTATTGTTTAATTGATATGTATTTAGTTAATGATTGTCAAGAGAAGTTATTAAAAAAAAATTATCTTTTATTTTAGAATCAATTCCTATTCTATTTTATTTAAAATTTGCCAAAAATTCTATTGTTTTATAATTCTGATTAGGATTTTAATGTAATTCCTGATGTTTATGAACTGATGAAAAATTGCATCAGAAGAGGTTTGCATTCAATGCATGAATGAAATATATATATATGAGTTCCAAATTTTTACTAGTAAGAAGTCAAAGAACTTACTTAGGAGAGCCGACTCCTTATGAAAACCAGGTGGTTTTGCTACACTCAGATCGAGCGTAAAGTGTATATATATTTACTTGGCTGCGATATAATCCAAGTAAACATGTAATCTAAGTTTCTTATAAGGGAAGCTTCTGAAAGAAAAATAGTTTACGTTAATTCGTAATTGATCATATCATCAGGACTTGACCAAATTAATATGGGACCACCTCTAAGGTACCCTCTTTCCAATATAAAAAGATTCATCGAAATCGGTTCATATAAAAAGAAGTTATGCCTAAACAAACATATCAAAAAAGGTCCAATACCAATGAAAAAAAAACGGGACCAATCGGAAACTAGACTGAACCTAATGCAAAAAAATTCATCAAAATCGGTTCACAATTGGCAAAGATATCAGGTAACATAGACACAAAAAAAAAAAAAAAAAATCAGTCGAATTGAGAACCCCCTCCTTTTTTGAAGTCGGTTAAAAATTAATAAACGTTTAGGTACATATTAGTAGCACAATTTTTCTGCCGTTAAATTCAGAGTCATTTTCAACAAAGAAAATGTGAAGTTGGAAAAAAAGATTGCTTGAGTGATCCTCTTCGTATCTCCCGAACTTTTGACGTTAATTTTTTTCTGATTCACTTTTATATCATAGAATAATTTTATTTCAATTTTTATAATTTATCAAAAATCACATTTAAGAATCGGAAATCCTTAAATACTTTATTTATTATTTTCAGAAAACAGTTTAATGATTTTTTTTTAATTGTTCACAATTGATCACTAATTAAATATTCTCTCTTGTGTATAATTTAATTAAATTCTGTTGTATTCCTTTGCTTCAGTTGTCTTTAAGTTTATATTATCATTTTTTGAAAATCGCTTCTAATGATTTTTTTTAATTGCCTTAAGGACGTTCCCTAATAAATCGATTTTCTTGCAATCCTTTTAAAACTTTGAATACACATATTTATGTGTTCTTTACAAGTAGAAATTTTTTTCAATAGTCCTTGCGGCACTAAATTTATAAATATTGGCCATTGAAATTTGCATATTTAACACGCGAACCCTATCCCGATTGATGTTAAATCGACTGTTTCATTAAATAACAATCGCAATTTTCTTGAAATTATTTTTAAAAACTGAGAATCATTAAGGTAGTTGTTCCGCCAAATGCGTTTTCGTAGAATTTTTCTGAAATTTAGATATATTATTATTGAAATACTTGTGCATCGATTGGTGGCAAAACGAAATTGATGAACAATACAGTTCCGGAGATATTTAATTTCAAAAATCGATTTTTTCGGGCTCTTTAGCATTGCACTATACGGGATATCGGAAAGTTTACATACATATTTAATTATAATTAAGAAACCCTTCGTACAATTTTTATAAAAAACTAAACCAACATTAAACAATAACCAATACATATTTTAAGACAAGTTTGATTCATAGTTACAACACAGTTTCTGAGATAATAAGGAATAAATAATGAAAAATGTATATAAAAAAGTTCTCACTAAAAAGATTTTGGCAACAGCGCATTTATTAAACCAGCGAAAGAGGGAGTAAAAAGTAGAAAGCGTGCTCTAGATTTTTTCAAAATTATAATTTTTATAAGATGTAACGTAGGCGTTGATTACATTTGTTAAAAAATAACAAAACGATATTTATAGAAATTTTTGAAAATATTATTTTTATTATTATTAGTTCACTCTTTAAAGTATATAAGTTTAATTTTTTTTCTGGATAAGGGTATGGCTAATCATTTTTTACTTTACCATACAGGGTGTATGGTCAAGTATTGTGATCGTGCATGAAATAAGCGTTTTTTTCTTCTTTTTTTTCGAAATAATAATTGTTTTCTCAAAATGTCTGCTAGTCTGTTAGTTAGTCTGTGCGTTACCAAATTTTTGTGGACGAGCTAGCTCAAAAACTAGTGTGAATATCGAAACCAAATTTCACACTTAGTTTTGGTCAATTGACATTAAGAGCTGGTTAGATTTTGGTGCATATCGACCAAAAATTAAGGGGGGGGGGGGTTAAAATTTAAAATTATAATCTTTTCAAACTAAAAAAAAAACAAGAAAAATGAAATATACAATAAAATAAACCTATAATAATGAAAATATTTTTTTCTGGGGCCAAAATTAATGGTGGGGGGGGGGGCGAAATCTAGGCCATTTTAGCAAACTCAACCAAATTTTGTACACATAATCAGCGGACCCCCTAGAAGTTTAAAAATACAAAAACTAACCACCCAAAATGTATGTTTCTTTCCAGTACTGACATGAGTTAATGTATAGCAATCTTGACATTTTATTGAAAAAATAGAATTCAAACCTAATCGCCTTTCATCAACAATATTTTTTAATAAAATATCTTTCTGACAGTGACAACAGGTTAGGTTATTCGCCAACTCGCCCACTTCAATTATTCGGGTACCTACATTAGCACTCTTAGTACACATTTTTTTCGTTTTTTCCCTCATTCATTACCACAACAGCTTTTAATCGTTTATTTAGAACTTTTTGATTAATAAATCGACCTTTAAAATGTATTTTATCATTCATTTTATCTGTCATTTTAATGTCATGTATAAAAATATTCAATCTCTTTCAATGTTGCCAAATTTCTCAAACGAGCACGGGATTGGCTAGATTTGGTACAAAAACAGCAAAAAGTGTTGGCCTTATGAACTATGAATCCTTATTGACTGTTCTATATACTTGAGCATTAACTTTTTGCTGGTATTGTCGCGAAACAACTACCTTAACTGAAGATATAACAAATATCTTTCTGTTAAAATAATTGTATCAAGCAGGATTCGTTTTGTATGAAAAATGTTAAAAGTTGGGTACTTTTGATGGTAATCATTTTTTCTCTCTTGGCATGGCAAGTGAGAGATGGTAACTTGACAACGTCGCACTGAAATCACTCAATTTTTCCATATCTAAAAAACTTCTGCAGCTGGTGTATTTGAGATTTTTAGTTAATTCTCTCAACCTAACTATACTGTTCTCATCTAGAATTTCGCATTGAGCTGTTTCATGAAGTGTTTTTTTATTCTTTGTCTTTTAGCGTCGGTAAGAATGCAATGTTGCCAGATCCGAGAAACGACGCAGTGAAAATATTTTTGCTTTTCCGCGCATGTGAGAGTAGGGGAAAGAGCGAACTGTATCCGAGCTATATTAGGGAACGTCCTTAATTTTTTTTTTAATGTTCAGAATTGATCACTAATTAAACATTCTCACTTATCTATAATTTAATAAATTCTGTTGTATTCCTCTGCTTCAGTTGTCTTTAAGTCTATATTGTCATTTTCTGAAAATAGCTTCAACGATTTTTTTTAATAATCACTAAGTATATATCAAGAATCACCCATGTTCTTTGCTATCTATAATGTTTTTAAATCTTATGAGAAAAGTTATCTAAGGTTTAAAAATATGAAGGTAAATTAGTTTAGATCTCAGGACCTGCATTTTTTTAATAAATTTCTTTCATAAACAAAATTATAATAAATTATTTTATTCTCATATTATTTTTAATTTAATTTTGGTTTGTTTTAATTTGAGGTAAATGAAGATCTTTGGTGTGACGGATTTTTTTCTCCAAGAAATTGGATGGATGAATGCAGAATAGCTATAATAGTGAATACTCAAATTCCTGAAATGTATATAATTTTTAGGCGTTGGTTTGGGGATTAGGATGTTCGTACAAAGTTGTGTAGGATTGAAGGTTATAGCAAACTGTAATTAAAATTACCACTGTTATATTCAGGCAGTAATGAAAATACAATAAAATATGAAATCGAAAAAGAAAAAAATATTGTTTTTTGAAAATTATTAAGTTTTTTATTTTTATTTATTTTATTTTTTTATATATATTCTGAGCATATTATTATTCGAATATAAGAAATAAATACAATTCTTTTATAATACAGAATCATTAATAAATTATTCAAAGTTTGAGGAAAAATATTCACGAATAAAAGAATTGTATTCAGTTAATAATTCAAGAACATAATATTATTATCCTTACAACACAATACAAATAAATAATGTCCCTTTTCTTTCGAAAAGTTTGATTTCTCTGGTAAAAATGTTCACATAAATATGTATATTTATATACTTATAATTTAATAATTGAAAAAAATATATTATTATTACATATTTAATTTTGATTTTCTAGCTCAAGCCCCTTATTTAAAAAATATATATTATAGGTATATTCTTTTATGAATATGTAGTAAAAATACTTTTTTTAGACTAAAAAGAAAAGACATGAGCGCTTGCAGAGTTACTAGCCAAGATTAGAGAACAGAAGTTGGGCCATAACTGACCCCTGGACAATGTTTCTTGCAGCGCCCATGTTTACAGAAATATTAATATATAATAAATAGAATCTATAATATATATTTATATATACATTTTATTTACACTGTATAGATGACTAGATGTTGAGTTGCAAAAACGTAAATTGTATAACAGTACTTTTAAATTATAATAATTTTATAATTATACTGCATTTGTTAATTTAAGTTTTGATATTAAAAAAAATTTAAGCTAATTTTTTTGTCTCAAATAAGAAATTTGTTAATAAATATTTACAAAAGATATTATTAAGAGTAAATTAAAGAGGTTGTCCTCTGCCTGATATATACATATATATAAAATAATTATTATTATAATTTCCATCCATAATTTGTATTAATTTGAAATAATTTTTATCATCCCAAATAAACCCTTCAGCAGACCTTTTGCTAGCCCATGGGTTCCGCCCACTGGACTCTCTCGCAAACTTCGGCAAATTAATTAAACCAATAAAAATGTTACGCGTCGATTAAAATGGGGCGTCAAACAATATTCATTTTTGGAAAAAAAAAAATTTTCATGTGAAATAATAAACAAACATTAAACTCAAATATTATAATGTTTTTATGATATTTATACCCATATCCTTTACATAATAAAGAAATCAAACAGGATGAAATTGGAAGGTTTCTTAGCTTGAAGAATGATATAAATATGTATTATAAGAACTAATATACATAAATGGTATAAGCTTCTCTGGTTGTTATAGATAGTGGTTGCAAGAAAGGAAAAATTTTATCCATGTTAACTTGTTGAAAGAGTTTGACGCGAACGATTTTTGTAATGCGTGTTTTCCCGAGTTATTGGCAGTTGTAGAACCTTAGATCGAGAGGCAAAATACTCGTTTTCGCCGACTTAATCCGGGTAACAACGCTACACATTGCCGAACGAAACAAAAAAGAATGGTGGGGAGAAAAACCATCCGCGTGTCCGAGAATTAATCCCTCCGAACACCCGAATCGTCTTTTTTTCCCCTATGGCGGCACTACACAACAGCAAACTCGCTCCCAGACAACTGTCGTGCCTGAAGTTCCGTCCTGTAGTGGGTAGGGGCTTTAACTGTTAAGTTATTCAATCTTAAATAACTATTCATGACATCCAAAGACATTAATCCGAATCGATTTTAAAGAATCTCTTTTTAACCAGAGAGAATGTCATAAGTTACTAGTAAAACGTATTGCATTCTGGGGCTAGGTTTGAGATTTATCTCGTATGAGGTTCCCTACCAATATGCAAAAAGAATGAAATTTTATCTAATGACTTTTGGCCACACATGTTACAAGTAAAAGGATCGTTAAAACCATGGTATCCCATGTGTACAGTGAACATTACAAGATTTGTAAAGATAATGTCACAAAAGTTGCATGTAAATGTTTCAGGGGCGGCCGGGGCAGGGACGGCTGGGACAGGGACTGCAGGGACCTCTTGAGCGTTTGAAGGCGATATACATTTTGGTTGTGAAATTGATCCTTCTATGGCTTGAAATTGCTGATGTGGTTTTTGTCCTTCCTCGTCAGAATTATGGTTGTGTTGTTGTTCTAATGCAATCCGTTCTAATTTAAAAGCTTTGCCTTTTCTTCTGGAGCTAGCGGATGCTGTTACTATAGGCATCATTGTTGGTGTTGCAGCTATTCGTGTTTGTGCTAGCTTTTCTGAATTTGTTGATGTTGTACCTATTGTTAGTGTTTGTGGTAGCTTTTCTAAATTTGATGATGTCGGAATTATTGTTGGTGTTGATGATGTCGGAGGTGCTACCATTTGTACAGCTGGTATAAAAGGAGGTGGGAGAAATGAGGTACATATTGGCGGAGAAGCTTTACTAAGATCTACAGGCTTATGTTCCTCATATAGTCCTGCGAATAAGCTGAAAGGTAACATTGGAGGAAATACTTGAGAAAGAGGAGTGACAGGTGTGACTCCAGTTGTATTATTTGTAGGTGGAACAAGACCAACAATTGATGTCTCTTCTTTTTATTTACTTTAGGCCCACGTCTTGACCCATAAACGTCAATGATCGGCAACGGATTGGGTGTTCCATCAGTATTTAAGACAGTATCAGGCCTATGATTGTATTTTCGAAGATGTAATTTCAACGAATGACAATATTTAACAGCGTAATTACAATCAGCACATCGATACTGATAAACATGACTATGTGATTTTAAGTGTGAGTTAAGCATCGATTTATTAACACATCGATAGGTACATTTGTCACATCTGAATGGCTTCTTTCCCTCGTGGTTTCGCATATGGTACTCGAGATGATGTTTGAATTCCGTCACAAAGGTACATTTAGGACATTGAAGTCGCCGATCAGGTTTTATATGTATACCAGTATGTTCCCAAAAGGCAGATTTTGTTACCGTTTTATATTTTTTACAATGTTTGCAGCCGTATAATTTTAATTTTCCTTGACTGTTCATGCGCGGCACTCCGTTATCTACCTCACCGTCTGATCCCAAAGGGTCATCATGCTTCAACTAAAAAAAAAAAGATTTATTGTTAATTGACTGATATTTTTCATAAAATATAAAAAGTAGAATAATTTCACTTACTCGGACATGATCCCGTAATTCTTCAAAACCACTTGCTATCCAATTACATGCTACACATTTTAAATCCAATATCGATTCTGCGGATGATGTAGAATTATTATCTGTATTTTCGTTGTTATAAAATCCATCTTCATCTCCAGATGAAATTGAAGGGTTTGAATTTTCGTCATGCATTGAAACTAAATTTTCATCAGGTTGTTGATGTCTTTGCTCATCTTCTTGGCTGTTACTCTTAAACGAATTTGGTGATATGCCACTATCAGTTATTGGAGAGGAATCTTCTTGATCCATTGGTTCCGCCTTCTTAAGAGAAAAATTAAAAAATAAATAAGTCAATATTTACAAAGAAAAATATATAGGTGTATAACATTATTAATCACTGAGTCAAAATCTATTTATATTTTATTTTTTAATGAAAGGATGCAAAAGAAAATTCTTCATAAAAAAGATTGTTCTCCTACAAGCGAGAAATTTTCGGTTTTCTTCTGGGATTTATAATTTTATAAGCTTGGTAAGTCACTACGAAATCTTGTATCAATAATAGACATAGGCAAATATAAAAACTTACATAAGGTATCTGATGCTCCATTTTGTATATTTAGTAAAAAAAATTTATTTGCTTAATTTTCATAAAATAAAACAAAATTTCGATAAATAGTACGGATATTAGATCTTTACTTAAAACTGTTTAAAATTATTCTATTATATTTTTATTTAAGATAATATTTTATTTTTAGTCAATATCATTAAAATTAATAAGATGATTAACATATACATTTGTAATTTATAAATTATTTTAAGAAAAATTTCAATTATTTATAAATATTTTTGTTTAAAGAGAAATTTAATATTATTATTTTTTATTCTAAAGCACGAGAGAATTTTTTATATAAACGGTACGAGCCTCGACAGATGATTTTTAAATTTGAAAAATCAGGCAGTCATGATTTAAATCTAGGGGTGATCCGCGATTGGAAGTAGGTGTATACCTCTTTGGAAGTATTTTGGAAGTACTTGTAAATATTTGGAAGTACTTGGAAATATTTAGAAGTACTCGGAAATATTTGGAAGTACTTGTAAATATTTGGAAGTACAAGTGGAAGTAGGTGTACAGCATATTAGGGCGCGGTTACCCCTCGGCTTTTTAATGACTTTATTCCAAATTTCGAAGACTTCTTGAATTTTTGCATTTGTGAAAGAACTGCCTTAATATAATGTAATGAATTAAGATAAGTTAAAAATATAATAGATAATTACAATTATAGGGTGATTGGGCGGCGTGAATCTGGGACTCCATCCGTTTTGTGAGCTGGGTGTCCCAGGGGGCGTAAGACCTGCTGGTTGAGGTTCGCCTGGAGATTTAAGATTGTGATTGGAATAGTTGACCATCGGACTGGCCACACGAGGCATAACAAAGGTAGGACCTCCATTGAGCCTATTGAGGGCCCCGACATCTCCTACACTCGAATTCGGAGGGCTGTTAAGAAGTGTTGAAAACGCTGATCCTCCGGACATTCCATGGCTCTGCAAAAAATAAAAAGATTCAGTTATTTTTTTGTTTGAAACCCCGTTTTTACATGTGAAGGCTAATAAATTCTCAACCCTTTGGTCTTCACAAACAACAAACATTTTCAACCCTACCAATTCAGTTGTTTTTGTTAAGAATAAGTGAGAGAAGAAAGTTCGAAAAATATATATACTAGTAAAAAAAAAAAATTATACATTTATATATTGAAAATAGAAATGAAAGAAAAATAAAGGTTTTAATAAATATTATTTTATTAAAAGAGCTCTCGCCTTGAAAGTTTAGTGCGTAAGTAATTCTCAAAGTGAAAGCAGAAAATATTCTAATATCATCAACAGCAAAATAATATATTTTTTTTAATATTTAACAGGACAAATATAATTAGCCCTTATTTTTCGGTAAGCTTTGAGACCGACTTTTTCAAATTACACATATATATGTCCTGATATTTATTGTGAATGTTTGTTATTCGTTAAAAAATAGTACATAATGGGTTTTTTATCTAAAACTTATAATAAAGAATGTTTATTAAAAAACGAGGGGTGATCCGCGATTGGAAGTAGGTGTACGCCTCTTTGGAAGTATTTTGGAAGTACTTGGAAATATTTGGAAGTGCTTGGAAATATTTGGAAGTACTTGGAAATATTTGGAGGTGCTTGGAAATATTTGGTGGTGCTTGGAAATATTTGGAAGTACTTGGAAATATTTGAGTACTTGGAAATATTTGGAGTGCTTGGAAATATTTGGAAGTACAAATGGAAGTAGGTGTACAGCATATTAGATCGCGGTTCACCCCTCGTTAAAAAATATAGATATTTTTTAAAAAGCATTCAACAACTTAAAATCAATTTGTTGAAATTTTGTTAAATTCAATAGGGATATATAGATATAGATATATTTTTTATGGGATTTTTTATGCCTGTTTTTCACCAAAAAAACATCCCCCTCTTTCAAGTTTCCCGAAGGACAGGTAGCAAAAAAACCCCTCGATTATCTCCACTTAGGGTGTTTAAACGAGAGTTGTCTACTTAAAAAAATATGTTTCTAATAATTATCTTATCAACAAGTAGTCAAAATAATAATAATATTAATAATAATAAAATAGAACAAATATAAAAATTATTTTTTAAAGCAAAATTTTTTCGTAAAAATTTAAAAATAAATAGGTGATGTTATTAAAATCTGCCATAGATTTTAAATAAATTAAAAAAGCTTTTAGTGGACACCCAGTCTAATAAAATTCCTTTATTTCTTTACTACATATATAATATTTAGTCGAAGTCAAAGGGATACAAAAAAAAATCAAACAAAGAGAATGGGACAGGTAAAGAATTGTCGAAAACCAATGCTTTTAGGGGTAGTTGAGATATAAATAAGATTTTGCTTGAAAAAGAATGAATTGTTTATGAGAAATTTTACGATTATTATTAATGAGTTTTTTGAAATTAAATTAATGTTTTCTTTGTTTCTGAAAAATTTTTTAAGCTCAGAATTGGATGGAAGACAATCGAGAAATATATAAGATACTACTTTCAATAAGAGAGTATTTATTGGAAAACAGTACTCTTTTATTGGAAAACAGCACTCTTTTATTGGAAAACAGTACTCTTTTAATGGAAAACAGCACTCTTTTATTGGAAAACAGTACTCTTTTATTGGAAAACAGTACTCTTTTATTGGAAGTAGTATCTTAAAATTATATTTCTGGACTGCCTACCATCCAATTCTGAACTATAAATATATCAGCCCGTCTCCAAAGAAAATTTTTTAACGTAAATATTTTTTTTGATTAAGTAAATAATTGTCAAAATTTTTAAAAGGTAAAAAATGAAAAAAGCGTTAGTACATTTTTTTTGAGACACCCTGTATATGGATGAATGAATGTAGCTATATGCCTATTCGCGTAAATGTCTACGAAAGTTATGTGTTTAAAATAAGAAAAATAGTAACAATTCATTTTACACATTTTATTTATAGTAATTTTATATTAATCTTTGAGTGATGGATAGCCTAAAATATTACAAGAGTATTAGAAAAAATTTCTATAATATAGAAATCTCAAAAATAGAATCTTGGGGAAGTCCCTAAATTTGTTCTTTAGACAAAATATTTTAATTGAATCTAAATATGAGAAAAAATAAATGAATTAATATCAAATTTGTTTATTTTAATTTGTTTTATCAAAATAAGTTAACTCTTTAGGAAATATAGATGAAACTGGATCCGAAATGTTTTTTGATATCCATTTAATTTTAATCTGATATTTGCTATAAAGTAAAAATCCTAAAAGAGGTATTTATTTTACACTTTAATGTATTTTAGATAAATTAACTTTTAAACGGTAGCTTTAATTTTTTCTTAAAGCAAATTGAGCCGCGATAGTTAAATAATGTAATCAATATATTTAGAAAATTATTTTATTATTTTTTGAAAGGGGGCTCTCTTCGCCTAAAGGAGAGAGTCACGGATTCGAATCCAGTCGAGGTGGTCAATTAATTTTTCCTTTTCAACAAATAATAAAATAATTTTCTAAATATGTAGAATTAATATAAGAAATTATTGATTATATTATTTAACTTTCGCGGCTCAAATTGCTTTAATGTATTTGTTTTTTATTATAAATTCATGGTGTTAATTTCGATTTTTTTTAAATGATGATTTTATGAAATTGCAAATTAATCCTATGAACTCATGATTAATTCTGACCGAAATGTTAAAAAATAAAAATATAGGAAACACTATTAAAAAAATTTCATTTGTATTATTTTGCATGAGAATAAGACTGGGAAAAATGTCTGGTCCTTACAGTTAATAGTAATTATGAATTAATTAATAGTTTTTAAGGAATTTGGTGTTGGTACTTGGTGAAACATTTTTTAAAATTATTGGATAAAAAATACTTGGTAGGTTTCACATTAAGATATGAAAATAAAACGAATTTATTTTTGGAGAGACTTTAATCTCGATATATATATTTCGGGTGGTTAACCAATCTTCAGGAGCAACAGAAAGTAACTGAGTAACTGAGTTACTTTCTGTTGCTCCTGAAGATGGGTTAGCCACCCGAAATATTATATCGAGATTAAAGACTCTCCAAAAATAAATTTATTTTATTTTTATATCGTAAATTGAAACTCACCAAGCATTTTTTATCCAATAATGAATTAATTACCCTATAAGGTAAATCTAGAATCTTACAAAAAATTAGAACACCGCGTTTTGCTATCTCAAATGATTTATTTAACTTCTAGTGTAGACTCTCCGACGGCACTTACACACATTTGTAGATTTAAGATAAAATATTTTCATTCATGCCATGTTTATTGTTTATTCTTAAGTCGATATTATCTATTTGTTATTAGATAATATTAATTTTTGGGTTAAACTATCAAATAAAACATTAATTAAAATCCAATATGCTTCCTGAACAATTTTCGGACAGATACATGTAAATAATGACAAAAAATAATTTAAGAAGGTTCTTTTGGAACAATCCACACAAAAAGTTTTAGGCTCGTAACCACTCTATAAATATGAACGGTGCTAAAATTTTAGGTTATGTTTTTTTAGCGTGACTGTACTTTTTACCACTATACTATATTCTCTTTTTGAATGGATCGTTTCCAAGCCATTGTTATTATATCTCATTTTAGATAAAAAAACAGAATTTAGGAAAAAATCATTAAAATGATCAAAATTTTAAACAAAAATACAAAAAACTATTCTAATATTTATAAAAAATTTTAGTGAAAAATAATTTTATGAAATTTTAGGTTATGTTTTTTAGCGTGACTGTACTTTTTACGCTACTATTTTCTCTTTATGAATGGATCGTTTCCAAGCCATTGTTATTATATCCCATTTTAGATAAAACAGAATTTAGGAAAAAATCATTAAAATGATCAAAATTTTAAACAAAAATACAAAAAACTATTCTAATATTTATAAAAAAATTTTAGAGAAAAATAATTTTATGAAATTTTAGGTTATGTTTTTTAGCGTGACTGTACTTTTTACGCTACTATTTTCTCTTTATGAATGGATCGTTTCCAAGCCATTGTTATTATATCCCATTTTAGATAAAAATTATATCCCATTTTAGATAAAAAACAGAATTTAGGAAAAAATCATTAAAATGATCAAAATTTTAAACAACAAAACTACAAAAAACTATTCTAATATTTATAAAAAAATTTTAGAGAAAAATAATTTTTTTTGCAAATAGTTATATTTTTATTTTTATTCAAGGTAATTTTATCACCACAACAATCTGTATCATTGCCTATTTTCAAAATATTTCTTTCTTTATGTTCTATTAATCCTTTCTGAAATCAACTATTTTTTAAATTTCTTAAAATTCTATTGATAAAGGGAGAATTTCTCCCGAAATGTTTGGATTACATCAAGTAAACGTTTTCAGGTTTTTATTAATAAAATATTTATTGATATTAAGATAGTTCTATAGCGACAATCCACACAAAAAGTTTTAGCCTCATAACCACTATACATATGAACGGTACTAAAATTTTAGGTTATGTTTTTTTAACGTGACTGTACTTCTCACACTACTCTATCCTCTTTTAAGAATGGATCGTTTCAAGTCATTGTTATTATATCCCCTCTACTAAAAATATGTTTTTTTTTATTTTTTATCAAAACTACGAGTTAAATAATTTCATTTTTTTTTAAGTTACTCCGAATATATTATTCTAACAAATATTAGTTTTTCATTAATATGGTGAAAGACCTTCAATGAAAAAAATAAAATAAAGATTTTTCCATCCTTTCCCCAATCTACCATATGTAAAAATTTCATTTTTAATCGCAATTATTTCATGTTTGGTGTGGTAAATCCTCTTCAAATTTTAACAGTGTGTTTAATATGTTTTTAATGACTTATATTCCAAGTTTCGAAGACTTTTTGCATTTGTAAAAGAACTAACTACCTTAAATTTCTAAAGAAAATATAAGGGATTGTTAACTTGACAAGTTAGGGATGATTTAACAGAATGGTTGCAACCACCTCTTAGGCCCGGTTGTATGTCGCAAAGTAAATGCTTTTTACCACTAACCAAGGTAGATGGTAAATGGAGCCACTGGGATGGCCAATCAGATGACAGGTATATTCAGTGGCTGTCATCTGATTGGCCATCCCAGTGGCTCCATTTACCATCTACCTTGGTTAGTTATTACTTTACTTTGCGACATACAACTCGAACTTAGATATTTCAGCCAAGTGTTAATATTTAATCCGGGTAAATCCCTTGTCTTCCACAATAAAAGATACAATTTAATTCTCTATAGATATAGATTTCAAATTCACTAGTGCACATTCAAAATAATCCCAATATAATCAAAATTATGAACATTTTTTTAAATGTTGCTACGCTCAAACTACAAATTATAATTAATGATTCTTTTTCCTCTGAATTTTTCTTTTGTTTTTATTATTGTGAATAAAAATACCGAAAAGCTGTCTCTGTAAATAAGATGGGTAAATGATACCGATGCCAAATAATCGGCTATTGATTGATAAAGTGAATCAATTAATTGATTAAATAATGTGATTTAATTGATTCTAGTTCTGTCTATTAAATCGACTTATTGAATTCTTTACAGAGATATCTCAGACTAATTAAAGAGAAATTTTTATTTTCGACGCCACAAAAATTCTATACCCTTTCTGAATTAATAATCCGATTAACATACTTAAAATTTACTGTTAATCTTTATTATATCTAATTAATTTAGATTTTTGAAATAATTTTTTAGTTTCGAACTGCGCTTCTAAATATACCTAGCCATAGTCAATTATTTAAATGTTATTTATTTTATATCATTCTTTCATTTTGTATTTTTTGTGTAATCCTTCTTTTTATATGATTGATTAATGCGATTAGAATATAAAAAAAGTATTAGACTTTTATAAAAATAATTCAAAGTAAAAAAAATAAATAAGTACAAAAATTGAACACATATTTTACTTTATAAATCGATCGCTTTAAGTCGATTAAAAATATTTTGTATGTTTTGTTTAATTTTTTTTTAGTGCATGCCATCGGCTATATGTAGCGCTATTTTTCAAAGTTGGATAAACTAATTTTTGCACTTTTCTTGCATCTGGCCCACTACAGGTACAGGCCCGAGGTGTAAACCGCGATTGGAATTAGGTGTACACGTCTTTAGAATTATGTGAAATTATTTTGGAATTCATTAGATATAACCCCCTTTCATCTATTGTCTTCTACTTGGAAATGAAAGTGAAAATGATATTAGGTCGCAGTTCACCCCTCGTACAGGCCCAATACTGGAGCGTTTTCCTTACATATAGCTTATACTCAAGAAGTCTTTAAAAAATTACTTATAAAGCATACAGTTATTGATTCATAAAGAAAAATCAATGAAGTTGTCCTCTGTTTGATTCAAATATTTAATAAATACCTAGTTTAATTTAGTTTTTCGGTTTAAAAGTTGAGATAAAAAAATAGTTGAATTTTCTATTGATTTCTACGATCTCACCAATATAATAGCAGGTGTATTTCATAAAGCGAACAATAGTTTCTTAAATCAATATCTTATAATTTTCCAGAAATGCTAGTGGAAATTATGTTTAAATTTTTTATCTATATAATCACCCTCATCATCATATAGTATCAGTCCTAGTTTAGCATAAACAAAAACATTTTTAAGAAAAAATCATTGAAATTGAAATCACTATGATCTACAGATCTACACTAATGAACAAGTTATATAAAAAAAAAAATTAAAAAAAATTTTTTCATGAAAAAAGATTTATTATAGAATTTTTTTTTATACATTGTGTGTAATTTTAATAAATTTTTTGATTACTCTATGGGTTCTCAAATTTTGGAAAACATTATTTCTTACTCCAGTGTTTGTCTGTGATTTATCAGATGTGAGCAAATCGGGGTAGATTAGTACGAGTGGATTAAAAATGAAAACTTTAGGGGTAAAGAATGCAGACTATATATTCGTATATAATATGTGCGTTTAAAGAAAATTCTCTAAATAAAATTGAATTAAATAAAAATCGCATAGACATAGTTTGAGGCTTGAAGATAGTATACAAATTGATCTTACAACTAAAAAAAAAAACAACAATTTTTCTAAAAAAAGTTTTCTATGGTATTTATTTTCCGTTCTCTAATGACAATTTTATTAATCTTACGAGCAATTCTTGTATATATCGAAAACGCCTCTAGCGATTTCGCTAAAAATTGGTAATTAGTCGTGTATATATTTTTAATCCGATTGAAATAAAGGAAGGGGGTGTAAATTAGTCATGTCGCAAAATAAATATTTTAATCGTACATATCTCGTCTTCGGAAAGTCGCAGAGTCTTGATATTTTAAACTTAAGCTATTTAGAGGCAAAAAGTTACCGAGCATCGCTAGGTGTTCCAGGCACTTTATATATATTGTATTCATTCTATTATAAGAATATAATTTATATTTTTCAAATTTAGGAGTGTAACCTAAGTATAAAGTAATTCAATAAAGAATTTTGAATTTAAAGTATTTTATTTTCTACCTTTCGAAACGACGAGGTAATATCAGCGAAATCTAATATATTTTGGTATAATAAGTAAGTTTCTCCAACAAGTAATAGTAATAAAAATAAACTTAATGAATAAAACAATCCAATAATCAATTGTGTTTGATTGCTATAGCTAATAACCAATAAAGAATTGTTTTTTGGCTTTTCGGCCCTTCTAGCCATCAGCCAATTTACAATACTGATATTAAATTAATAAAAAATAATTAATAGAAATACAGGGATCTGATTTTTAACCGGTCGAGTCGGATTCGAACCCGGGCCCACTTGATTAGCAGGCTGGTACGCTAACCCGACCCCTAATAGAGTTGTTGATAAAACTAAAAAAAATAAAAAATCTCACCTAGTGCGTTATGTAAATGGAAGGCATGGTTGTTTTTTGCGACGTGCAGATCGCGGTTACATGCGCTTATAGCCGCCAGTTTTAATTTGTTAATCAGAACTAGCATATATTAAAACAAGCACTGAGCTTAAAAAATTAGATAGCGGGATTGATAACACAACTGTAACCAAAAGAGGTCGTTCGAAGACTGACATAAAGTTTGAACGAAATCCCATAAAGTAACATTTGAGCTAGGCTCCGCCCCCACCCCCCACTCCTGGTCCTTTTTATTTCCCCTCCTTAAGCCACGCCTGCCACAATTTAAATGGCCCTTTACCTAGACCCTTATTTTTAAAAAACTAAAGAAAAATAATATATACAAGAACAAATCTTATCTTATCTTATCTTATCTTATCTTATTAAATGAGCAATTATTGTGTATATATATATATGTTTCAGTAAAAACGCTTTTTTACTAGTAAAAACTTTATGGCAACTAGAGTTTACTGATGTTGGTTGAGGTTTATTCAAAGGTCTAGAATCTTCATTTTTGACCTTCCGCCTCATTTCGTGTATTTATTTACATAATTTTTTAACCGACTTTAAAAAAGGAGGAGGTTCTCAATTCGACTGATTTTTTTTTTGTATCTATGTTACCTCATATCTTCGTCATTGTGTACCGATTTTTGATAATTTTTTTTAAACGAAAATGTCAAAAATTAGAAGAAAAGTTGTAGAGGATGTAATTTTTCACATTTTCGTTTAAAAAATTTTGAAAATAAACACACGAAATGAGGCAGAAGGTCAAAAATGAAGATTCTAGACCTTTGAACCAAATTCAACCAACATCAGTAAACTCCAGTTGCCATAAAAGTATTCAGCAAGGTTTTACTAGTAAAATCGCGTATTTACTAAAAAAACGGGTTTTATAGAGTCGGTTTCTCGAAAACGGCTCTAACGATTTCTCTAAAAGTTGGTATACTTATCTCTCATTATACTTTAGAGATATGGCCACATGTGAACATTGAAAATTATGGGCGGGCCGGATACAACATATTATACAGAAATTATGTTAATAATACGCTATTATATCTTATCTTATATTGTGAAATGAGCAATTCTTGTATATATATATATGATATCGAATCGGTTTCTCGAAAACGGCTCGAACGATTTCGCTAAAAATTGATATACTTATCAAGTCTCATGAGTTTTTAGTCATGTATAAATTTTAATCCGATTGAAATAAAGGAAGAGGGTGTAAATTAGTCATGTCGCAAAATAAATATTTTAATTGTTCATATCTCGTCTTCGGAAAGTCGCAGACCCTTGAAATTTGAAACTTAGAGCTATTTAGAGGCAAAAAGTTACCGAGCATCGCTACAAGCTACAAGCACTGAAAAAAGTAGCTCCGCTTATTTTCTATAATAAAAAAAATTAAAAGAACCATCTATGATTTTTTACTTTACCATACAGGCAATGGACAAGTAATGTAATAGTGCGTGAAATAAATGGGTTTTTTTTCAATATCTCAAAAAAGGCTGGAACTATTTTGATAAAAAAAAATGACTAAATGCCATAATTTCGGTCTACAAAAAATCCTAATGAGTGAACATCGAAAAAATTATTTTTTACGGAGATTTTTTTTTTATTTATTTATTTATCTTAACCAATTATTTCATAATTGACAAAAGATTTGTTATTCACATACTTAAGGCTCACTTTAGGAAAATATTTAACAAATATAATTCCTCACTTAACAATATAGTACCTGGAGGCACCGAGCGATGCTCGGTAACTTCTTCCTTCAGTTAAAAGCTTTATTTTAATATTATTTTTAATTTAAAATTCTGATAAAAAGGTCGATTTTTATTTGAAAGCTGTTTTCAAATTAAAAAAAATACAAATATATATAATGTATTCGACCATTGTGTTATTTTTTCAGAAAATTGAAACCTGCTTATGCGAAAGATATTTTAAAATAAATTCTTGATTATTTTTTATTCTATTAAATAAATAAGGTTCTTTATAAAAACAATTATAAAACGTTTATTAATAATTCTAACGTTTAGGGAGAACAAACACAATACTTCTTCAAGGCCTTTGAGAATAAAGGATTTACCCTACCCATTGTCTGCCTGAGCACAAAAAGAAAAGGAAAACCTTTTTTTAAAACCCTAAGAATGGGATTTGTCTACCTGAGAATAATTAATTTGATTACGAAAAAACCCATCAAAAACAATTTTGTCGAAGGTGAGATCGTGACAGATCGAATTGTCACCCCAAAAACCCCCTAACTCGTGAATTTCATCAAAATCGGTAAAGCCCTTTTCAAAATAGAACTAAGATACAAATATATAAACAAACAAATATATATACAAATAAATATACAATTTTTTGCTCGTTTAATAAGAGTAGATATACAATAATAAGATTAATATTATCCAAATGGAATAAATTATTTTTTACGGGAATATTAATTATTTTGCTAAAATGTCTGTTAATACGTTAGTTATAGTACGTTATCAAAATTTGTGTACGCTCTAGTTTAAAAACTAGTGTGAATTTCAAAACGAAATTCTACATTTAGTTTTGTATTGAGATTAAGAAATGAATAGATTTTGGTTGAAATAGTGGTATAAAAAACGAATATTATAAAACTTTTAAACTAAAAAAAAATCCAATTCATTAGAAAATTAATCCATAATAAACGAGAGAGTTTATTTTTTTTTCGAGGGCCAAAATTGGGGGTTCAAAAAAATACAACTATCAATATAAGTGCTAGAGCTTTTAATCGATAATATATATATATACCAAACATAAATACAAATATTTTATAAATAAACTGCAACGGATCGTTGCTAAACTTTATCCAAAGTCATTTGAAATATCAATAAGTTTATTCCTTTATTTTAATCAGATATCTCTGGCTATTTGCGGTCCATGTTTAAAATAAAATAAAGGATTTTAAAAAATTACTATCATACTCTGGAGTAAAGTACTTTAAAATATAATTTTACTAAAAACTTTATTTGACCTTTTTTGTGGTCTCCAAGGTCCTTAATTAGCATATTAAATTTCATCAAAATTGGTTAAGTCATTTTAAGTATTTAGAAAAAACTAAGAAAGTACTGAAATAAAGCACTAATGTTTGAGGGTCGATATGTACCAAAAATCTAATCAGCGCTTCATTTTGTTAAAATAATTGTAGGTATTCAATTTCATTTCAATCGAAATGGAAAAAATCATGGACGAAAAAAACGACCACACACACACATCCATCCATCCGCACGCAAACAATGAAAAAATTGCACTTTTTGGCCTCTGGACGAGACCCCATATAATTTTTGGCAAAACCGTCACGTGCTAAAATTCAACCTAATTGAATACTACAATTTGTGAAGCTAATATAAAGCGTGTAAAAACAATCTGGTATTAGTTTAATCGAAGGGTGAACAGCGACCTAAAATCGTGTACACCTACTTCCATTTCCATGTCGAAGACAATAGATTATTTACCTAATGAATTCCAAAGTAATTTCAAAGACGGTGTACACCTAATTCCAATCGCGGTACACCCCTTGACTTTAATGGAACAAAAAACGTTTCGGGAATAAAAGATTCCTTTGTCAATAAGGGTTTTTAGATGAAAAGAATAAACAAACTGCCCGAAAAGGTTCCCTATTATGTTCTCTAACCCTATGACCATGCAATCTATATTCATTAATTCTATAAGAATATTAAATTTTCTCTATTTTTTAAGATTATCTTTGGTATTGAAGAAAAAGGTATTGTTTTAATAACCATTTTAATTTGTATGTTCGAAAGAATTCATAAATATATGGAAAAATTTACAAAAATTTTAACATATTGAAAAAAATTGTTTAATGCACTGGTTCTCAAAGGATTATTAGAATTTTGGATATAGTGCGCTTACGATTTTTGCCACGACCTCAAAAAGTTTGAAAACAACTGGTATATATACATTAATGTATAAAAGTAAATAAAATATATAATCTCTTATAGAAGAATCTATAGAAACGTTTATTTAAAATTAATAAACGTTTGTATTTATGTAGATTATTACTCATAAAGATGAATTTATAACTGATAATTAGGTATCATGAATAGATAAAAAAATAATTAGAAAGAAATCTACTCTTATTAAACGAGCAAAAATTGTTTGATATTTATATATATATTTATATATACGAGCTTTTCGTGCGTGCCTTCGGCACGCCTTCGAAGCTCGGCCCTCCGGGCTGGTGCCCTGGCGGGCAGCGTCTCGGTCCAAAAATTTTATTCCTCTTAAAAAACCACACTCCAAATGTATACCCGTAAACTACCGAAAATACATCGTCTCTTAAAAGTTTCGCATCTTTAATTTTTGAGTGGCGAGGGGGGGGAGGAACAATTATCAATATATTTAATGTTTCTTAATTTAAAATGAATTGGAGTCTTTCATTTTAAAATTCGAATATATATATTTCAAATTTGCCTGGTTAATGAAAATCGATTGGAGCCATCAGTTTAAAATCCGAGCTGAGAATTATATTTCAAATTTGCCTCGTTAATTAATATACATTTAATGTTTCTTAATTTAAAAATCTATTGGTGTTTTTTCATTTTCATTCGAGTTCAAATGAATACAATATTATCTAGACACAAAGTCTAAATCAAAAATATATAGTTTTAGTAAAAGAAATCAAGATATAAATATTAATGTGACATTGGTCTAGTGGTTAGAGCTGATGCCCATAGTTCAAGAGTTCGTCTGTTCGATTCTAGGCAAGAGGGTAATTTTTTTAGAGAAATTTCTCTAAGCGTTGTTACAAATTAATCTAGACAAATATTAATAGTATATATATATATATATATTTGTATCTTAGTTCTATTTGAAAACGGCTCTACCGATTTTGATGAAACAAATTCTATTAACAAGTTTCGAGGATAAGAAAGCGATCTGGCTAGGTCTGGACCTCGACAAATTTAATCTTAATTGATCTTTTCTTAATTAAAGTAATTATTGATAGATGAAAATCTCAATAAAAAAGTTTGTTTATATTTTTTCAATTATCTTTTATTTTTAATTGGTTTTTTAATTTTAAAACCCACTAATAGGTTATAGCAAATATTAATATATTATATTAAAATTAGGAATTTTTTGTTTTTGAATATTGACGGATTGAGCGGATAAAGGTACCAATCGACTTGATTGGGGAATAATGGAATTGAAATAATTATCGGAAAAGAGGTTTTTTTATCTAATTAGATTTTTCCTCTTATTAAAAACAAGGAGTAAAGATGAATAAGGACACTCGATGGTGGAGAAGTAATCTCCGGAATCGAAGCAAAAATACAATGTATACTTTAATTAATGTAAAATAATTGGTTTAATAAAATTTAAAAAAAAAATTTTGTTTGTTTTTAATTAACAGGTGTCTAAATCATAACATTACAGGTGTGTTTACAAATAAAGTGGTTGAAGTGGCTTTTTTTTATATAACTTGGAAACAAATCTTATTTAATTTTATGTTTTTATTTCAGATACTATAGGATTATTTTTTTTTTTTATTATTTTCTTATTTATTTTTTTATAATGTTTATCAATATGAACGAATGTGGGCAAATTGGCGTGCAAAAACTGGGTGCGGGGTGGGGTGAATGTGGGAGGTGCAGGAGGTGGGTGCAGTTGTGGGGGATCCGGGGGCGGAAGGCGCGGTTGGGGTGTGGTGGGGCGGAGTGGGGGTGCAGTAGTGGGGGCGGGGTGTGTGGTTTCGGGAGGGGGTCAGGGGTTACCGTGCATCGCTCAGTGGCTCCAGGTACTATAAATTTAAAATTCATCCAAACGATGCGAGGTATATATCCAGACAGAAAGGAATATTGCAGTAAAATTACAGCATTTTAGATTTTTGAACCAAACTAGTTAGCTAAATAAAAAATTGTTCTTATCCTGGTTGTTGGTTTAATTGTAACAGAAAAAATATACGTACATCGTTTGGATGAATTTTAATTGGTTTATTTGTTTGAGACTATAATTTCGAAGGTTTGGCCCTCATCATCAGTTTTTTTAATTATAAATATTACTTTTCATGGGATCAGTAGGTATCGTTTGGATATTGAAAATTGTTTCTTCTTTCTCAGCTTGTGAGCCAGACAGAATTAATTAAAAAAATATGTTTTTTAATTCTGTCTGGCTCATAAGCTGAGAAAGAAGAAATAATTTTCAATATTCAAACGATACCTTCTGATCCCATGAAAAGTAATATTTATAATTAAAAAGACTGATGATGAGGGCCAAGCCTTCTGAAACTATAGTTTTAAATAAATAAATTATATATATTTGTGTATGTTTATTTGCATCAAGCAGAAGACAACCTCATTGTTTCTCTTTATGAATTAACAACTCTGCTACTCTGGGCAAAATAAAAACTTTTCAATTAAAAAGGGTTCCCTCCTTTGTATCAACTACCCTTCGAAGAGAGTATTCAAAAAGTAATTTTTTCGAGATATTCCAAAGAAATTATTTATGAGAAATTTGGTGTTTGATGAGGCTCTTGAAAACCTTGGAAACAGGTGGAATGTCTTCGTTATGAAAAAGAAATACAAAATTTCCTTATATACTAACTATTTATTTTCACGAAAATAAATGAAAAAGTGAAATTAAATAATTAGAATATAAGGAAATGTATTTCTTTTTCCTAACGAAGACATTCCAACATTGCCTTAATGTCCGAGCAAACTTAATGATACAAATTTTATCAATCACTTTGTATTTACTAATTAAACCGTTCATCTATCTCACTAACAAGCCATTTTTTACTTTATTAATCAAATAAGCAGCATATCATGTTCCTGAGGGAATTTATGCAAATTTTTCTTTATTTTAAGTTAAGCCATTTTTAAACAACATCAGGTAAAAATACCTTAAAAATGGACACTTGGGGTGTCTCATGAATATAATACATATTTTTTACAAAAGATTTTTATTTTAGATAAATATTCCTCTAGAGACTGTCAATAGATAATAAATATAAAGATACAATAAAATAGGCCTGGTCCAAAAGTTTTTGGTAGTATCACAATAATAATAATAGGGTTATCTTATTAAAGGGTCAAAAGCCTAGTCCTAATCCAGAGGAACAATATGTAATTAAAGAGAATTATATTTTGTATTAACTATTCAGAGTTTAAAATAAATAATTTCATAGTTAGATAGGGTACTATTAATGTTTTAAATTAGAAATTTGGTGTTTTATGAGGCTCTGAAAACCTTGGAAACAGGTGGAATGTCTTCGTTAGGAAAAAGAAATACATTTCTTTATATTCTAACTATTTATTTTCACAAAGAGAAACAAAGAGGTTGTCCTCTGCTTGATGCAAATAAACATATACACATATATATACGAATATCATCTTGAGATATATGTGTATATGTTTATTTGCATCAAGCAGAGGACAACCTCTTTGTTTCTCTTTGTGAATCAACAACTCTGCTACTCTCGGCAAAACAAAACTTTTCAATTATTTATTTTCACTTTTTCATTTATTTTTGTGAAAATAAATAGTTAGAATATAAGGAAATGTTGTATTTCTTTTTCCTAACGAAGACATTCCACCTGTTTCCAAGGTTTTCAAGAGCCTCATAAAACATCAAATTTCTAATTTAAAACATTAATGTACCCTATCTAACTATGAAATTATTTATTTTAAACTCTGAATAGTTAATACAAAATATAATTGTCTTTAATTACATATTGTTCCTCTGGATTAGGACTAGGCTTTTTTGACCCTTTAATAAGATAACCCTATTATTATTATTTTTTTATTATTATTATTGTGATACTACCTAAAACTTTTGGACCAGGCCTATTTTATTGTATCTTTATATTTATTATCTATTGACAGTCTCTAGAGGAATATTTACCTAAAATTAAGAAAAAAATAAAAACCGACTTCAAAAATTAAATGCAACAAATATAAAAATACACTAAAAGGTATAAAATAATTATTATCTTATTTAGTTACAACTAAACGACGAAATATTAACACGAAATTACTTTTTAAAGTCGGTGCCAAACAAACTATACCTATAAGCGAGCGTACCCGCCAAACGTACTAAGTAAGATCCGTCGAGTGCGATTCATAAAAGGATATATGTTTGGCACCAACTTCAAAAAGTAATTTCGTGTTAATATTTCGTCGTTTAGTTGTAACTAAATAAGATAATAATTATTTTATACCTTTTAGTGTATTTTTATATTTGTTGCATTTAATTTTTGAAGTCGGTTTTTATTTTTTTCTTAAAAATTTTTATTTTTCTCTTTTTAGTGATGTTATTAATAGTGATTATATCATCAGAACTTGACCAAATTAATATGACACCATCCCTAAGACACCCCCTTTCGGATAAAAAAAGAACCATCGAAATCGGTTCATAAACAAAGAGGTTAGGTCTAAACAAACCTAATAAAAAAGGTCTAATACCTATGAAAAAAAATCGAAAAAAAATGGGACCAATCGGAAGCTAGACTGGACCCAATGCAAAAAAAATTTTCAAAATCGGTTGACAATTGGCGGAGATATGAGGTAACATAGGCACACAAAAAAAAAAAAAAAAAAAAAAAATTCAATCGAATAGAGAACCTCCTCCTTTTTTGAAGTCGGTTAATAAAAATCTTTTGTAAAAAATATGTATTATATTCATGGGACACCCCAAGTGTCCATTTTTAAGGTATTTTATACCTGATGTCAAAATTGCCTGTAAAAACTACTTTCGAAGTCCAAAATTTAAAAATTTCCACCGGGGGGGGGGTGCCGGTAAATGATCCCCCCAAAATAAAAGACTGGTACCGCTCCTGGTATAATTGTAATATTTCTTTTGAATGTTAGCGTATTTCTTGTAAATATACATTAATTAATTGAATTTGATCCATCCAAGCATTCTCGAGCTAGACTGGATGCAATTCAGAAGCGAGCAATTAAACTAATAGGAGACCATGCTCTAACCAACTCACTCGACTCCCTGGCTCACCGAAGAACCGTTTCTGCCCTTTCCCTGTACTACAGATACTATCACGGTGTCTGTTCAGTCGAGCTGAAATCAATTATCCCCCCTAATGCCCTCTTTACGAGAAACACGCGGTTTTCTAACGCTCAGCACCCCTTCGCTGTCAAATTGGATAAAAGTCGAACAAGCGCTTTCGCCAACTCTTTTATCCCTATGACCTCCAGAGACTGGAACTCGCTCCCTGCCACCATCTTTCCCGCGACTTATAACCTTCAGCTATTTAAGACCCGTATCCACAGGTACCTTCGACCCCCGCCCAACCCATAAAATTCATTCTTCTTCTTTTCACGATGGAGGGGCCAACCCGAGGCCTTTAGGGGTTGCACCTTTTTGGTGTAACTCCTTCTCTCATCATTATTAAAAAAAAAAATTTCTACTAAAATAAAAATATTCTTATATTCTTGTATTTATTTTTAATATCGCCCCCCCCCCCATAAAAAAATTCCTAGACCCGCCCTTGTACTCCCCATACCTCTCGCCAACCGACTACCATCTTTTCAAGCACTTCGATAACTTTATCACCGGTACGACCTTCGCCAATCAAGACCAGGCAAAAACGGCCTTCGTCGACTTAATCGAATCCCGAGCACCCAATTTTTATGCCGACGGAATTAATAGACTTGTGTTACGTTGGTAAAAGTGCACTGATTCAAATGGCGCTTATTTCGAATAAATTGAATAAGTATTCACTGAGATATTACTTTAAAGTAGACTCATAAAAACGGAGAAAACTTTTGAAACGACCTAATATATATGGTCCGAGAGTTTCACAAGTTCCTAAGATTAACTGTGTAAAATTTGGTCCAGATCGGTGAATGGACATCACATTTTAATTATTGAACCCACCTTTTACTCCCTATTTCGGGTATTTAGTTATTATAATTGCACCACATTGCATTATCATCAATACTTTTTTTTTTTTTTTTTTTTAATGCAATCGAATGCAAGAAGGGGTGCACCAGTAAAGGTGTAGCCCCTATGGATCTCGAAAGACCCTTGCATTACCGAAGAGAAGGGAAAGTTGATTAAGTGAGAGGGTGTAGACGTAGGTGTCTATGCACCCTGGTTTTGAAGGTTTGAAGATCATAGGTGCTGGGAAAGATAGAGGCTGGGAGAGAGTTCCAGTTCCTTGAAGTCATGGGGATATATGTATTCGCGAATGAAGTGGTCCGGCACTTTTCCAATTTGACCGCAAAAGAGTGTTGGGAGTCGGCAAAACGTGTGCTGCGTGCAAAGTATGCTTTGGGGGAATTATTGACTTTATCTCATCAGAGCACCTGCCGTGATAGTATCTATAGAAAAGGGAAAGGGCAGAGACATCTCTTCGATGAGCCAACGAGTCGAGGGAGTCGGTGAGGGTAGAATCGTCAATTAGCCTGACGGCTCGTTTCTGAATTGCATCAAGGGTAGCAAGAGAATACTGAGGGTAAGTATAAAATTTATGCTTGATAGTTTATTAGAAAATATTTTTAAAATTTAATTTTTGAGGATTAAAAGACTTCAAAAAATTCTACATTCAAAGATACGATTCTAATACTTTACTTATTCTATATAAATAAAAGTATTAAGAAAATACTTCGCCCCTTGAGCCCTTCAGACCTCAAACCCGTTTATTATTTATTGATACATGAAATACTTTCTTTGTTCAAATTAAAAAAATCTACCAATTACAATTTTCAATGAAATTCATTAAAAAATAGATATTTTTGGCAAAATAATCTAGGAATTATTTTTTGACCTATCGTTTTTTATTAAATATAATTATTTTTAAAAATATTAAGTCATGTATATTTACTAGTGATATATATTTTTTATAGTCATTTAAATTTCATACTTTTCTTTCTATGCAATTCTATGTATTCTAATATTAAGATTTAAAAAAAAAATTATATGATTTTCTAATAAAATTTAAATAAAAAAAAAAAAAAGATTGAAATTGATTTCGAATAATTTGAGAACCCCGTCTCAAATTTTTAAATTATTTTATCAATATGTATAATAAATAAATACAAATCTATGGGAAATAAATTCAAAAATAAATCTTGAGAAGTATTATTTGATTTTTTTAAATAAATAAAAAAAAAAAAAATAGTTAAAATAATATGTTTCAAACTTCAATTTAGCTTATGTACCTAATTAACATTATAATTATTATATAAAATTTTGTAAAAATATGTATTTTATGTATCACTGACCAAATGTTCTAACGGACAAGGTCAATTTAAAAAAAAAAAAAAAGACTGGTCATATTAAAACCAAAGTTAGATGTATTTTTCCTAAGACAGTCCTAATCGTGCTGAAGAAATAAATAAATCTTATTTCTAAGTCTGTCCAAAAAAGTGTTTGTGGTCAAATATTGTATACGAGTACACTCTACTTAAAAACTAATTAGAATTTCAAAACAAAATTTCATATTAGCTATAATTCGGTACCTACGCCTGGGAAGTATCTGCTGGGTACCCTCTAGTACTTATTATTGAATTCATTCAAAAAAATGCAAAAAAAATTTCTTTTTATCTTAAAAAATTTGGTAAGGTGCTTACTTACGTACTAACAGACATTTTGACAAAACAGTTAATAACTCGAAAAATATAATTTTTTCGATGTTCACTTATTAGGGCTTTTTTGAAGATCAAAACGCAATAGTTTTGCTCAATTTTTTAAATAAAAATAATTTCAGCTGTTTTTGAGATATTTCGAAAAAAATGAAGAAAAAACCCACTTTTTTCATGCATGATTACAATACTTGACCATACCTTGTATAGTAAAGTAAACATGTATGTAGAACATAGAGAAAAATTGTTTTCAACCAGCATTTTTCTCTTCCTGTGTGTCTGACAGTGCATCTGGATTCAGATACATAGACAATAACTTAAGAACGAAAGGTCATAGACAGTTCGTTCTTGTGCTAAAATGTTTGTGTTTTCAATGCGAACTGATTAGATTCTAGTTCCAAATCTTCTGGTTAAAAAATCCAAAAATAATAATAAAGTTTAAGGAAAGCGGTGTTGGTTTATAGTGAAACATATTAAACACAGGAATTATTTAACGGATATAGTGGTGTTTCACAAAGTGGAAATAAAATTAAAAAAATTAAAAAATCTTTTAAATTATTTTGGAGATTTTTTATTTATCTCTATACATATTTCGGGCTATGAACCCTTCATCAGGAGGTTTAACAAAAAACTTTTTTGTTAAACCTCCTGATGAAGGTTATTGATAAAAAAATACTTGGTAGGTTTAATGTGAAACCTACCAAGTATTTTTTATTCAATAATTTAAAAAATGTTTCACCAAATTCCTTAAAAACTCCTGATGAAGGGTTCATAGCCCGAAATATGTATAGAGATAAATAAAAAAAAATCTCCAAAATAATTTAAAAGATTTTTTAATTTTTTAATTTTATTTCAACTTTTGTGAAAAACCACTATAAACCGTTAAATAATTCCTGTGCAAAAAAAATAATATTAAAAAAATATATAAAAATATATAAAATATACCTATATAAAAAAAAAAAATTAAAAATTAAAAAAAATACTGTCTAAAATATAAAAAATAGATAGATGTATTTGTTTTAAATAAAATTTAAAAAATAAAAATAAACATTTTTTTTTCAAAATAATTGTTCAGAAATTTTTAAATCTATCAAACCAAAATTTACATACCATAACTGTGATTTAGTTTTGGACTTTGGACAATTTTTTCTAGTTTTTCTAAATAAATATCAAATATTTTTTCAAAGATTAATAATTCTTTAGATTTTGATATTTTAGTCTTTATTTTTCTTCTTTTCATTAAAACTTAAAATCACGTTTATTTTTGTATTTATTTTTTTCGGCCTTTGGATTTTATTATTAATTTCGGAAAGTCCATATGCCTATGGGCTAATGTTATATGTATATACTAGTATGTGTGATGTGCTATATGCAAATGATATCTGAAGACCAGATTACAGCTGTGGTTGAATTTTTAAAAGATTGGGCGCGAAATATGAGTCTCTCTGTAGTGAATAATAATATTTAAGAACCATGTATAGAAATTCATTATAATACAATATATTGTTTATCATTCGAAGATTTTTTCTAGACCTCGAACTCCTTTATTGGCTGAAATTTGGTCGCTATTATAGTAGAGCGCTGCACAGCAATCGAGCAGAATAGGGAATTAACTTAGAAATTTTAAATTTTGGCTATTTGATAAAGAACAGAATATTTATGGCGATATTTTATTATCCGATTGTTTGTCAGTATCATCTTGCCTTGTAACCAAATTGGAATTAACGGTGGGTCGATTTTGATGAGTGATTTAAGGAAGTTCGGGTCTGTTTATCATTTTTATAAGAAATTCTCAATTTTTTACCATCGAATCATTGATGTATTAAATATTTATTCCCGAAATTTGAAGTCGATCGTCTGTCCCATCACCGAGAAATAAATTATTGAAAATTATCCTTTTAACATGGAAGTAAATGGACCGTGCTTTTAAAAGGGTTATAACTTCTATACATATTATACCATTTTCAACAAATTTATACAAATCAATAATTCAACTTTTATTAATCGAATGATACATTTTTCAATAGATATGACAGTCTAGTTAATTAGTTATTCATAAATGTAAAAATAAAAAATTATTTGCAGCCAACAGAATATAGCAAAAGCACTAGTGTAGAATTGCAAATCTATTTCATGAAATCGTTTTTGTGTTAAATAAATGTTTTTATAATCAGAAAAAATTTATCTCAATATTCTTTTTATTAATATTTCAAAGCAAAGATTTTTATTCGAAATTAATCTCATTAACAATTTTTTTAATAAAAAATTTATTAGGCAGACGTTGTCACTCTACAGAAATACAAAATTTTTTTCGAAAATCAACCAGATAGATAAGCTGTCCCGAACTCCTTTAAGCACTCCACAAACATACTAGAAAATCCGGAAATGCTTATAACACCTAACCCCATTTCGATTTTTTATAATTTATATCTCTGGTAGGGCTTAACCAATTGAATTTCAATTTTGCAGAAAATTCATCAATGTAAAGACCTAGTTTAGAAAAAAATTTCAATTTGATCCAATCGGTTTTGAAATAGTGGTCATTTAAAATTTTTAAATGAAAATAACTGATAAACAGTAATTTTTTCTTAAAAACGTCAAGAATAATTTTTGGTAGCCCATTTAATTTTCTATCGAATGGTATAACTGTCAGAACTATCGGAAAAAAGATAACAGTAAAACAGTGTTCATTAACTGTAGAAATAAATAGAGATTTGGTGTTGGTGCAAGATAAAACATAAATAAAGATAAATAAATAGATTAAAAAATAAAGATAAAAGTAAATAAATATTTTGTGAGATATTAATTTACTATGAATTAGGTTTTCTAGGTCATTTGTTTAATGTGAAACAAGTGACCTAGAAAACCTAACCCATAGTAAATTAATATCTCACAAAATATTTATTTACTTTTATCTTAATTAACTGTAGGCTATTGTCATATGACGATTATTCTAAATACCATATTTAAATCAAGAAAACGGTGTTTTACTATAATTCTTTGTCCGATCACATTGACAGCTATACTATTCAACAAGAAATCAAAAAGGGTACCGAAAATTACGCTTGACTTTTTTAATAAAAATCGAGGGGTGATCCGCGAATGGAAGTAAGTGTAAACCTCTTTGGAAGTACTTGGAAATATTTGGAAGTGCTTGAAAATATTTGGAAGTACTTGGAAATATTTGGAAGTACCTGGAAATATTTGAAAGTACTTGGAAATATTTGGAATTACTTGGAAATATTTGGAAGCATTTGGAAATATTTGGAAGTACTTGGAAAAATTTGGAAGTACAAGTGGAAGTAGGTGTACAGCATATTAGGTCGCGGTTCACCCTCAATAAGAATTTACACTTTTTGAGGTATTTTCATTTAACAATTTTAAATGCCCGCAATTTCAAACCAATATTTAGATCGAATTGAAATTTTTTTCTATTCTACTTAGGCACAACAAATTTTAACACAATCGGTTAAGCCATTTCAGAGATATATAAATTATTTAGTAAAAAAACAAAATGGTGGATACAGTCGACTCTCGATAATTTGAAATCCAAGGGACTGGACTACAAGAAAAATTCCAATTATCGAGACACCATGTAACTGATGCAAGAAAAGTATACTATTCATTAAGTTTGCATTATCAAGAGGAAAGAAAAAAATTCGAATTATTAAAAGTTTTTATTATATTTTTGAAAATATGTATGAGCTTACATAGATTTTATATATACGCTCAAGTAATAAAGTAAAAATAATGAAAAAAGAACAAAAAATTACATATGTATTAGCATTGCAATAGATAATAACATAGCTAATTAAAAAAATTAAGAATAGTTTTTTGCTAGGAAAAATTCGAATTATAAAGAGGGAAGTTCGAATTATAGAACCTCTAGTTACGAAAAAGATTTCGAGTTATCAAGCGTATCAAAATACACAGCATTTTTTACTTTACC
The DNA here is from genome assembly GCA_024734495.1 of Forficula auricularia. Classification (NCBI taxonomy): domain Eukaryota; kingdom Metazoa; phylum Arthropoda; class Insecta; order Dermaptera; family Forficulidae; genus Forficula; species Forficula auricularia. The sequence goes on from JALMQS010000225.1 coordinate 4,241,565, forward strand.
ATACAGGGTATGGTCAAGTATTGTAAACGTGCATGAAAAAAGTGATTTTTCCTTCTTTTTTTCGAACTATCTCAAAAACGGCTAAAACTATTTTGATTAAATAAATTGAGCGGAACCATGGCATTGCGGTCTACAAAAAAGCCCTAATAAGTGAACATCGAAAAAATTATATTTTTCGAGATAATAATTGTTTTGTCAAAATGTCTGTTAATTAGTCTGGTTGTCTGTTAGTCTGTGCGTTACCAAATTTTTGTGGACGAGCTAGCTCAAAAACTAGTGTGAATATCAAAAGCAAATTTCACACGTAGTTTTGGTCCATTGAGATTAAGAGCTGATTAGATTTTTTTAAGATAATGATGAAAGAAGGAGTTACACCAAAAAGGTGAACCCCTAAAGGCCTGGGTTGGCCCCTCCATCGTGAAAAGAAGAAGAAAGAATTTTATGGGTTGGGCGGGGGTGGAAGGTATCTGTGGATACGGGTCTTAAATAGCTGAAGGTTATAAGTCGCGGGAAAGATGGTGGCAGGGAGCGAGTTCCAGTCTCTGGAGGTCAAAGGGATAAAAGAGTTGGCGAAAGCGCTTGTTCGACTTTTATCCAATTTGACAGCGAAGGGGTGCTGAGCGTTAGAAAACCGCGTGTTTCTCGTAAAGAGGGCAGATTTTGGTGCATATCAACCCAAAATTAAGGGGGTGGAGGGTGGGTTAAAAATTAAAAATCTAGGCCATTTGAGCAAACTCAACCAAATTTTGTATACATAAGCAGTGGACTCCCAGAAGTCTCAAAATGCAAAAACTAACCGCTCAAAATGGGGATGAAATTTTAAACAACAAAAATTCAATTAACAAAAGGTCCATCCATAAATGGACTCAAATTTTTAGTGAAAAATAATTTTTTGTAAATATTTATATTGTTCAAAGTTTCTTTATAAATCTTCGATAAGAAATGATTTTTCAAATTTTCCATTGATAAAGAGTGAGTTTTTTCCGAAACTTTTAAAAATTGAAAAAAATTTTTGAGTTTGTTTTTGTTTAAGAAGTGTATTTTTTTAAATCAATAAAACATTTAAATTTTTTTTTCTAAATATGACATTTTATAATTTGAATAAATTAATTTTAAATGCTTTAAATGAAATTTACTGTATTTTTATAAATTACAAGCTGCTATCGAAGACCCGCGGTGGCACCTTACTTGGGGGGGGGCTAATTCTACCTTTCCCCAATTATACGCTCCCCCCACTTTACCTAGGTGATATCTATATGTACCAATAGTTACACATCCTTAAGAAAAAAATTTCCAAATATCTATTCTTGGTGAATATTTACGTTTTAAATAGATAAAATATTCTAAGTCCAGGGTTTAGAGTTATGAATGATTAAGTCTTATAGTCAACTATTTACGAGTTATATAAGAGTCGCTCAAAAACCAACGTGGCAAATTTAAACAGTTTCCAAACCTGAGCCATTCAGGTTTGGAAAATGTTTAAATATTTGTATATTCTATCTTTTGGGTTTATTCTTTTTAGTATAAAAGGTTTTATACCTTGTTTCAATTTTATACGGTAGTACCTAATTTTTATTTCTTCTCAATTTGTTTTAATATGGGGATGGGATTTAAAAATCTTCAATTTTTATAGATTGTTGTTATATGGACTTAGTCGCATTGGCTTCTGAGTGACTGACATATAGATTAGTTTTTATCAGGGTCGACTAAAGCCGTTGTAAAACTATTTTATATGTATAATAGGGTGGTCCTTATTTTGGATATTTTCAAATATTTAGGCTGACAGGGGCTCATATGGTTAGAAATAAATTTAAAAAATATTCCCCATGTTTCAAGCCTGTATCTCAATTTTAATCTTGTGCTACACATCGATTAAGTTTCCCATCTAAATAACATGGGGTTTTTTGCATTGAACAATCAATTTTTTATTCCGGCCAAAGTGATGGTTCAAAAAAATTGAAACTCTGTTGGCTTTATCCTTATAATAGTATCTATCCTTCAATAGTTTTAGAGATTTTTAGTTATTACAATTTTGGAGTTACATCTAGATAAATTACTTCTATATCTTAGTATTAGTAAGTTATAGACTTCAACATTATAATAGCTAAAAATCTGTAAAAATTCTCCAGTATAGCTACTATTATAAGGATAAAGTCTACAGAGTTTCAAATTTTTTGAATCATTATTTTGGGAGGAATAAAAAATTGATTGTTCAATGACAAAAACTCCATGTTATTTAGATGGGAAACTTAATCACTGTGTAGCACTAGGTTAAAATTGAGAAGAGATTTGAAACTTGGTGGATATTTTTTTATTATTTATTTCTAGCTATATGAGCCCCTGTCAGCGTAAATATTCGAAAATATCCAAAATAAGGAGCACCCTAATTGTAAATATTTTAATCAAGAATTTTCGGGACGCGGCGCTCGGGGAGTTTAACTGCCCCAAAAATTATTCCATGGGCGAGCTACAATGTTCTGACAAACAGTAAAAACTATGGAAATATGAAATTATGTTTTGATATATTTATTGGTTTTCAAGCTGAGCTAGAGTGTATTCATAATTTGGCAATTACGTGTAATAAAGATAAAAGTAAATAAATATTTTATGAAATATTAATTTACTATGAGTTAGGTTTTCACATGTTTCACTTTAAAAATTAAAAAAATAAAAGGTAAATTTTTACTAAATAGTAATTAACACCCAACCATTTGAGAAAAATTAATATCTCTAAAAATATGATTTTTTCCAAGTCTTCTATATAGGTATATATAAAATACTAAAGGTTGAAAAAAGACATGCTTCGAAGAGGAACTTTCCGTAATATTTGATACTTGATTATTTCAGGGTAAAAAGATGACAGTCCCCTAAATTCTAGAAAAATCGAAAATCTTTAAAAAATTTCTATGGGGAAAAATTATCGACGGGTTTCTAAAAAGCTCTACATGGCTAAATTAAGTACTTTTAATCACCGAAAAAGTTGAGATTTAAGTTTCTCAAAGAATGTTCTCTTCCAACATATATAAAAAATGAAAATTTTATATTTTTTTATAGGGGGCCAATTTATGGCCAGAAATTTGAAAAGAGTCTTAAAATACACATAAGAGCTTTCTGCCTTCGTAGAAGTTTGAAATTTCGTCAAAATACCATACAGCTAATATGATCTAGATTCCCAGAAAATTTATAAATTGCAAAGATCTATTTATGGATTCGACTTATGATGGATAATTAGTTAAAAAAGGCAAAAAATAATACATTTATTTTCTGGAACTTGCATTCACAAAGAAAGTTCAAAATTACTCTAAAAGAAAGTTATTTTGTCGTTATTTAGGAAAAAATTGCAAATAATATTTTTTTTTATATGAGGTTCAGTTATAGTGATTGAAGTACATAAAATGCGAAAAACAAATAAATTTACAGTTAAGTAATTTCTCTTCGTCTTAGAAAATTAAAGATTTTCAACACTTAAGCTGAAGTCTCAAAACTTTGGAAAAATCATTATCATTATGGGGCCGAGCTATGGGGGATGGATATTTTAATAAAAAAAAAATGCCAAAAAAATTACATGGTCTTTTCAAAACTTCAAAATCTCAACTGTATACTTTTTATATATATAATTAAAAATGTACTGTTACGCTTAAGAGATACGTTGAAGGATCTCCGAAAGTTCTTCACCTATTTCTTTGAAATTTTCCCCCAACATTCCATTCAAATACACGAGTGTTTTTATAGATATCACACCTGTGGCATGTAAAAAATATTTTTTTTCGAGGAAACAACGCCAGCACCTCTCTGGGGAGTAAAAGCAAACAAACAAGGTGGCCGATAATACCATTTTGGAAATCTTTCAACTGTCAATATTATTTTTGGTTAAGGGATTTAAATTTTAACCATAAAACGAGACGGTCCCCGCCAGGGGCTAGTGACGCCGGGCCAAAGGCCCGGGGATCAGCTATTTATACATAAAAATGTCTAAAAAATAATTTCAAATTTTTTTTAAAATCGCCCCTCTATTTTACGAAATGAGCATTAATTTTTTCGTCATAATCATATTTTATGATTGAAAAAAAAATATTTTCAATTGTTACCACTGCAGATTGCAATGCTAATGAGATAAGAGGGGTTGCATTCTTTGTTTCACTAGAAACAAAATGACCATATCTATCTATAACTTTGTCCGTACATATTGAGAAAATTATTTAAAAATAAGATGATTAGATAATAGAAAATTAGGTGTTTTATTTATAAAATAATACTTTAAATATTTACGAAATATACTTAATGGGATATGGTATCTTATTAAAGGGAAAGTCATTAAAAATTAACTTTGGGTCTTTGGATTTTGAAACAAGTGTATTTCATTTTTTTTTTTTAATTAAAATTCCATTCTTTAGAAAATTTAAAAAATTATATTTTAATAAACTAATAAACACGATCCTAAAAAGTACTAAATAATGTAATACTTAACAAAAAAGTGTGAGGCGCACAAACATGTACTTTTAATTAATTTCGACTAAGTGCCCCACGCTTTTTGATTAAGTATTACATTATTTTGTACTTTTAAGAAGCGTGTTTTTTTAGTTTTTTTTTTTAATATAATATATTTTTTCTCTTTTTAGTCTTAATTATTTTTCCAGTAGAATTTTATACGCTGATTATCATGCAATTTACTGATTTTTTAGAATACGTCAGAGTTTTGAGATATTATCGGTCAAAATGACGAAAAAGGCCATTTTGACCTATGTTCGAGTCCCATTGAATATTAAACAGCAATATTAGAAATCAAAATATTTTGTTAACGTAATAGGAAACAGCTTCCTCTTTGATGTTCAAATTACCATTTGAATTTATCTCAATTAGAACTCGAGTTATACTTAAATGACTAAGACCATGTTTTTTTAACCTTTACAATCACGTAGTTTTAGTTTTTTAGTTATAACTCGAGTTCTAATTGAGCTACAAACAAGTGGTAATTTACAAATCAAAGAAAAAACTGTTTCCTATTAAGTGAACAAAATATTTTGATTTCAAATATTGCTGTTTAATATTCAATGGGACTCTAAAATAGGTCAAAATGGCATTTTTCGTCTTAATGACCGATAATATCTCAAAACTCTGACGTGTTGTAAAAAATTGGGAAATTGCATCATAATCAGCGTGTAAAACTCTACTGAAATCCATTGTTAAGTTCATGGGGGAAATTTTTTGTTGATCAGTGTATTTTTAGTAAATTTGATTTACATGGCAGCACTACGCAAGCTGATTTTAAAATTTCCCGCATGAGTAGTTTGCTCCAGAGAGAATCAATATATTATAGATTTCCCTTGGGGATTGCTGGTGTGCAACAATCCATCAACAACACTATCTCACTATGTTCTGTTGCATAACACATCATTTATACCTGAAGAGATCGCATCAATAAATTTATAAATTAATGTTGCTCATTGAAATCACCAATTACTAAAGTTATGCGACATTAGAACATAGGTAATAATCACCTAGGAATGTAATAGGCAAATAATTGACTGAAAAAGTTTGAATTGCCGAAAGTAGCAGACTTTTAAGATTTCTAAAGAAAAAGATGAGATATTTATTAAATGTCAACTTAATCTTCTTATATGCAGATAGTCCAATATGTTACTTGCTACGATTTGAATCCCTAAAGAGAAATTAATCGCAAACTCATAAGGAGGTTCGAGATAGCTTATCTGTTCGTGTATCTTAGAGGATTGATTGATTCGAATGTTCCATAGGTGCTGGATTTTAATATTTGATTTGCAAGTATAAATTAATTCCAGGGCGGACTGTAAGAAGCCCGGGATACAACAATAGGCTTATAAGTCTTATCCAATCATTTTTTTAAGAATCTTTGAATATGTGAAATAATCAAGTAGGCTTTGCCTTTTCCAACAAAAGAAAGTTTGTTTTGCTTATTATTAGTAAAAATGATTCGTGGAAAGGTTGTTGATGAAAAAATTCGCTCAATTATTATCAATTTATTTAAAAAGGAAAAATCAAACGCGGAAATTGGCGATCTGGTTAATTTATCAAAGTTTACTATCAGAAATATTATTCGAGATTATAAAACAACGGGTACAATACAGCTACAAAACCTCGGTATGCGTCGAAATCAAAAATATCAGATGCTGATAGAGGCGCATTGAAGAAGATTATTAGAAAAACAGGCGTTCGAACTATGGTGAATTATCTGTTCTTTGGAGCGATGCTGTGGGGCGAAGTGTTTCAAGGTTAGGTTTTAAAACTTACAAGGTAATTTTATTGCAACTTATTCCAAATTTTTTTTTTTGTAATTTTACTAATTTTTTTTAGGCAAAAGAAAAGCCACTGTTGACATTGAAACAAAAGAAAAACCGGCTTAAATGGGCTAAAAGTCACATTAAATGGACGAGTGATGAATGGAATAGTGTCCATTGGAGTGATGAGTCTCGTTTTGAAGTTTGTTTTGGGGACAATCGAAGCAGAGTTATTCGTCAGAAAAATGAAGTTTTCAATTCAGATTGTTTAAAAAAGAAAGTAAAATTTCCTGCTTCAGTTATGGTATGGGGTTCAATGTCTGCTAGAGGTTTTGGAAAACTTCACTTCATTGATGGAATTGTAAACACCAATAAATATTTAGAGATTTCAAAAAAATCGTTACTTCCAACAATGGCAGATGCATTGCAGAATAATAATAATTTTGTGTTCCAACAAGACGGGGCGGCCTGCCATTCATCAAAAAAATCTTTAACATGGCTTTCTGATCATAATGTTCCATTTTTGGAGTGGGTCGCAAACAGTCCCTACTTGTCACCGATAGAAACTCTTTGGCACACAATGAAAAAGTTATTACGAATACAACCAGCTAGAAACGTAATCGAATTAAAACACAAACTTCAAAATATTTGGGATACTTTCACTCAAGATGAGTGTCAAAACTTAATAAGTACGTTGCCCAAAAGAATTCAAGCCGTAATTAAAAATAAAGGCGACGTCACACAGTGGTAAAGGTTTTGGATTTTGTATGTTTTCCTTGTTTTTAACAATTAAAAAATAATTTTAATTTAAATGTTACAATAAAATGTTTTAAATTGTTTAAAATGTTGTTCCGAATGATAATAAAAATAAATATTTAAATTAAATTTATCGTGAATTAGCATAATTTTAATTAAAAAGAAAAAATATTGGTGGGCCAATTGAGATGGGACGGGGCTCGTATATCTTATAGTTACGATTTGTTATATATATTTTTAAGGAATTAATGGCAGATGAAATCCTTAGGCGGTTGAGATTAGATGCCACGTGTTTCGAGCGGTTGCAAGATCTATCTGAGAATGATCTAAAACTGAGTATTCAGCTGAACGCTGAGTTTAAAAATAATTAATGATTGTACTGAATTATAAACGAAAAGTAATAAAATAACGCATTTTCCTTACCTGAGGTCCCTTGTACAGAAATATCAATAAAGCCAATTTTTAAAAAATAATTATTTAAAGGAAATTAGCTTGCTGCCTGGCAAATTAATAAAATTAATTATATAAAGAAATATATTTAAAAGAATTATCGCGGATATATTATCCAGAACGATATGTATTTTGTTGGCTTTACCCGTATTGTATCGAGTTGCAGACAAGAACAGAATTTAGAGACAGAATCTTGAGACCAAGCCGAGACTGAAGAGTCAAAGAAAGGCTCAATATATGTCCTTTCAATTGAATTAATCCTTTTAATATATTTCGAATCCAATTATAAATGTTTTAATAAAATAGTTTTTTATTAGTGATATTATTTTTTGACTTATTAAATGATTTAAAAAAATGAATTTTTAATTGGAATTTGACAAAATAAAATTTTGATGAAAATTTATAATTAAAGGATAGAAAAAACAAAATTTATTACAACTATTAATATTTAATTGGGTGGATACAATTTTAACATTTTAATTTTTTTGAAATCTAAATTGAAACTTTGCAAATGATGGCAAATTTGAAATTTGTTATTTCAAAAACATATTTTTATTTTAAAAAATATCATTAGCTGTCCGATCCATTATCTGGTTGATTTTCGGAAAAATCATTTGTATTTCTGCAGAGTAACAACTACTGCTTAATAAATTTTTTCATAAAAAATTGTTAATAATGAGAATAATTTCGAATAAAAATCTTTGTTTTGATAATATTAATAAAAAGAATATTTAGATAAATTTTTTCTAATTAAAAAAAATTTATTTAACACAAAAACGATTTCAAGAAATAGAGTTCGAATTCTACACTAGTGCTTTAATTATATTCTGTTGGCTGAAAATAACTTTTTATTTTTACATTTATGAATAACCAATCAACTAGACTGTCAAATCTATTAAAAAAGGTATCATTCGATTCTTAAAAGTTGAATTATTGATCTGTATAAATTTGTTGAAAATGGTATAATTTGTATAGAAGTTATAGCCCTTTTAAAAGCTCGGTCCATTTACTTCCATGTTAAAAGGACAATTTTCAATAATTTATTTCTCGGCAATGGGACAGACGATCAACTTCAAATTTCGTTAATAAATATTTAATGCATCAATGATTCGATGGTAAAAATTTGTGAATTTTCTTATAAAAATGATAAAGAGTCCCGAACCTGATAAATACTAATCTATATGTAAGATACTCAGAAGCCCCTTAAAAACTTATCATACAATTAACGACTTGAGGGCTGATTTTGCTGCCAGTTCAGGTTTACAAATATTCCATCGAAGAAAAATATTAAATATTTTCTTTAAAAGAAAAAAGTAAATCCTTTCCATTTAAGCAAAGGATAACTAATAGTGAATAAGTAAAAAATAAAAAAATCATCCACCCCCCCCCCATCCAAGAAAAATATTAAATATTTTCTTTAAAAGAAAAAAAAGTAAATCCTTTCCATTTAAACAAAGGATAACTAATAGTGAATAAGTAAAAAATAAATAAATCATCCACCCCCCCCCGGGGGGGGGGCTATTAATCAGATAGTAAGAATAAACAAAGATTGCTAGATCTGTGGTTCTCAGGGGTCAATTACTACCTGAGTAACGGAGAAATGAAAATTTGATATTTTTGCTTATGGGCCCAAAATTTGTAGGTTTCACTGATCTAGGAAATATCCATAAAAATTATTTTTTTAGGGATGTTTGGGGATCTATAAATAGTCAAATTCTAATGTGAACTCTTTAAATAAACAAACAATGTTTGTTTTTAAAGATTAATAATTAAGTTAGACATAACACATCCGATTTAAGACTAAAAAAATAATTTTTGTCGATAATTTGTTAGAACTTTGGCCTCTCTTTTCAGAAAATCTGTAATTTTATTTGATTTAATATCAACTGATGTGACCATCCACATAAATTTCACAATACACTTGCCTCCTTTCTTATATTTTATATATTTTGGCCTCCTAAACAAATAATGACATTTTTTTGTTCAAAGCAAACTCACCAAAGTTCGTTTTTTAAATTTAATTTTATAAGAGAGCTCTCCTCCTCTATTTGGAGCCCATTAGCAATTAATCAAATTTCCTTTTAAATAAGAGATTCTTCTTTTGTAAAAATCAGCTATCTTCGATTTTCTTTGAAAATTTTAATCATTTTAAATTATTTTTGAAAGCCCCCCCCCCATTTTATTCATCGAAAGCAATAATGACTTTTTTTAATTATAAGAACCATTTATAATTTGATTTTTAACCAACTTCAAAAAAGTAGGAGGTTATCAATTCTACTGAATTTTTTCTTATCTATGTTACCTGATTTCTTCGCCAATTGTGAACAAATTTTGATGAATTTTTTTTTCATTGTGTTCAGTATAGTTTCCGATTGGTCCCATCTAAATTTAATTGGCATTGGTTGGACCTTTTTTGTTATGTATGTTCACTTGTTGGAAATGAAAGTGGAAGTGGAAGTAGGTGTACACGATATTAGGTCGATGTTCAGTGTTCATCCCTCGGTTACAACTAAACGACGAATTTTTTACATGAAATCACGTTTTAAGTCGGTGCTAAACAAACTATATAAGCGAGCTTACACGATGTTGTCTTCATTACAAGCCAAACGTACTAACTATAAGATCCGTCGAGTGCGATTCATAAAATGTATATGTTTGGCACCGACTTCAAAAAGTGATTTCATGTAACAATTTCGTCGTTTAGTTGTAACCGAGGGTGAACCGCGACCTAATATGCTTTACTCCTACTTCCACTTGTACGTCCAAATATTTCCAAGTACTTCCAAATATTTCCTAATTCAAAATATTTCCAAGTAATTCAAAATATTTCCAAGTACTTCCAAATATTTCCAAGTACTTCCAAATATTTCCAAGTACTTCCAAATATTTCAAAGCGCTTCCAAATATTCCCAAGTACTTCCAAATACTTTTCAAATATTTCCAAGTACTTCCAAATATTTCCAAATACTTCCAAATATTTCCAAATACTTCCAAATATTTCCAAGTACTTCCAAAATACTTCCAAAGAGGTGTACACCTACTTCCAATCGCAGATCACCCCTCGGTTGTAACTAAATCAGATGATTATTTTATATCTTTAGGTGATGCATTTTATTTTATTTTTGAGTTCTTATTATTTTATTTGTTTAATTTAATTTTTTTGGAGTCGTTATTTTGTCAAAATTATTTCTTATTTTTTTTTTTTTAGTTTGAATAATTATAAATATTTAAGAGCCCCCTTCGATTTCAACCAAAAGATAATCACCTCTTAATCTAAATACAAATAAGCTGACGTGTTCTGATGTGGCCAACCACTTGACTTTACCATACAAACTGGCCCCTAAAATTATTTATAATCATGTAGGGGGGGGGGGTTAGTTTTTTGTACTATACGTAATCTTGTTAATTTCCTATCTATTTGTATTGTAAACATATAGTAAATTTACAAAAAAATTTTAAAGTGTGGTTAGGCACGGTTCTGCATTAAAATAAACAAAATGCGTTAATTTTTCTTTGAATAAACCATTTTCTGACTTCGAGAGCGGTTCACAAAACATAAATAAAATAATTAATGTAAAGATTTAAGTATCTTTTTTGAGTTTCTTTTATTGAAAAAATAAAATAAAATTCACTTCTTAATTTTGTAAATAAAATAAATTGACACGTTCTGATGTGGCCTTCCACTTGACTTTACCATACACTTCTGGTTAAGTTTGGTACAAGGGCCTAGATTTAAATTTTTTGACCCCGCCTCCCCTTCCCCCCATTTTAGGCGGTTTGTTTTTGCATTTTTAGTCTTCTGGGGTCCCACTGATTATGTATACTAAATTTGGTTGAGTTTGCTCAAACGGCCTAGATTTTTAATTTTTAACCCCCCCCCATCCACCCCCTTAATTTTGGTTCGATATGCACCAAAATCTAATCAGCTCTTATTCTCAATGCACCATACCCTGTATGGTAAAGTAAAAAACTAAATGTGAAATTTCGTTTTGATATTCAAACTAGTTATAAGAGATTTGGTAAGGCAAAAAATATAATTTTTTAACAATTCACTATACAAGGCTTTTTGTCTATGTCGATCAGCTTGCCTCTCGTCCCTCTCGTTAGTCTTTAGCAGGGCCGGCGGTAGGGCCGAGCAAGCCGGGCCCCTGTCCGGGGCGGCAACCTTAGTAGGCGTCAAATGGGTTGTAAAATTACTTAGTTTATGAAGAAAATGATTAAACCAAGATTCATTTGAATATTTATGAAAAATTAATAGGTGGAATTTTAATAAAATATGCTTTTAATATGTTTTACGAACTTTTAAGTATAGGTACCTATTCACTTCAAAAATCCTCAAACATGAGAACGACATAAGAAGGTTGAGGTATGTAGTTTTTAAATATAAACACGATTTTAAATATGAGTAGATTTTTTGTATTAAAGACAAAATCTAAAACCGAACCAAAAATACAGAGCAATATAGATAAAATATCAAAATATTTTAAGAAACCCGCTCCCAAGCGTAATAAACTCGGGCTTAAAAATGGTTAAGCTACTATAATAAAAGGAAAAGAGGCAGTTCGATTGTTTTATTTATGCAATAATTGCATTACAGGTTGATTACTAATTAAGTAGAGTGCATTACATACAATTATTACTTTCCGTGAGTATTTGATAATTGTGTCATAAAGTGTGTTGTAAAAGTAAAGTGATTAAGTAATAATTCAAAAATAAGCAGCTTTTCTAAACAAATATTTAAATAGCTTCTACAGGATATTTTTGAAAAAACGCTCAAATCCGTCAATTTTTTGGCTACTTTGGTGTTTCATGCAGTAGGATACACCTCATATGAGGGGTAATTTTTACCGCTCTTATTTATATAGAGAAATCAAACATTTTCAATACCAATTTTTTGCTGACCTTTTACTTTACTACTGAGTGTGGGGAGGGTTTAGAACGAGGGGGTGAACCGCGAACTAATATCGTGTACACCTACTTCCACTTCCACTTTTATTTCCAAGTAGTAGACAATAGATGAAGGGGCATTATCTAATGAATACTAAAATAATTCCACATAATTCCAAAGACAGTGTACACCTAATTCCAATCGCGGTTCACCCCTCGGTTTAGAATATCTCTTTTGATTTTTGTTATAAAGTGGCGGTATTTTACCTTTTTACCCGGGACGGTGAAACTGCTAGCACCGGCCCTGTCTTTAGTCTTAAGGCCGTAGCCATTTTGTCTATTATGCTACATCTTTTCAGTTTTTACTTTATCCAATGGGCAAAGTATTGTAATCGGTCTCACGGCAAGCGCGACTTCAAAGGCTCCTCAGGTAAAGACTACGGAACCCATGGTCTCAATTAAAGTCACAAATTGTAGTATTCAATTAGGTTGAATTTTAGCACGTGGCAGTTTTTCCAAAAATTACATGGGGTCTCGTCAAGAGGCCAAAAAGTACGATTTTTTCAGGAAGTGTGTGCGGATGGATGGATGTACTCTATGTTATCGTTTTTTTCGTCCATGATTTTTTCCACATCGTTGAACCGATTGAAATGAAATTGAAAACCTACCATTATTTTAACAAAATGAAGTGCTGATTAGTTTTTGGTACATATCGGCTCTCAAACATTAGTACTTTATTTCAGTAATTTTTTAGTTTTTTTAAATATCTTGAAAATATTATAACATAACCAATTTTGATGAAATTTAATATGCTAATTAAGGACCTTGACCACAAAAAAGATTAAATAAAGTTTTTAGTAAAATTATATTTTAAAGTACTTTAGAGTAAGATAGTACTTTTTTAAATTTTTTATTATTTTATTTTAAACATGGACCGCAAATAGCCAGTGATATATGATTAATAATAAAGGAATAAAAATATTGATATTTCAAATTACTTTGAATAAAGTTTAGCAACGATTCATTGCAGTTTATTTTATATTCATTATAAAATAAGTAACACGGTTTCTCGAAAAGAGGTAGGACGCCATCAAGAAATAAAAGAAACAAGTGATTCGGCTATGATAGGCCAGTTATTTCATGAGCAATGTTTTCTTAAAGAATGTGATCGATTTCTCTTATTGACATTAATAACAATTCTTTCAATTTAGAATTAGGAGGCCTAGTAATTACACGATTATTCATTTATTTAGAAAACAGGATGAGTGATTCACTGCTAATTATTAAGAATGAATGACATCATAGAAAGGATTGGAAGAGATTTGTTGATTATTTGCAATTAAAAGGTTATTTTAGAAAACTGTATTAAATAGTGAAAGTTGAAATTTTTCAAATAGAAAATAGAATAAGGAAAAAATAAGTCGTGGTTAATTAATGTTTTTCAGATTTAGGTATTCTAACTATTCAAAGAGAAATAAGTATGATGAAAAAAAAATGGGGAGGCCAACGGTGTGACGTTTGCTTGAACTCTTTTCTCCTATTTGAATTGTTCAGAGTGAATTATCAAATGAACAAAAAATGACCCTGACATCTATCTTAGGCCCGGTTGTATGTCGCAAAGTAAATGCTTTTTACCACTAACCAAGGTAGATGGTAAATGGAGCCACATTCAGGCCCGGTTGTATGTCGCAAAGTAAATGCTTTTTATCACTAACCAAGGTAGATGGTAAATGGAGCCACTGGGATGGCCAATCAGATGACAGCCACTGAATGTACCTGTCATCTGAATGGCCATCCCAGTGGCTCCATTTACCATCTACCTTGGTTAGTGGTAAAAAGCATTTACTTTGCGAAATACAACCGGGCCTCAGTGGCTGTCATCTGATTGGCCATCCCAGTGGCTCCATTTACCATCTACCTTGGTTAGTGGTAAAAAGCATTTACTTTGCGACATACAACCGGGCCTAAGAGTCAGGCTCGCATACCGAGGGTTCTGTACCTAATATAATATTTATATACTAGCTGCAAGACCTGCCTTCGGCGGCCCTCTTGCTAACCAGGGGCTGGCCACCGGTGTGACGTTTGCTTGAACTCTTTTCTCCTATTTGAATTGCTCAGGGTGAATTATCAAATGAACAAAAAATAACCCTGACATCTATCTTAGGCCCGGTTGTATGTCGCAAAGTAAATGCTTTTTACCACTAACCAAGGTAGGTGGTAAATGGAGCCACTGGGATGGCCAATCAAATGACAGCCACTGAATGTGCCTGTCATCTGATTGGCCATCCCAGTGGCTCCATTTACCATCTACCTTGGTTAGTGATAAAAAGCATTTACTTTGCGACATACAACCGGGCCTAAGAGTCAGGCTCGCATACCGAGGATTCTGTACCTAATATAATATTTATATACTAGATGCAAGACCTGCCTTCGGCGGCCCTCTTGCTAGCCAGGGGCTGGCCACCGGTGTGCCGTTTGCTTGATCTCTTTTCTCCTATTTGAATTGTTCAGGGTGAATTATCAAATGAACAAAAAATAACCCTGACATCTATCTAAGAGTCAGGCTCGCATACCGAGGATTCTGTACCTAATATAATATTTATATACTAGCTGCAAGGCCTGCCTTCGGCGACCCTCTAGCTAGCCAGGGGGCTCGCCCCCTGGACCCCCACCCCGAAACTCACTCAGAACCCCCACCCACCCCACCACCCCAACGTACAGAGAAAATCTTAATTTTATATATATAGATAATTTCATTTAAATTGGTAATCATGAGGATCGTTTTTGTTGGGAGACGGTCATAGGTACATACAAAGATAGATAGATAGATACAGAGGCAGGCACAAATGCCCTTTAGTAGTATAGGATATATTGAAATTGAACAGGTACAAAAATAACCGAAAAACTGCCAATTTAGACTTCTCTCACATTGTCATTTTGAATCGCAATTTTTTTTTCAAAAAATTATTTGCAGAAATATCTCACACTCTATGATAAAACAATATTTTTTATTTTTGAATCCACATAAAATTCGACCCTTTCCAAAATAATTATTCCATTAAAAGATATACGATTTTTGATTTACGGGAAAATTAATACATATAATTTCTAAATTCCAAGTTTGTATATTATTTAGTTAACGAGTTATGACAGACAGACACTGTGACGCAAATAGGATCCTGTATGATCGTTGTAGGGAATTCTAAAAAATGTTTAAAAATGTTTTTTTAATTTTTCCGACTCTAAATAAGCTGACGTGTTCTGATGTGGCAATCCACTTGACTTTACCATACAACCTGTCCCTAAAATTATTTATAATCATGTAGGGGGGGGGTAGTTTTTGCATTTTTCTACTTCATACTTTACTACTACTACTACTATTTTCTACTTCATACTTCTTGGGTCCCACTGATTATATATACAAAATTTGGTTGAGTTTGGTAAATAGCCAAGATTTTCATTTTTTGATCGTACCCCCCCCCTTTGGGGTGGTTAGTTTTTGCATTTTTAGACTTCTGGGGGTCCACTGATTATGTATACAAAATTTGGTTGAGTTCAAATGGCCTAGATTTTTAATTTTTAATTTCTAACCCTTCCCCCCCTCCACCCCCCTTAATTTTGGGTCGATATGCACCAAAATCTAATCAGATCTTAATCTCCATGGACCGAAACTACGTGTGAAATTTGGTTTCGATATTCAAACTAGTTTTTGAGCTAGCTCGTCCACAAAAATTTTGGTAACGCACAGACTAACGGACAACCAGACAACCAGACAGCCAGACAGCCAGACAACCAGACAACCAGACAGACTAACAGACATTTTGACAAAACAATTGTTATCTCGAAAAATATAATTTTTTCGATGTTCACTTATTAGGGCTTTTTTGTAGAGCGAAATGACATGGTTTCGCTCAATTTTTCTAATCAAAATAGTTTCAGCCGTTTTTGAGATATTTGGAAAAAAAGAAGGAAAAAAAACACTTTTTTCATCCACTATAAGAATACTTGACCATACCCTGTATGGTAAAGTAAAAATTCATTTATCAAAATACTAGCTGCAAGGCCCGTCTTCGGTGGTCCTCTATAGCCAAGGGGCTTCGCCCCCTGGACCCCCCGTCACTTGAACACTCCCTCTCTTCCATATCCAACCACTCCCCATACCACCGACCCTATCCCCAATCTCTGAACTTCTCCCCCGCCTCTCACCACAATCCACCCCAGTAAACCTACCCCCTGGACTCCACACCCCTGGATTCCACACCCCTAGACCCCACCTCCCAACCGTTGGACCCCCTGACTTCACGCCCTTGGACCGCCACCTTTCCTCTGGACCCACCTCCCAACCCCTGGACCCCAACCCCCTTTGACCCCACCTACAAACCCCAAAATTTTTAGGCTGATGATGACACATTTTAAGTGTACGAAACGTCTTTAAATGACAAAAAAAATTGTAAATAACCATTTCAAAAAAATATAGAGCCAGGCACCAATGCCCTTTAGTAGTATGTGATTAATGCAATTGAATATAAATAAATTCAAGATTGTCCAGGTAACTAATATACTTTTATAATATTAAAAATTAAAAAATTACTAATATTGAGTCGTTAACAAATTATAAGTTTTTAAATAAAAAATTTTTAGGCTAATTATGACACATTTTAAGTGTTCGAAACGTCTTTAAATGACAAAAAAAAATTGTTAATAACGATTTCAAAAGAAAAAACATCCTCAAAGAAATTCCTTAAGAATAAATTTGAAAACAATCCTCAAATCCAATCTTATAAACATTTTTTAGTTTTTAAAGATGTATTCACAAGTTAGAGAAAAAGAAAAACATTTTTAATCCTTGTTTTTTTCGGTCATTGGGAAATTATCTCTTTATCCTTTCAAATGAGAGAAGAGTGACAAAATGGTCAAAGGTTTGACACACGTTTTTCTATAATAACCTGCCAAATATTGTCTGCAAACATTCTATTCTTTTCTTTAGTGTTTTTCAAAAGGGAAAAAAAAGGGTAAATCTAATTTAAAAATGAAAAATAACGGGCGCCATCTTTTTGGCGCCTCATTCTTATTCTTATCCATTTCATTAGCAAAACAGGAAAACGAATAGCCAACTCTATTCATGCAGAAATAATTAGTTGTCTTTTATGAAAATATTCTATCGAATATTTCAAAATTAATAAATGGTAGGTCAGCACAACTTTCACCTCTAATTGCATTGATTTGTTATAATTTTACTGTGATAATAAAAGTGCAGATCTATGACAAAGCAGGAGAACATGGACTAACAACCTCTTGTGTTTTTATCATTAAACAAAGTTTGTTCTATTTTATAGTGGCATCATTAATTGTTTTAAAAGTAACTTTAAATAATTAAAAAAAATAATAATAATAATAATAATAAATAAAAAAATAGAGAAATTTCCATTTCAGCTGTTGGGAAGCAATTCTGAGAAATGTTTTTTAATGAAAGTAATGGAAGGCAGCCCAGGTTTACTAGTGGGTAGCGAGAATTGTATAGTGAATTTAAAAAAATAAATAATAATACCTAATTTACAAAATTATTATTTTATTTGTAACTAGCAGTCCTCGAAATTTTGAGAATCAAAGTCACTTAAGTTCTGGAAGAATAAACAAAAAAAAATTTAATTACAAAATGATTTTTAAGGAAATTCCAAATTACTAAGTATTAATATGGCCTGAATTAATTTTTCTTATCAACCCCTCATCCCCTAAAGGGGTAACTACTCTTAATTTAAAATTTCTTTAAAATAATGATTGCTACTTACATCTCTTCTAAATAATAATTATTTAGTAATAATGTTATGATATGAAAGATATTAATTTGCCGATGGTAATAGATTCAAATTTACAAGAAAAAAAGTTGGTGTCATCTATTAATTCGATGGAATGGAATATTTTTAACTATATGTCAGAGGGGTTGTTTTTCACCCCCTCGGGAATCGAACCTGAGTACCAGTAACAGCAATCTGGGCCACCTGGCTCACCTGCAGGATGCGAACCTCTCTGACATTTGTACACGCGTAAAATAATTTACTCAAATATTGTTATCTTAATTTGTAAAATTTCGCGATATAGTGATTCTAAATTTAAACATATAGCCATATAATTTAAATAAAGGTCGTTGAGTGTTTCGAATTTTGAAGATATTCAAAATTCGAATGACAATGAAATGACTTTTCCTAATTTAATATGAAAGATATTAATTTGCCGATGGTAATAGATTCAAATTTACAAGAAATCATAAGTTGGTGTCATCTATTAATTCGATGGAATGGAATATTTTTAATTATGCATCCTGCAGGTGAGCCAAGGTGGCCCGGATTGTTGTTACTGGCACTCGGGATCGATTCCCGAGGGGGTGAAAAACAACCCCTTTGACATATAATTAAAAATATTCCATTCCATCGAATTAATAGATGACACCAACTTATAATTTCTTGCTGAGTTATGATAGTTAAAATATTGATAATAATCAAGCACTGCGTCAAAGTTAACTTGATTATGATGTGCTATATTCTTGTATAGACGAAAATAAAAAACCTCGTATAGTATGGAAATAAATTTGTGAAAAACATTAATAAATTGGGTATATTTAAAGACTAAATGTGTATACTAACGGCATTTTTGTAAATTTTTTAATAAAAACTAATAAATTTCAAACTTTTTAAGAAGTTTACAATTTTATGTCAGCCGTATGCAACCCGCCGCCTAGACAACCCTGTTCTACACCATCCCTGAATTGTATTTTGACTCTCGTTTCAATTAATATTTTTTAATATTTAAAAAAAAATATTATTTTATTTAAACTCTCGATGAATAATAAATTTTTAGGCGCACTCCATATGGAATGAGAATTTGAATTTATTATTTTTATAATTTCGTAGCTATGGAGTTTAATTTTAGATTCTTAGGTACTTAAAGTAGTTGTTTCGCGACAATACTAGCAAAAAGTTAATGCTAGAGTATATAGAACAGACAATAAGGATTCATAATTCATAAGCCCAAAACTTTTTGCTGTTTATGTACCACTACTAGCCAATCCCGTGCACGTTTGACAAATCTGGCAACACTGTCCGAGCTTGTATATATTTTATTATAGAAATTTCAGATAAAGTACATTATAAAGGAAGATTTATAAAACAAAAAGTTCTTAATAAGCGATTGAAAGCTGTTGCGACAATGGCTGAAGCGAAAAAAGTACTAAAGTTAACACACTTTTGAGGTTAAATACATGCGTTGTTGCCAGCTTGTTTTTAGTGTAAATGTTTAATTATACATTTTTCATTATTATCTTAGAAACTGTGTTGTAACTATGAATTAAAATTTTCTTAAAAAATGTATTAGTATTGTTTAATGTTGGTTTAGTTTTTTATAACATTGGTAAGAAGAGTTTCTTAATTATAATTAAATATGTATGTAAACTTTCCGATATCCCGTATAGTGCAATGTATAAGAGTCTGAAAACTCTATCTTTGGAATTTAATATCTCCGGAACTATATTGTTCATAAATTTCGTTTTGTCACCAATCGATGCAGAAGTATTTAAATAATAATCTATCTAAAATTCAAATAAATCCTACGAAAACCCATATAGTTAAACAACTACCTTAATTAATCAATTCAGATTTTGTTCAGGTGCATGGTGTTTGTTCGAGGTGAATTTATTAAAATTAGATTACTAGGTAGATTTCACAAATAATTAATAAAATAATTTGAGAACATTTCCTAGTAATCTAATATTATTTTTTTATTATTATTGCTTTTTTAATCAAGTCAGACATTAAATTTAACTAGATATAGTAAATTATTTTCAAGCTTTTTCTCCAGATGGCTAGTTTTACGATTTTCGGTTAAAAATAAGAAAAGAGGGGAGTTTATATTTTATGATATTTGAAACGGTTTATTTCACCAAAAAGTATTAAGACCACTACTGCGGTCTTTTTGAGTTTTAAAAGAAATGATCAGAAAAAAGAGTGGGGGTTGAAAAAATGGACAGACTGACCGGAAGATAAATCAAATAGAAGGGCATGAAGGGCAGAGGGCAGCTGCCCCCGGGGGCCGAATCAAAGCAGCAGCTGACCTTAGTGGTCAAATGTCAATGAGAGAATTGACCCCAATGACCTGATTTATAGTTTTAGTTTAATATTGGTCACCCCGCGGCCTTTTGGGTCAAATGCACGAAATTTGCCAAACATTAATCAACTCGATACGCAAAAGGGGACCAATCAGAGCGTGTGAAGCTAAACTTTAGGGTCGTTTACTCTTTGTATAATTAGATAATTTCATCCAGATGCTTGATACATTATTATTATTACTCTACATAGAGAGAGGGGTCAGTCAGCTATGAGAATTATATCCTTTTTTTCAAATCCAGGCTCTATAGAAAAAAATTCTGTTTAAGAAAACAATCAACGAGAGTTTTGCACGTTTTAAAATAGGAGGAAATAGTTTTCAAAACTCAGCATACAACTATTGTCCGTTAAAAATCTAAAACTAGAAAGAAAGTTGTTGTTTATTAATACAAACTTCTGTGCTAACTTTTAGTTCATTAGCTACAAGCGTTCGAGAGCTCTAATCGCTAATTAATAAAGCTTCTTTCTGGAGACTTTAACGCTTTAAATGCAATTATTTTTAATGATTTATTTTTAAATTATATATTTTTTCTTTTTATATTTTATCAATTTATAAATACTAATAATTTATAAATACAAAATTTAAAGTTTTTTTTTTAAAATATTAAGTTTTGGAAGAATTTCCCCCTTATCAATGAAAATTTAGAAAAGAAAAAAAGTTGATTTATTAAATGAATATAAAGCAACATAGATATATAGTATTTATTAATAATTATTATTTTTTATTTTAATCTTTTTTAATATAAATAATAATAATAATAATAATTTTCTCTAAAATACAGGATACCTATTTAAGCCCCACCATTTTACTTGGTACGTCTGGGAGGCAGGCAAATAGTGAGCCTATTATTGAATTCAGTCAAAAATTTTCAAATTTGTTTTTTCTACTGATGAATATGTTGAATATGTCTGAAGAAAAATAATTTTCAACTATGATTTTTACTTTATCCAATGCGAAGCATGGGTAAAGTATTGTAATCGGTCTGGCGGCAAGCACGACTTCAAAGGGTTCTCAGGGAAAGACTACGGAACCCATGGACTCAATTAAGGTCACAAATTGTAGTATTCAATTAGATTGAATTTTAGCACGTGACGATTTTGACAAAAATTACCTGGGGTCTCGCCGAGAGGCCAAAAAGTGCCATTTTTTGGAAGTGCGTGCGGATGGATGGATGGATGTTATCGTTTTTTTTCGTCCACGATTTTTTCCACACCGTTGCACCAGTTGAAATGAAAATGAAAACCTAACATTATTTTAACAAAATGAAGCGCTGATTAGTTTTTGGTACATATCGGCCCACAAACATTAGTACTTTATTTCGGTACTTTTTTAGTTTTTTCTAAATATCTTGAAAATGACTTAACCAATTTTAATACTGTAATTGAGTAACTCGAGGACCCCAAAAATGGTCATATAAAATTTTTTGTAAAATTATATTTTAAAGTACTTTACTCTAGACTACGATAGTTCATTGAATAAAGTTTAGCAACGATCTGTTGCAGTTTATTTTTCTGTCTGTGTGTCTGGATTCAGATACGAAAAGTTGTAGAGAGGTCGTTTTTGTGCTAAAATATTTGTATTTCCAACGCGGAGAATTATTAGACTTTCTAGCTTTAGGATTTCTTATTCAAAAATGCAGATAACAATTTTTTGAATGGTTTTATTGAGGCGATATATTTATAATATTTAGAATCTATTCGAGAAACATGAGTAAAAAGAGTGCAGATAGAAAGATCTCTCTTTCTTTAGAGTTATGGCAATGCTAAATACAAGTCCAGACCTGTTTCTGATTAGTAGATATTATTTTCTTAATTTATATTATTTTAAGGTAAGAAAATATTATCAATGAATATCAGATTTAAATATTTACCATTTGAAATTATTAATTCACCGAAACTGAAAACAAAATACATTTCACTTTTTATTACAATTTTCCAAATCAAGAAGATGCAACTCACTTGATAAACCTTGAGTGATCAACAAAAAGGGTGAATATAAAGAGAAACAAAGAGGTTTTCCTCTGCTTGATGCAAATAAACATACACACCTATATATATATATATAATTTGTTTCTTTTTATGAATCAACAACTCTGCTACTTTCGGAAAAAGAAAAACTTTTCAATTAAAATGGTGAAGGTCCTTAAGACTTAAAGAATTGAAGATTGTAAGTCTCTTACTTAAATCTCAACAGAAGTACCCGTAAACCACTAACCAATCAAAATCAAATTACTTATCTAATACATCAGTGGCTCTTAACGTTTTTAAGCCGCGACCCAAATTTGAGAAATATATTCTTGTCGCGACCCCCTCCCAATTTTTTTTTAATTATTACCTTTTTTTTATACCATACTTAAGCAATTTTCTTCTATTTTACAATGTTGACTTTTTTAACTATACAATTTTTTTTAACAATTAATATAACCAAAGGTACTTTTTAATCCAAGAAAAATTTAATCAAAAAGCACTTGTTTTCCATATTTTCACTTTTAATAGTATTGAATAAATCAAAATATATTTTTAAACTTATTGAAAATAAATAATATAGCAGGTAAAATATTTGATTACCAGGATTCTTCCTTCCTTCTTGAGGGTTCCAAAGAATATGCTTCGCGACCCATAGGTTAAGAATCACTGATCTACATGACTGAGTAATATGTAAATGTATTGTTGATTATTTGCCGATAATGTAAATGCAAATGTCAAATAAAACAGGTGGTTTGTTGAATGGTAGCGGCAAATGAGCCGAGGGTTCCTAGCCAACCAAGGTCATCAGGTCATATGGATAAATAAGCCCTTAACACTTATATACAAACATCTTTGACTTCTTTGTTCGAATTTAGGTCCTTTGGCATTCTTTCTTTAAAAAAAGAAAGAAAATAGGTATCTCCGTAAATAGCGTTAACGGTCCAATCAAATCGTTTCTTTTTTTAAAATCTAAATTGAATTGACTCTAAATTAATTTTTCTAATCACGAATGAATAGTAACTATAATATACAATTTTAAAATATTATTTAAGAAATCATAATTATTTCAACTAAATACAATTTAAATTTTATAAATTAAAGGGGTTTTTAGTCACATAAAATAAAAAAATAGTGTAATTTTAATCAATTATCATTATTTATTTAATCGATTTACAAGAGAGTTTCGGTCACCCCTGGTTGACCATTTTCAGTAGTAAATTTCGTTCAGAATTTCGAATTTGTCACTCTCTATGACCGAAACTGTCTGGTAAATTGATCAAATAAATAATGTTAATTGATTAAAATTACTCTATTTAATTATTTTACGTTACTAAAATTAACCCTTTATATATTATAATTATATTTATAATTTTTAAATTCTACATAAGTTTTCGAGAATCTTAAATAAATAAAATATAAATTGAAAATTTTTTATTGAAATACTTTTATAAAAAACAATCTGATGGATCGATTTAGATTTCAAGTACATCTTAATATTTTTTTTAAATAAAATTGATGCGAGAAGGAGTTACACCAAGAAGGTGCACCCCCCAAAGGCCTGGGTGTTGATTGGTCCCTATATCGTGAAAAGAAGAGGAGGAAGAAGTCAAAGGTACCTGTGGATGCGGGTCTTAAGGCCGTCACACACGATCGACCCAAAAGCCAAAATGGCCCGACGCCGATCCAAAACTCAAGGTGTGTGGGTGATCTCAAATGCATCTGTGTGGCTCGAGAGTACGGGCTGCATTTTTGACCACAGAGCTGATCCATCGATCCAGGCGAGTTCCCAGTTAACTCAGTAGGTTCTGGAAACAGACCTGAAATAATAATCACGCTTAGTTAAAAATTTGAAAATATTAATTAGAATTAAAGGAATCGTAGGGAGTTGGACAACTCCTGGGAAACTCCTGGGAAACTCCTCCTGTCCGACTCCCTACGATTCCTTTAATTATTAATCATGGACACGAATAATGAAATATTAATTAGAATGTCTACTAATACTAGAATAAAAATTAAATTGCCTGAAATACATAGCGTTAAATAATTAGAATACAATAATCTTTTAGCAAAAATAAGAGAATAAATAAATTAATAAATGGTTTGGTGTGGTCGCCCGTGTGCGGCTCACGTCTGTGCCCTCTATGCGGCGCGACCCTTTATGGAAGAGTTATTGCTTTTGAATGATTAAATCTCTTTTTATCTATATACATTTTAATTTAGAATTCCGCGGAGTAAACTCGCGAGCAAATCCACTCAACGGAATTTTTAACAAATTATAAGTAAATTTGTTTTTCTAGTATATTTATACAAATATAGAAAATTATCAAATGGGGATGGAGAATCGGCTGGACCTCAATGGTTCTTATAAAACGGTAGTCTCGCTAAGTATTCTCTAAATTTCGCTTTATAAAAACATCTTTGAATTTCTTAAGATTAATTTAATTAATTATATACATTTGTTTATTGGTCAAGTAATTGATGTCAATAAATTGTATTCTTAAAGAGGTTCTTTCGCGACAATCCATACAAAAAGTTTTAGCCTCGTAACCACTCTATACATATGAAAGGTACTAAAATTTTAGGTTATGTTTTTTTAACGTGACTGTACTTCTCACACTACTATATCCTCTTTATGAATGGATCGTTTCCAAGCGATTGTTCTTATATCCCCTCCACTAAAAATAATCGCCCAAATATGTTTTTTTATTTATTTTTTATAAAAACTACGAGGTAAATAATTTCAATTTTTTTTTAAGTTACTCCGAATATATTATTCTAACAAAATTAGTTTTTCATGAAGATGGTGAAAGTCCTTCAATGAAAAAAAATAAAATAATGATCATTTTC
The DNA here is from genome assembly GCA_024734495.1 of Forficula auricularia. Lineage (NCBI taxonomy): Eukaryota > Metazoa > Arthropoda > Insecta > Dermaptera > Forficulidae > Forficula > Forficula auricularia. The sequence continues at coordinate 4,266,883 of JALMQS010000225.1, forward strand.
CCACCCTTTCCCAATTTACCATAATATAAAAAAATTCATTTTTAATTGCAATTATTTCATGTTTGGTGTGGTAAATCGTCTTCAAATTTTAACAGTCTGTTTATTATGCTTTTTATGACTTATATTCCAAGTTTTTAAGACTTCTTGAATTTTTGCATTTGTGAAAGAACTACCTTAATTGAAAATTATTGTTATATAATTCTATTTGCACAATACTATACTAAAAACTTTTCGAATCAAGTTTCATTTAAATTTCTCTCTTAATAAAAAAAAATATTTTCAAAAGTTGAAACGATGATTTTTTTTTCTGAAAGTTATAGATACAAGATAAAAAAGTGATCCAAAAATTATTATAAAATATAGATTAATTTTATTTTCATTATTATTTCCGATATGTCCAGTAAGGTTCTTTGTTAAAGTTGGACACGGGACTTGAGTATTTACATTTAAAACTGAATAATTCAAAAAGAATTTCGAGATAACAAAATAACGGGCGTAAATTTCTATTTTGAACAAATTTATTATTTATCTCTTAATGTCATTAGAAGCTACTCAAAGATCAGGGGAAGGCAATGGAAAACCACCCCTGTGAAAAATTTCCCCAGGAAAATTACAATAGAGAGGATGCTGTAATTGCCGACACTCGAAATCGAGTATGGCACTTGAAGGAAGAAGAAATAAAGATCGAAATGTTTTTTATATTTTATACATTATTTGTCAAATTTTTCAAAAAATTAATCTTGAAATCTTATATAATTAATGAAAAGTAAAAATATTATTTAACAATAAAAAATTTTCCTGTGTAAATATTTCAGTTGCAAAAAGTCCAATTAGTCTAACAAAAAGGGTGATTTCACAACCTGTAGTGGTTTTTCCATTTTTGAAAACAACCGATTATTAACTGTTTCGAAAGAAACGGTTTTTGTTTTTATTTATTATTTTGAAATAGGTTTTCCCCTCACTTTTTCGAAATTTCGTGTATTTTAGAGAGTTCAATATTTTCAAACTTAATTATTTCTTGTCTCCAGTCCTCTTGTTGTCAAGAGTTATTTTTAGGTCCAAATAGTATGTCGCATAGTCTGAACAACAAAATTAGTTCAGCCCAGAGACTTGAGTGATTATTTCAATAACTAAAGAATTTTTATTGGTTGGACCTCTTAGGGCCGGTTGTATGTCGCAAAGTAAATTCTTTTTATCACTAACCAAGGGTAGAAGGTAAATGGAGGGGCTGAGATGGCCAATCAGATGACAGGAACTTAAGGGCCTTAAGGTGATATTAGGAGAAAAAAAATGGTTAAATTTAAAATTTGACTATTGGTTTTTTTGAACCTGAAAGAATATCCCAGACTTCGAGTGTGTCCACCCAATAAGAAAAAATTCATAAAGTTACTTTTAAGAAAATTTATTTTGATTTTTCTGGGTATTCTGGTAGGCCGGTTCGGCTTGTGACTTTTTGTACAATTTTTCATTTTTTTACCATATAGTAAAAAACACATAAAAACGGTAAAAAAGTATTGATTCATTATTTATTTTTATAAATCCTGATATAAATTAATAAAAAATATATATAATTATTGCAAAATGTATTATAAACCATCAATAAACCTACACAAAATCACGAGCCGGGTCTGCCAGGCCCACAGGAGAGGACCGTCTCGTGACTTTGTGAACAATTTTTCAATTTTTTTTTACCATATAGTAAAAAACACATAAAAATAGTAAAAAAGTATTGATTTATTATTGAGGCTTCCCGACCAAATACGCCACATATATTTTTTTTAATGCAATCGAATGCAAGAAGGGGTGCACCAGTAAAGGTGTAGCCCCTATGGATCTCGAAAGACCCTTGCATTACCGAAGAGAAGGGAAAGTTGATTAAGTGAGAGGGTGTAGACGTAGGTGTCTATGCACCCTGGTTTTGAAGGTTTGAAGATCATAGGTGCTGGGAAAGATAGAGGCTGGGAGAGAGTTCCAGTTCCTTGAAGTCATGGGGATATATGTATTCGCGAATGAAGTGGTCCGGCACTTTTCCAATTTGACCGCAAAAGAGTGTTGGGAGTCGGCAAAACGTGTGCTGCGTGCAAAGTATGCTTTGGGGGAATTATTGATTTTATCTCATCAGAGCACCTGCCGTGATAGTATCTATAGAAAAGGGAAAGGGCAGAGACATCTCTTCGATGAGCCAGCGAGTCGAGGGAGTCGGTGAGGGTAGAATCGTCAATTAGCCTGACGGCTCGTTTCTGAATTGCATCAAGGGTAGCAAGAGAATATTTTGAGGCTCCTCTCCACAGATGAGAGCCGTATTCGAGACAGGGGCGGATTTGGGCCTTGTAGATGGTGAGAAGTTGTGGGGGTGGCAAATCCGCATTTGAGTCAAATAAATTTCAATTGATTCAAGAACACATTATTTGAGACAACTACATTGAAACATTTGAGTATAGGCCAGTACGATATTCAGCTTATAACAGAAATATTCCAGTCAAAACTGATGTATTTGAATAAATGAAATGTAAGATTTATTTATTAGGCAAATAAGAGATGGAGCTAAATGGGTCCATGGGCTCACCAGAAGTAAATATGAATTTGAAATAAATACTATTTTGAGTTGATGTAAATAAATAATTGAATCAAATGTAGAAAACATTGGGTTAATTAATGGCAGGCATCTAACATACATGCTAATAGATATAGCGCTCTGGACTGGGAGATCGAATATATAACATCTGAGATTTCAAATTCACTTGGTGATCCATTCGAATGTCTAGCGGGCTATACGCGAAATGACGTTGGATTGTAGCTAAGTGGATCACATCTTTTTCTCTCTTGGTCCAGACTTAATACTCCGCAGACTCCAATAGCGTAATCCGCAGTAGTCTCGCGAGATAAAAATATCTTTTTCAAATCAGCGCGGTCAAAATAATTCTCGTTGACGTATCAATTATTCTTTGATATATTAATGAGGAAAAAAATTATTTAATATCATTATTTCAAGTTAGAAATATATAAGTTCAAATATTATTTTCACTCAATATTTGACAAAAATTCCCTACATTAGATTCGCGATTGAATCAAATGTAGAAAACATCAGGTTTATAATAAGACTGTTTGTGCTGAGACCAAAATGGTTTTCAATTAGAGAGTTCATGTTTAATTTGGTGATTAATTTCAGGTGGAGGAATATATTTTTTAAAATCTTTCAATAACAAAATGAAAATGAATACATTTATTGTTAATATTATTTCTTTTTATTATATTTTAATGAAAAATAAACAAGTCATGTGGTATGTTCTAAACACATTTTTTTGTGTATTTTGATTTTTCCGAATTACTTTTAAATGAAGAAGAACTTAAATGGAGAACTGTCGATCAGTAACAAATTCCACTAAAGGTGTCTAATTTATTTCTTTTGGAAATGAACAATCAAAGAGGCAGCCGTCGAATTGTGGGCGTTGCTCCTTGTTAGGGAGGTTCGTTCATTAAGGAAATGATGAGACTTGCACCACCCTCTGCCGTGTTCTCAATCTATTCCTCAGAGACCCAATCTTTTTTTCTCTCCTACTGAATGGGATGCGTCAGCTGGACCAAAACAGAAAAACAGAGGGTCGCAGACACCCCCACAAGAAGCTTGGCACGCGCTTAACAAGAGCTAGTATATATATTGAGAAAGAGAGAGAGAATTTAACGAATTAAAAGGTAATAATTAGTTAGGGAATGAAATGGACAGCTATCAGACAGATCCGGTACGCTTTTTCACCTGGGAAATTTTCGAAAATTTAAAAAAATAACTGACCCAATAGAGGAAATGTAGGCAATTTTTAATTTTTCATTTCCCGTATCAGGAAAGCTTCTTGAGGTTAACCCCCCAGAGACCACTACGAGTGGCCGGAAATGGCCAAAAAAAGGACAAATGTGCGCGCACGTGGGGCAGGAGCAAAAAAATCTCATCTCTGCTTGGCAATCGTCTGGCTGGTCTGGTCCTTTTACGGGTCGAAATGGACCATTTGGAACGAGTAATGCAGGGAAATGTTCATTTTTTTAATGATCAATCACTAAGGAAATATAATATTGTATTTGTCTTTCCTAACGGACGCTCTTTGAGGGTGGAGTGGCAACTGAAATATTTTCAAGTGCAGTTAGGTTTGCATTTTATTAGAATATATTACCTATTATAATAAATAAAGTATTAATAAAACAAACGAATTCTTTAAATTTTCTAAAATTTGTTAATATATATTATACTAGTACCTATATCTATTTTGGCAATTATGAGTCAATTATTTTTCTGATTTCTAACAAAATATTTGAAAATCTTTACATATTTTTAGAATTTCTAAATATTACGCGTAATTTATTCCTGGATTCAAAAATTTAAATTAAAAAATTTAAAAAAAAATGACAAAATCATTGAAAAATAGTATTTCATATTTTTAGGTTTTCTCAATATGAAAAAGATTTAATATTTCTTTTTTTACACGCTTTATATTAGCTTCACCTGTATGTATGTATGTATTTATCTATGTATCAATGTGACTTTTGTTCTGTTAAATTCTGTTAAATTCTGTTCAAAATATATCTCTATAAAAATAATTAAGACTAAAAAGTAAAAAAATAAATTATATTTAAAAAAACTAAAAAACACTCTTCTAAAAAGTACAAAATAATGTAATACTTAATCAAAAAGCGTGGGGTACTTTGTCGAAATTAATTAAAAGGACATGTTTCTGGGCCCACACTTTTTGATTAAGTATTACATTATTTTGTACTTTTTAGAAGCGTGTTTTTTAGTTTTTTTTTTAAATATAATTTATTTAAATTGTTTTAAATTTTGTTTTTGAATATATTTTTAAATAAGTCTAGCAAATTTTCAAATGATTATTTTTATTTTGAGAAGACTTTATAATACTTTATGTATACGCGTGCCTACTGCCTACACTATAAATCTCTAAAGAGGTGTCGAGAGAGAGAATAGTAGCTTCTAGATATTATTTTAAGCTTCCACAATCATTTTCAGAGCAAGTAACTAGACATTTATTTATTTAATTTCCTGAAAAACATTTTTTTTTTTTAATTTTAATTATATCTTCTTGAACTCTAACTTTTAATTTTTTAGTATTTAACAAGAATCAAATCTTTGATAATCATTCTTTTTGATATTTATAATTTGTATAAAACTAGAATTTCTGTGAGAATACTTATATATTAATACCTAAGTTGGTTTAAAAAATTTATAAGTTCAGGTACATGAGTTCATTTCCAGAGTATTTTTTTTTTTTTTTGTAACTATATTCCACGATTTTTTCGCCAATTGTGAACCGATTTTGAAGATTTTTTTGCATTGGGTTCATTATAGTTTCCGATAGGTCCCATACAAATGACCTTTTTTGATATGTACCTATATATTTGGTAGTTTTTCAATAAATAAATATATTTAAACATCAGTGGGTTGATTGAGTCATAATATATCAGCCAAAGTGGAATGTATCCGGTCCAATAAAACTCCCAGAGTAAAAGGATTCAATTGAAAAGTTTTTGTTTTGCCGAGAGTAGCAGAGTTGTTGATTCACAAAGAGAAACAAAGAGGTTGTCTTCTGCTTGATGCAAATAAACATATACACATATATATCAAGATGATATATATGTGTATATGTTTATTTGCATCAAGCAGAGGACAACCTCTTTGTTTCTCTTTGTAAAAGGATTCAGCCTAAATTTTATTGGGCCATCCTCAGTTATTGGAATTTATACACATATTATAATATGCAGATGTGGTTGAACCTATTTTTGTCAACAATAAGATATTGAGGTTCATATTTAGTTTATGTCGTGCTTGTGCCCAAGGTTCAGAGATGAATCGGCCTAAATTTTATTGGGCCATCCTCACTTATTGGGAATTATACACATATTATAATATGCAGATGTGGTTGAACCTATTTTTGTCAACAATAAGATATTGAGGTTCATATTTAGTTTATGTCGTGCTTGTGCCCAAGGTTCAGAGATGAATCGGCCTAAATTTTATTGGGCCATCCTCACTTATTGGGAATTATACACATATTATAATATGCAGATGTGGTTGAACCTATTTTTGTCAACAATAAGATATTGAGGTTCATATTTAGTTTATGTCGTGCTTGTGCCCAAGGTTCAGAGATGAATCGGCCTAAATTTTATTGGGCCATCCTCACTTATTGGGAATTATACACATATTATAATATGCAGATGTGGTTGAACCTATTTTTGTCAACAATAAGATATTGAGGTTCATATTTAGTTTATGTCGTGCTTGTGCCCAAGGTTCAATCACATCTGCGTATTATAATATGTGTATAATTCCCAATAACTGAGGATGGCCCAATAAAATTTAGGCCAAAATCTTTTACTCTGGGAATTTTATTGTACTCGGTATATCCCACTTTGGCTGATATATCATAACTCCTTCAACCCACTACAATTTCATCAAAGGACGATCTCCAACAATACATATTTAAACAGTGAATAATGCGGTTTATTTCAAAAAATTCTTATAAACTCAAGACCGGGTGTTTCAACATGCCAAGGCCTTGGTAATTTAATAAATTATCTTAATTGAATAGTTTCTTTATTAACTACAGAGGTATTGTTCAAATTCGATTTTTTTTAGGAGTGCGGGTTTCTCATTAATCAATTTTATATTTTCACACAGATATAACGTTTCATATAGATTTATTTGAAAAAAAAGATTAAAAATCATGAGGGTTCTAATCGGGGACTAGCTAAAAATTGTAATTATTTAATCTGAGGTGAAAATCATTGTCATATAATTGTGAATAAAATTACGGGAATGTTTTTCTCTTCTTCTGATGAATCATTCATTCGGTGCAATATTTTTATATTTGCTAGAAATAGATAGGGGTGACCATTTTGAGGGGTTGTTTTTCGTTTTATTTTGCCATGAGTCATGCGATTCTGTATTAAATAACGAAACCCCCCAAGTAGTGATCCATCTCCACCCCCGAGTGCCGAGGGGTTGAAAGCAGCCCTTCGTCCACCACCAATCAGATTGAACACTAAGGGCTTGACGTGGATGCTGAGCCAATCACCGGCCCACAGGGAGATTCGTTCTTCTACAAAAAATAAGGGAACCACCGAGACTGAGAAAAAAAACAGCTTCATCGATTATCAGTAACAATAGAAATTGGATAGAGAAAGTTGATCAACCAACTCGTTCAAATCTCTTACAGACATTTCTCAATCGATTAGTCTGATGAACGGGATTATTTGGTATTAGGTATTATCATTCAAATTTGGGCTTCGAGTCGACACTCCCACCCATGTCCATATTTATAACAAAGTTTTTTTTGACATTACAATCATATTAAAAAATTTTAAATATATGAGAAAATGTTGACAAAAACCCTACTTCTTGACGGTTGAGTTATCGCTGCTTTAACAGACTGGGAGATCAATTGTTTTTTGGGCTCTGGAGAACCCACTTGTTCTAAATCTATAAAAAATAATTTTTAGAAAAAAAAACCGACTTCAAAAAAATTAAATGCAACAAATAAAATAATAAGAACTCAAAAATCAAATAAAATGCACTAAAAGGTATAAAATAATTATCTAATTTAGTTACAACTAAACGATGAAATTGTTACATGAAATCACTTTTTGAAGTCGGTGCCAAACATATACATTTTATCGACGGATCTTGCTTAGTACGTTTGGCGGGTAATGAAGACAACATCGCCTAAGGCTCCCTTATATAGTTTGTTTGGCACCGACTTCAAAAAGTGATTTCATGTAATAATTTCATCGTTTAGTTTTAACTAAATTAGATAATTATTTTATACCTTTTAGTGCATTTTACTTGATTTTTGAGTTCTTATTATTTTATTTGTTACATTTAATTTTTTTGAAGTCGGTTTTTTTTCTAAAAATATTTTTATTTTTCTCTTTTTAGTGATGTTAAGAATATTGACTTATGATAATACCTTGCATGCATCTAGTAAGAGAAAGATTCGGGCGAAAGAATCAGAAATTTATAATAAAATTCAATTCATAAATAGAGAAATTATCTCGAAACGTTAGGGGGTTTTAAATGAACGTTTTAAGATTTTATTTATTATAGTTTCGATTATTTGCTCATAAGTATTGGAGATTTCCGTTATTTTGTCATTGATCATAACATCAGAACTTGAGCAAATTAATATGTGACCATCCCTAACGTATCCCCTTTCCAATAAAAAAGAATCATTGAAATCGGTCCATAAACAAAGAAGTTATGCGTGAACATACATAACAAAAAAGATCCAATACCAATAAAAAAAAAACGGGACCAATCGGGTACGAGATTGAACCCAATGCAAAAAAATCATCAAAATCGTTCCACAAGGTAAAGAGAAATAAATGTTCAAACACAAAAAAACCCAGACATTTCGTTGAATTGATAACCTCCACCTTAGTCGGTTAAAAAGCTATTTTAGTGTTTTATTTGGTAGCTATTTAAAAATTAAAAGTCAAATTTGTTTCAACAGGATTAGAAGACTTCAAAAAGTGAATTCCAATACTTAACTTATTATATATAAGTGGAATCAATAAGGAAACCACTGAGGCAGAAAAAAGCTTTATGGTTTAACAGCTAGGAAATTGGCTGGAGAAAGTTGATTAGCGACATCGCTCGAATCACTTAAACATTTCTCACTCGATTTCTCTGATAAGGGTGATTTTTGGACTCGTCTAAGCTAAATTAGCTCGATTATTAGACTAGATAAAAAGAAACTCTTTTAGTTTGAATTCATTTTCAAGTTTGTTAAGAAATTTGAGTACAGTTAAACTCGTGTAAGAACATAGTGTCATTTTAAATAGGCCTTTCTATTTCATTGGCGTCTCAGTGACAGACAGGAAGATAAAAATAGTCGGGCAGAGTTTACCCGTTAACGGGATTTGAAAGAGTTAAAAAATAGCCTACAACAAAAATACAGTTAGATAACAAAAATAATAAATAACCAAAAAATTAAAAACAAGTTTTCTTGTAAAGAAGTGTTTAAATTTAATTAAATAAAAACCGATTGGTATAACGATTAAAATACAAAGTCCCCAGCAAGTACACCACCATTTCGTGATTACCCTATCCTATCCTATATTATTAAATGAGCAATTCTATATATATATATATATATATATATATATATATATATATAGAATCGGTTTCTCGAAAACGGTACTAACGATTTCGCTAAAAATTGGTGAACTTATCAAGTATCAAATTGAAAGTTTTTGCCGAGAGTAGCAGAATTTTTATATATTGAAGGAGACAATAAAAGAGTGTGTCTTCTGCTGGAATTATAAATTTTATTTATTTATAACGAGACTATAGTTTCGAGGGCTTTGCTAATTCCTGTGAATCCATTGTAATAGACTGATGAAGAGGGCAAAGCCTTCGAAACTATAGTCTCGTTATAAATAAATAAAATTTATAATTCCAGCAGAAGACACACTCTTTTATTGTCTCCTTCAATTATGAAGTGTCATGAGTTATTCGTAGTGTATAAATTTTAATCCGATTGAAATAAAGGAAGGGGTCTAAATTAGTCATGTTGCAAAATAAATATTTTAATCGTTCATATCTCGTCTTCTGTAAGTCGCAGAGTCTTGAAATTTGAAACTTAAGCTATCTAGAGGCTACCAGATGTATCACAAGATTTTGGTTAAAATATAAGTTCCGGAAGTTGATGTTTACGTACATAAGAATTTACCCCCATGCGTTTCACAACCATAAATCTCAGAGCTACGAAATTCGTATCTTAAGCTCGATATAGGCTAGAAGCAGTGCTGGATTTCCGCCTAGGCCCACAAGGCCCGGGCCTAGGGGCCCAGCCGGCCTGGGGGCCCCGGTTGCGGAATCTTTTTTTCTCAACCTAAAAAGATCACAAGGGATCTACAACAGGCATTACAAATATCATACAAGTATGCAATCACAATCTCTGATTGTACATTAAAAAGGCTAGATGCCCCTACAAATACAATGTTCTAGAATAAAAAAAAAAAAAAAAAAAAATATTATCTCTACTAGTGCATTTAATTTGCTAAATTTCCAAAATAGCTTCGAAATGGTAGGGGGGGGGCAAATGTCAAGTCCCTAGGGGCCCTGGGTCCCTTAAATCTGCCCCTGGCTAGAAGGTGTACAACAAGTTTTTGCTATAAATCACCGTACTAACGTTTTTTTAAATTGGTGTACTTATCCAGTGTCATGAGTTATTAAGTTATTTAGAGGCAAAAAGTTACTTTGGTAATGAAAAAATGTGAGTTGCTCCATCAATGATGAAATCTATCATGAAACCGGGCTTACCAGGCCACATTCTCCCATAAGGTCATGTTCTCGAACCTATTAACAAAACTAAATTTTAAACATCACCCCGCACTAGACCGGAATTAGTCCACCTGAATTTAAATTCAAAAATTTAATTATCATTTATTTTAGGATGAATTTAAGTTGGTTTATTAAATATGTGTAAAATCTAGATTCTAGTAGTATTATCTTGGAGCAATTTTTTTTCAATAATACCTGAATCTTCATGATGATTATTTTAACTCTTTTTATGGAGAATTAGAGGTTATACTATTAGTCTTGTTAAGGGAGAATGCTGTGGGTTCTTGATGAAACATTTTAAATAAAGTAAAGAAAATTTTGAAAATTTTCTTTACTATATATAAGTCGACAAAGAAGAAGACAGCTGGGGAAACCATATGCAGGCAGGTCTAATCAATGATAGGTATATTTTATATTAGGTATCTTACAACAATTTTAAGAGAACATATCTCAGTGTTTCAAAACCTTTTTTGGTTGACGGCACACTAAAAATATCTGGAATCATTTGCGGCACACCTAAATATATATATATAAAAAAGTAAAAGTTGTATGATACAAAAAAAAATGAAGTAATTACAAATACTATTTCAAAGTTACAAAGCCCATGCAATTTTAATTATTTGTCAAAAACGCTCGGGGCACATAGGTTGAGAAACACTGGTTTAGAGAGCCCATAATCTAAACACTTCTTCGCATTGAAAATATAAAATTTTTGCTACAGAACAAACATTCTAAGACGATTTCTTTTATGAATTTAATTTTTCTATTGAATGATAAAAATGAAGAAAAAAGTAAAACTTTTTCACGACCCAGTACGTTCGCCAGTTAGAACAAGTATTTTTTTCACATTATTATCTGAGTTTTATTGAAGTTCAATTAAATATTTGCTCTCTCTATAACGAGTATAATTTTGATCCAAGAGCAAAAGGACATTCCTAGAATAATAGAAATTAAAAATTAAATCTTCAATATTCTGAGCAGGTCCGGACTTGTATTTGGCTATAAAGGATGAAACTAGATAATTCTACCCACGCCCTTTTTAGTCATTTTCCTCGATCGGTTGAGAAATATTGATGGTAGAGAAAAATATGAATTTGTGAAGAAGAACTAAGACAGATGAAAATAAAGTAGAAAATTCAATATTGTCTTGCAATTGATATTAAAATATTGATTCAAAGGCGTTAACGTTATCTTCAGTCAAACAAAAATATTTCACATGTATATTTAACTTTAATGGAGTAATTAGGGGTCTCGTCCAAAAAAAGTAAAAAAACAGATACTTCATGTTCAGAATCTGTTGTTTATTTTTGTCTCTTTTAAATGCCTTTATCTTTAAAGAGAGTAAAACTATAATCTTTATTTGCATTTTTGATTATTTCGCATTTTTTTGCTGACGACCGGTCTAACTAGAAGCTTAAAAAATGCAGAAAAATTCAACGTAATAATTAAAAAAATTATGCCATATCTGCTCAAGAGACAGTGGCGTAGCCAAGGGGTTTGACGCCCCCTCCCCCCGACCCTATCTTTTGCGCCCCTGCTCTCACTATTTACATCTAAACAAAATCAAAAGGGGAAAAAAGAAACTTGGTAAAATGAGTAATTTTTTGGTTTTTACTTTACCTTAGGGTGTGGTCAAGTATTGTAATCGTGCGTGAAAAAAAGTGCTATTTTGCTTATTTTTTTCGAAATATCTCAAAAATGGCTCAAACCACTTTGTTTAAAAAAATGGGCGAAACCGTGGGATTTCGGTGTACAAAAAAGTGAACATCAAAAAAATTATATTTTTCGAGAAAATAACTGTTTTGTCAAAATGTCTGTTACGCTGTGCGTTACCAAATTTTTGTGGACGAGCTAGCTCAAAAACTGGTCTGAATATCAGAACCAAATTTCACATCTAGTTTTGGTGCATTGAGATTAAGAGCTGATTAGATTTTGGTGCATATCGACCGAAAATTAAGGGAGGGAGGGGTTTAAATTTAAAATTTTAATACTTTCAAACTATAAAAACAAGAAAAATTAAATATACTATAAAATGAACCTATAATAACGAAAATATATAAGGGGGAGGGGCAAAAAATAAAAATCTAGACCATTTGAGCAAACTCAACCAAATTTTTTATACATAATCAGTGGGCCCCAGAACACTAAAAATACAAAAACAAACCTCCCAAAATGGGGGAGGGGGCCAAAAAATTAAAATCTAGGCCCTTGTACCAAACTCAACCAGAAGTGTATGGTAAAGTCAAGTGGATTGCCACATCAGAACGTGTCAATTTATTTTATTTATAAAATTAAGAAGTGAATTTATTTTAATTTTTTTCAAAAAAAGAAACTCAAAAAAGATACTTAAACCTTTACATTAATTATTTTATTTATGTTTGGTGAACCGCTCTCTAAGTCAGTAAATGGTTTAATCAAAGAAAAATTAACGCATTTTATTTATTTTAATACAGAACCGAGCCTACCCACACTGTTAAAAAAATTGTAAATTTACTATATTTTTACAATACAAATAAATAGGAAATTAACAAGATTGCGTATAGAAAAAAAAATACTATATTATATTGGTAAAATCACATTAAAACTCATTTCAAAAATACAAAAATAAATTGTAGCTTTACTTTTTTCCAGGGAAAAGAAAAAAAAATCGCTTAATTCAAATAATTCTGGTCAGAACAGTTTTGCCCCACCCGCCCCAAAAGTCTGGCTACGCCACTGTCCAAGAGCTCCTTCATTTTTTTATGTTGAGGATTTTTCTTCTATGCTATTGAATATCAGTTCTTTGTTATTAATATTAGAATCTTGAGTTTAGCAGTACAAACATTTTGGAACTAGAACGAACTTTTTACGATATTACATTATTGATTTATCGAAATAAACAGAAGAATTTTTTTTTAATGCAATCGAATGCAAGGGGCTTATATCGCAATATCGCTTGACCACGTTTCCGATTTTTCTAATAAAAATAATAAAATAATAAAAAATAAAATAAACATTTCTAACTTTTCAATAATACATTCATTATTCCGCCCTATTTATTTAATCTCTCTCTTGGGTATGGAGTAAATTGTCCCTAAATTACTCGATACGCTGGATAAGTCTAGTATTTAATTCACAAAAAAAAAATTTTTCTCATTGTGTTCAAAAATGTTTGAAACGTGGGGAAAATTCATTTCTAAGCATGATTTTTTTCTGTTTGTGAGTCAAATTAGATACCCAAGATAACTAAAAAATGAAAAGTCATACAAAGTTCGTTCTTGTGCTAAAATATTTATATTTCCAATCCGGGGAATTTATTAGATTTTGGACTTTCTAGCTTTAAAACTTCTGATACAAAAATTCAGATTTAATTATTATATTTGAGGAAATTTCCAGATGTTCTCAAAAAATATAAAAAAATTTCTCTCTGACCTTTGTTCAGTTTTGAACCTGTTTGCAAGTTTAATTTGTCTATGATATCCCCATCTTTATTATCACGTATCTTATATAACCTTATATACTTTTAGATAAGTGAAAAAGTTTCTCCGTCTGGTATGTTTACATAATGTCAATTTCGTTTCGGTAAGTTGTCTTCTATCATAAGTTTGCTAATATGTAATATGAGTTGTTGATTTTGCTCGTTGACACTTTGGAGGTCACATTGAAGAGAAAATTATAAAATTTGAGAAAATTCGGAGCTCAGCATTCGCCACAAAATTTCAAGAGCTACTCCAGTTATAATGATGCAATTTTTTCATAATTTACTATTTTTAATAATAGTACCAAAGTTCTGAAGATAATAACCCAAAATCTAATCAGTTCTTCATTATGGAAATATTGAAACAATGATTGTGGCACCTGAAAGAACTTTAAAAGGTTTTTAAAAACAGGAAGACAATGTTTAAGAGATGAGGGAAAGGGTCAAGCGAAAGAATAGGGTCTTGAAGGATTGAAGATTATGGGAGTGGAAAAGAGGAAAGCCAGGAGAGGAGTTTCAGTTTAATGAAATTTTTTAACCCTAATCCTCACCCCCCCCCCTTTGGGCAGTTAGTTTTTGCATTTTTAGTCTACTGGGGCCTACTGATTATGTATACAAAATTTGGTTGAGTTTGGTACAAACGCGTTTTTCTTATGCGACGTTGCCACTCTTGAACGAGTCACGTGATTTATTTATTTTTAAGTGAAGCGGACTGATATTTTCGATCATTTAGATTTGAATATTTACAAAACCTTGGGCCAGAAAGTTTTTTTAACGTTACCTACGATAATTTATCCATATAAATTAGTTTTTTGTTTTTTTTTAACTTCATACGATTTGGTTAGATTTATCGAAATATATGCTTTCAGCCAACATGTTATAAGTCCGATTTTTAATAATTAATTACACGAAAACCCTTGGTCAGGTCTTTTTCAAAAAATTATTTTATTCGTATTTGTTATCGATTAATAACATATTAAAAATTCAGATTTTTAATCCAAAATTGCCTTAATGTACGAGCAATCTTAAGCCACAAATGATAATTCTATTTAGTAAGCCTTGTATTCATTCATATTTCAAAACAAAATTGTTATAGTAGTTAATAAGAAATTTTGATAAACTATTCTAAAAAAATAAATTTAAAAATATGGCTCGTCCCTTTTATATTTTTTATTCAAAATGCTTAATTCAAGAATTTCATTATTATTATAATAAATCATCATCTAGATTCTAACAATGATTTTTTTCTGTTTATGAGTCAATTTAGATACCCAAGATAACTAAAAAAATGAAAAGTTGCACAAAAGTTCGTTCTTGTGCCAAAATATTTATATTTCCAATCCGGAGAACCCATTAGATTTGGAGTTTCTAGCTTTAAAACTTATGATTCCAAAATTTAGATTTAATTATTATATTTGGAGAAATTTCAAGATGTTCTCAAAAAATTTTAAAAATTTTATGTCTATTGTCTCTCTGACCTTTGTTCAGTTTTGAACCTGTTTGCAAGTTTAATTTGTCTGGGATATCCTCTTAAGACTCATCTTCATTATCTCGTATCTTATATAACCTTATACTAGTATACTTTTAGATAAGTGAAATGGTATGTTTACATAATGTCAATTTCGTTTCGGTAGGTTGTCTTCTATCATGAGTTTGCTTTTAAGTAGATAATATGAAATATGAGTTGTTGATTTTGCTCGTTGACACTTTGGTGGGAAAATGAGAAAATTTGAGAAATTCGGAGCTCATTCGCCACAACATTAAAAGAGCTCCTCCAGATAAAATGATGGAATTCTTTCATAATTTTCTGGATTTTTGCTGATTAGATTTTGGTGCATATCGACCCAAAATTAAGGCGGGGGGTTGTAGCGTCAAAAAATGAAAATCTTGCCCAATGTACCATACTCAACCAAATTTTGTATAAATAATTAGTGGATCCCCAGAAGTATAAAAATGTAATAAACTAACCGCCCAAAACGGGGTGGGGGGTCAAAAAATGAAAATCTTGCCCTTGTACAAAAATCAACCAAATTTTATACACATAATCAGTGGGCTTCCAGAAGTATAAAAATCTAATAAACTAACCTCCCGAAATGGGGATGGGGGGGGGGTCAAAAAATGAAAATCTTGCCCTTCTACAAAACTCAACCAAATTTTGTATACATATGTTCCTGAGTAGACGTTCAGAGGAAGAGAGTTTCAGTTTCTAGAAGTCATGGGGACAAACGAATTGTCGAAAAAAAAAATATCTCAATTAAATCATTCAAAAAATGTTTTCTCCATTTTTGAACCAGAAATTTTAAAGCTAGAAACCCCAAAATCTAATCAGTTCTATACATTGGAAATAGAAAGATTATATTACAAAATCGAACTTTCTACGACTTTTCATTTTTTAAGTTATGGCATCTTCAGAGCTAAACAATAGAATATTCAGACAAATAGGTAGAAAAAAATCATGGATGAAAATGATTTTTTTTTATATATAGAGCAAAATTAAGCAAAGAGCAAACTATCAATTTTTTAATTGCTGAATTTTCGTTTGAGAATCCATGAACGATTTATCATTTTATGTTTTATATTTTTAATGAAATGTATTATAATTTTTCAATTATCTCTGGAGTTCGTTGAAAGCCATTATTTTTAGATCTATCATCATTTTTCAAATAATCGATGATTTTGAAAAAAAAATTTAAATGGATGCAGGGCTGTAAAATTTACACACAAGTTTCCTATTAGAGATATCGGAAAAATTAGTTTTTCAGAGATATTATTTTCTGAAGTCACAAATGATAATTCGATTTTGTAAAACTTGTATCTATTCAAATTAAAACAAAATTGTTATAGTATATTAAGGGAGATTTTTATAGCTGTAGTAATTTATTTGTTTAGGTTTAAAATAAGAGACGTGCAGCTTCAATTTTTTTATTTTTATTTATCAATTCCCACTAACGTTTCGGCCATTGGTTATGGCCATCTTCAGAAGCTAAACAATAGAACAATATTAACAACAACAAATCAGTCTCGCCCGAGCACATAATCAATTAAATTTTTTTATTTTTCTGCTTACCGGGAATTAGTCAATATTTATATAAAAAATTTTTTGATACACTTGTCATTAGTTAAAATTATATACAAGAAACATAAATAAATAGGATATATACAAAACTTTTTACAGGGTGTTCGTCAGAAGGCCGAAAGATATAAGTTATCAAGACTATAATTGTCTTTTTTCCTTCAAGACGAAATGTCGATTGCCAAAATGGCTTCAAGAGTAAATCCAACACAATACAATTATCTTTCATTAATATTGTTCTTTTGTTTAGCTCTGAAGATGGCCATAACTAATGGTCGAAACGTTAGTGGGAATTGATAAATAAAAAGAAAAAAATTGAAGCTGAACGTCTCTTATTTTAAACCTAAACAAATTGTTATAGTAGTTAATAAGAAATTTTGAAAAAGTACTCTAAAAAATTAAATTTAAATATACGGTCGTCCCTTTTATATTTTTTTATCCAAAACCCTTAAATTCAAGAATTTCATTATTATTATTTGTTATAAAATTCTTCCAGAATTTAAGTGACTTAATTTTTTAATTATTTTTAAATTAAAAGGTTTTGTAATAAAATAAATAATAATAATTAAATAAATTTATTGTCTTTTATTAGTTTGTGACTAAAAAAACCTTTCAATTTAAAAATAATAATTATTATTATATAAAAACATCATCTAGATTCTAAAGCGAGTGTGGTATCAGGGATAAAGAAAGACTTTCTATTTGTTGTGTAAGGGAAATTTATTATTCAATTGTCTCTTCTAATTCTTCCATCTGTTTTTTTTCTATCTAAATCAGATGCTAAATTTCAAAATAAATTGAATATCATCAACTTCATTAATATATTTTTTTAAAGAATAATATTAAATAAAATATTCCATTGAAAAATATATTTTCCATAATTCCTTATTCATGTCTTCCCCCTTGAATCCATTTATCGTACTTTATTATTATATAAATGAGTTAAAACGTAAATATATTTTAAATTATTCAATATTATTTTTCAATCATATTTATTATTTAAAAAAATATAATGTATAAGTACGTATTGCAATCTACTCCCGGGGCCTTGGCATATTTTAAGAGCTTCTATCTCCAAAGTGAAAAAGGTTAATTTCACTTTGTCGCTTCTAGGTGGAATGAATCAATAGCCTTAAAAGTTTGAAACAGAATTTAGAACAAAAAAGGATATGTGGTCCCCAGAGCGCAAAAAGTGAACAAAAATCCATTTGTCCATGCGTACCTACGTACGTACGTATGTATGTAAGTACCTCAAGACTTTGGCTAAAATCGGAGAACAGGAAATTGAAGATTTTTGATATTTATTAATCAATAGACTTTTCAAATTTCTTAAGGTCTTCATTAAATATAAATTCGGAACGGAATCAAGAGAGAAAAGTAAATTAGTCACGTCGCAAAAAAATAATCCCCTTATCTCGAATACGGCGAAGGATTTGAAACTTGAGCTAAGGCTAGAAGTGTATTCCAAGATTTTAGTTAAAATCGGATATATGGTACATCTCTATTAATAATTGAAACGTTTATTAAATATCTCAACTTCTTCAACTAGTGAAAATTCCGATTGGAATCATGAATGGGAAGTAAATTAGTCATTAGATGCATCTTATTTTGGATCATTTCGAATATTTACGCGGACAGGGGCTCATATGGTTTAGAAATAAATAAATAAAAATATCCCCCAAGTTTCAAGTCTCTAACTCAATTTTAACCTAATGCTACACAGCAATTAATAAGTTTCGCATCTAAATAACATGGGGTTTTTGGCATTGAACGATAATTTTTTTATTCCGGCCAAAGGAATGGTTCAAAAAATTTCAACTTGTAGACTTTATCCTTATAATAGTAGCTATCCCTCAGAATTTTTACAGATTTTTAACTATTATAATTTTGGATACTACAACTCACTAATACTAAGATATACCAGTATTTTATCAAGATGTAACTCCAAAATTCTAATAGCTAAAAATCTGTAAAAATTCTCAACAATACATACTATTATAAAGATAAAGTCTACAGAGTTTCAAATTTTTGGAACCATTACTTTGGCCGAAATAAAAAATTGATCGTTCAATGCCAAAAACCCCATGTTATTTAGATGGGAAACTTAATCGCTAGGTTAAAATTGAGATAGAGACTTGAAACTTGGGGAATATTTTTTTTGATTTATTTCTAACCATATGAGCCCCTTTCAGCATAAATATTCGAAAATATCCAAAATAAGGAGCACCCTACTGAGCGTCTTTTGGTTTTTTCCGAATTTCTCAAAACGGTTTGAGGGAACTCAAATTAAATTAAAAAAGAAAATTAGTATGGTGATTTCAAATAAGGGAGAAATTAATAAAAAAGTCATGTGGTGGCCACACCAGTTAATTTTACAATATTTTTTATAGTATTTGTTCTATCAATAAATATTTACTTTATTTTAAAATCTTCTCATTTTTTTAAACAAACATATTTTGACCCTAATTTCCATAAGGAAAATTTTTTGTGTATGTGCTTGGTTTATTCTTAGAGAAACATTATTGTTACTAAGCTAATAATGAGATAATGAGATAAGTTATAAAAATGAAAATAAATAAAAATAAATAACGCCCCCCTTAGCAAATAAAAACATATATGATAAGTAAATATAAAAAATAATCTGCTTATTTAGTACTCTTATGACTTTCACTTGACAAAAAGTAAATTTATTTAAAATTCGAGTAATTTTTGGAGACGGACTGATAAGTGAATTAAGTGGATATCGATGAGGATGGATTTCCTTCACTGACTTTTCAAAACCCTGAAGAAGGAGGGAATAGCCTCCGAAACGTCGGTTTTATGAATAAAAAGATAGTGTAAATTATCTTCTTCTTTTTTTGGACTGCCTCATCGATATCCACGTAAATTTATTTATTTGCATTTTGTTTTGATAAGAAGCAAATTTTTAAAAATTAATTGTTCCGAGTCTGAAAACAGGACTTGGTTTCAAAATCTTTTAAACAAACTTGATATAATATTTCAAAAATAATAAATCATTTCTAGATCTGTAGAATTAACAGAAATTATAGAAATAAATTATTTAACTTTCACGGTTCACTTAAACTTAATATAACTTTTTTATAGACAAAACTATCATTTTTATAAAAGTTATAGATAAGAAAGCAAAGCTTTAGCCAGACATTTTTTTAAGGGGTGGGGCTAATTAACCACCGAAGAATTAGGGGAGTATGGATATACTCCTAGGAGTAGGAGACTTGGCCTCTCAGATGCCCAGATTGCCTTTTTTTCAGAGTATATTTTTATTAAATTTTTAATTAAGGTATTTCTTTCACAAATGGAAAAATTCAAGAAGTCTTCGAAACTTGGAATATAAGTCATTAAAAGCATAATAAACACACTGTTAAAATTTGAAGACGATTTACCACGCCAAAATTGAAATAATTGCAATTTAAAATGGAATTTTTACATATGGCAGATTGGAAAAGGGTGGGAAAATGTTCATTATTTGATTATTTTTCATTGAAGGACGTTCACCATCTTGATGAAAAACTAATATTTGTTAGAATAATATATTCGGAGTAACTTAAAAAAAATTGAAATTATTTACCTTGTAGTTTTGATAAAAAATTAAAAAAAAAATATTTGGGCTATTATTTTTAGTTGAAGGAATATATACAATAATATACAATCGCTTGGAAACGATCCATTCATAAAGATGATATAGTAGTGTGAGAAGTACAGTCACGTTAAAAACATAACCTAAAATTTTATCACCTTTCATATGTATATAGTGGTTATGAGGCTAAATCTTTTTGTGTTAATTATCGCGAAAGAACTACCTTAAAAGTTTATTTCTATCGTGCAAAACTTCGATTTTAACTCAACATTTCGGAGTAGGGGGGGGGGGGGGCTTCTGACACCAAATACTCAAATATTTTTTTAGAGTTATCATTCAAAGATAATATGTGCAAATGTCATTTACACGATTCCCGATATCACTGGAAAACATCCTACTAGAAGTGATTTGTTGATGCTCACACATCGGATATATTGCTTAAGGTTAATCCCACCCAAAAACAGACAAATTCGAAAACATAGTGAAATCTAGGATACAAGCAAGTTAAATTCAATTGTGGAAATAGTACTTTCAATTAAAATGCATTCATTCAATTTTGAATGACAATCTAGATTTGTGGATTCTAAATATTTGAAACTTGGCTGGTCACGAATTTACTTCATTTAGATAATAAGTAAAAATATATTTTTCTAGGTGGGTTTCACAAATAAAACAAATATATGTTTTGAGTTTTTATCTCGATATATATTTCGGCCCGTCATCAGGAGTTACAAAATAAATTTTTGTGAAACCCACCTAGAAAAATATATATTTTTACTTATTATCTATTAAAATGTTTCACCTAGAACCGACACCAAATTCTTTAAAGATTACTTAATTTACCCTAGTGAATTTTATCCTGTGGGTCGCGAAGCCTCTATAAGGGGATCACGAAACCTCAGTTATAAATTAATACTTTTTTACTGTTTTTATGGGTTTTTTACTAAATGGTGAAAAAAAATGAAAAATTATACACAATGTCACGAACTGGGTCTCTCAGGCCGGAGCGGTGGGCCTGGCAGGCTCGTGACTTGGTGTAGTTTTATTTGTTTATAATACATTTTTCAATAATTATATTTTTACTTTACCATACAGGGTATGGTCAAGAATTCTAATCGTGCATGAAAAAAGTGATTTTTTTGCTTCTTTTTTTCGAAATATCTCAAAAACGGCTGAAACTATTTTGATTTAAAAAATTGGGCGAAACCATTTCGGTCTAGAAAAAAGCTCTAATAAGTAAACATCGAAAACATGAAATTTTTCGAGATAATAACTCTTCTGTCAAAATGTCTGTTAGTTTGTCATTCTGTTAGTCTGTGCGTTACCAAATTTTGTGGACGAGCTAGCTCAAAAACTAGTTTGAATATCAAAACCAAATTTCACACATAGTTTTGGTGCATTGAAATTATGAAATGATTAGGTTTTGGTGCATATCAACCCAAAATTAAGGGGAAAGAGGGGGGGCTAAAATTTAAAATTATAATATTTTCAAACTAAGAAAACAAGAAAAATGAAATATACTATAATATGAAGCTATAATAACGAAACTAATTTTTTCCTGACGCCAAAATTAGGGGGGTGGGTCAAAAAATGAAAATCTAGGCCATTTGAATAAACTCAACCAAATTTTGTATACATAATCAGTTAAAATGCAAAAACAAACCGCCCAAAATGGGGGGAGGAGGTCAAAAAATGAAAATCTAGACCCTTGTCCCAAATTCAACCAGAACTGGATGGCCACATCAGAACGTGTTAATTTATTTTTTATTAATTTATATCAGGATTTATAAAAATAAATAATAAATCAATACTTTTTTACTGTTTTTATGTGTTTTTTACTAAAAAAAAATGTCTTTTTTACTATAAAAAAAATGAAAAATTGTAAACAAAGTCACGAGCCGGGCCTCTCAGACAGAGGGGGTAGGGGGTCGCGATTTTTTTTTCATATTAAGGGGGTCGCGTCATGAAAAATGTTGAAAACACTGATTTACTACATCGGCGTAATGTGTATCAGTCAAGTTTCATGAAAATAATTTAAATTAAAAATTTAGAATCCATAAATCTAGATTGTCATTCAAAATTGAAAGAATGCATTTTAATTGAAAGTACTATTTTCTCAACTGAATTATTCTTGGCGAATTTAACTAGGCTGAATCCTAGATTTCAGTACTTTTTCGAACTTGGCCTGTTTTTTCACATGTGTTTTCTAAGCTAATATGTGGCTTTTATTTTTATTTTTATTTTATTTTAGGGATAAATTTATTCTCAAGAGTAGTAAAGTTTTTGTGATTAATTTTCACTTTTATTAGCCCTTCCTTTATTTCGTTTTTTTTTTTATTTTCTCAAAAACGGCTCCAACGATTTTTTTAAATTAGTGTATTTACCAAGTATCATGAGTTACACATTATTCTAAACGAAAACGAACAGGCAAATAGATGGAAGGAACACCTAGAAGAACTCTATGGAGAAGAAAAAACAATGAACCCAATAGAAGAAGAATCTGTGGACGAAAACGAATTAGGAGACCCCATACTCAGGTCAGAATTCGAGACAGCTTTGAAGGAACTAAAAAATAATAGAGCACCCGGAATAGACAATATACAAGCTGAAATCCTAAAGAACTCTGGTGAAAAGGCACGTGACAAACTTTTTGAACTAATTAGCAAAATCTATAAATTGGGTATTATCCCAAAAGATTTCCAAAAAACAAAATAGTCACACTTCCCAAAAAGACAGGCGCGGATAAATGTGAAAATTTCAGGACCATTAGCTTAACCTCACATGCCTCCAAAATCCTAACCAAAATAATCCAAAGAAGAATAGACCAAAGAGTTGAAGAAAATCTGGGGGAAGACCAGTTCGGCTTTAGAAGAAACAGAGGCACCCGAGAAGCAATTCTCTCTCTTAGACTAATAATAGAAAGGGCATTTATCAGGGAAGAATCTGTCTACATCGGATTCATAGACCTAGAAAAAGCATTCGATAACGTCAATTGGGAAATTATGTTTAAAATATTAAAACAGGCGGGAATAAAATTCAGAGAGAGAAGACTAATCTACAATCTATATCAAAACCAGACGGCAATTATAAATATTGGAGATAAGCAAAGAGAAGCCAAAATAAAAAAAGGTGTAAGACAAGGATGTGTGCTGTCACCCATGATTTTCAACTTATACATAGAAGAAGCGATTAAAGAATTCAAAGACAAAATTGAGGTATCGAAATCCAAGGTCACAAGATCGCTATGTTAAGATTTGCCGATGACATTGCCCTTCTAGGAAGAAATAAAAAAGAATTAGAGGACGCCTTGAATGGAATTAACCAAATCCTAATAGAAGAAATCAAAATGAAAATAAACAAGAATAAAACCAAGGTCCTAGTATGTACAAAAAAAGAACAAACGAGACAGGAATGCATCAAAATTAACCAAGAAAACTTAGAAGGAGTTAAGGAATTCCGATACCTAGGAAGTAAAATAACATGGGGTGGGAGGAGCAAAAACGAAATTAAATCAAGAATTGCCCAAGCAAAAATGGGGTTTAATTCAAAACAAAAACTACTATGCTCCTCCTCAATCAGCTTAGAAAACAGGAAGTTGCTATTGAAGACATATGTATGGAGCATAGTCATGTACGGGTGTGAAACCTGGACAATTAGAGAAGCGGAGAGAAAGAGATTAGAGGCTTTCGAAATGTGGTGCTACAGAAGAATGATGAATATCAAATGGATGGATAAAATTACAAATGAAGAAGATCTTGGAAGAATCGGAGAAAGAAGAACCTTGTGGAAGAGTCTGAAGAAGAGAAGAGGTCAGATGATGGGGCACACACTGAGACAAGGGGGACTGTTTAGGGATATCTTGGAGGGGGAGATGGGAAAGAAAAGGGGAAGGGGAAGACCCAGATTAGAATATTTCAACCAAATAATTAGGGATATGGGATGCCAGACATATAGAGAGGTCAAACAGCTGGCGGGGGTCAGAGTCGAGTGGAGACGGATTGTTGCATCAAACCAGTCTTAGGACTGTATACTCAATGATGATGATGACATGAGTTATTATATGTGTCAAATTTTTCATCCGATTGAATTAAAGGAAGGGGTTGTAAGTTTGGAGTGTCGTAAAATAAATATTTTAATCGTTCATATCTCGTCTTCGGAAAGTCGCAGAATCTTGAAATTTGAAACTTAGCTATCTAGAGGCTACAAAAAGTATAACAGGATTTTGGCTAAAATAGAAAAACCGGAAGTTGATGTTTACGTACGTAAGAATGTACCCTCCCCCTGCATTTTGCAACAATAAGTCTCAGAGATACGAAATTCGAAACTAAAGATTGATATAGACTGGAAGGAGTACATTAAGCTTTTAGTTGAAATCGGAAGACCGGAAGTGGACATTTATATGAAAGATTTTTCGTATTTTTTGATTTTTTCAAAAAAGGCTATAACGATTTTTTTTTAATTAGTGTATTTATCAAGTGTCATGAGTTATTAGTTGTGTCAAATTTTTAATCCGATTGAAATAAAGGTGTAAAGTAGGAGTGTCGGGGTGCGCGTAAAAAAATAAATTATATTTTAAAAAAACTAAAAAACACGCTTCTAAAAAGTACAAAATAATGTAATACTTAATCAAAAAGCGAGGGGCACTTGGTCGAAATTAATTAAAAGTACATGTTTCTACGCCCCACACTTTTTTTAAGTATTACACTATTATATTGTACTTTTAAGAAGCGTGTTTTTTAGTTTTTAAAATATAATTTAATCCCAAAATTTTAGATAGAAAGCAAAATTTAGAAAAAAATATTAATTTTAGAAATGTTTCCAAATTAATTTGAAATCCATAAAATGTTTTTGTCTATTCGTGATGTCATAAGTCTTATTTTAAGAAAACGAAATTTTTGGTCTACTTTTATCTTTTATCAAATACAACTGTTAATAAGACATTTTAATAGGCCTATTTCGAAAATATCTAAAAATAAATCCAATAACATTTAAAGTGAATTGCTATTAGTTTATACTGACTAAATTAAATTTTTTTCAATCTTAAAAACTTTCTCTTTTATTTAATTTCATTTGAAAAACAATGTGGGAAATATTCACTAAGCCAAAAAAATATTTTTATTATTAGCTCCTTCTTGGGTTAAATCACTTTGAAATAAATATTATTGTTCCATGTTCACTTTTTGCTCGACATTTGCGCTTCTATTTTTTTTTTTTTTTTTTTTTACGAAGATTTTTTTCATCACCTAAAGGGGTTCAAATATTATTTTTTGTTAAAAGAGGGTTCGCTCAGAGGGGTGTTAACATTTTTATTAGCGTATAAATAGCACCGCGCTCCCCTATTAAAAAAAGCAAGGGCTCGAGGGTTGATTGAGCCTGTAATATTAAAGAAGGGCAAAAAGTGAGAGGGGTTACCGGGGTTCATTTTTTATAAAAGGTATCATTTTTTTATACGGAAATGAAAATGATCTCGAGAAGGGTCGACAAGTGACTTTTAGAGGGGTGAAAAAGCGACGGCGCATGCGCAGGTAGCTGCTGTCAATCAACTCAACACTTGTCCCGTTAATTTTCACCTTTTTTTTAAGAATCCTTTGGCATCCAACTGACTGACAAATATAATATAGTTTTAAATATTTAAAAAAACTAAAAAACATGCTTCGAAAAAGTACAAAATAATGTAATACTTAATCAAAAAGCGCGGGGCGCATAAACATGTACTTTTAATTAATTTCGACAAAGTGCCCCACGCTTTTTGATTAAGTATTACATTATTTTGTACTTTTTAGAAGCATGTTTTTTAGTTTTTTTTTAAATATAATTTATTTTTTTACTTTTTGGTCTTAATTATTTTTATAGAGAAAAGTTTGCGGAATTTAACAGAATGAAATGTATTTATTTTTATTATTTTAAGTACAATTTTCGGACCTTTTCCAGTGTTTCGCTTCTAGCTCGAAAACGGTCCAGATTTTGTAAATAACCGCCCTATAGTAAATTAAAGAGGACAAAATTTCGCGTCGATTAAAAATAAATGGAAAAATCGGTCCAGTAGTTCAATTTTTTATGGGATCGAAAAAAAAGCCCCCCCCCCCCCCCCCCCCGAACCACTTTAAAATATCCCAAAAACTAGCACTTTTTTCGATTTTTTCCAATTTTGACCATGAAGAAGCACGTTTTCGACAAAGACCACTCTATACATTTTTAAACTAGATTAAATTTAATACAATTTAAATAAAGTTTCATCTTAATTGGATAATGGTAACCCGTGTCTCGATGAGGTTGAAGTTTTAAAAAACTGCAATATTTTACTCATCCTAAAAACTTAATTCCTATCTCATTCTCTAGGAAATTTTGTTGACTTGAACATTTACTTGGACCACTTTTTTATTAAAACTCTTAGATTTATAGATATATAGCATTTTCCATGACAGGAAATGATCAATTTTTTCAAAAAATCGCAGTTTTTCCTTCATAAAATGAAAACTACTCATCCTAGAAAGTTTATTCTTATCTTATTCTCTAGGAAATTTTATTTAATTGAACATTTATTTGGGCCACTTTTTTGATAAAACTCTTAGATTTATAGATATCTAGTATTTTCCAGGCAGGATATGATCCGAATCCTCAAAAATGTTGTTTGCTCGCCATCTCTTGACTGAGTTTAAAATCTTCCGGGTTACCGTAGCGTGTGTGTGAATCTGTATGTACAGGTATACCTTGTCGGTTTACCAGTGCAGGTTTACCTGACAGGTATACCGGAACGTGTGTGGCCGCCCTAATACTTTCTTTTTCTTCAAGCCCCATACTCGATTCCAAGCTTAGGCAATTACTATGGAGAGTATCTTCTCCATTGTAAGGTGAAGTGCCTTGTATTTTCGACAAAAATTTAAATCGTTCTGACGATTCGATCCATTGTAAACTCGATCCGAAGTCAAGCGTCTTAGCCACTGCCCTACGGGCGGCGGCGCAAAATCGTCTAGTACTTTAGCTCGACTTTAAAGAAAATATAGCCTCTAGTAAAGTTAGATTTTTAAGAAACACTCGGTATTTTTCTAATGTGTGATTATTTTTGTCGCATCGTCAATTTGTTTATCCTTTTAAATTCTAAGATAAATAATTTTCTTCTATCTATCGCTAGCCTTAAATCTTTAAAGAATGCTCTTTGAATCCAATCCATATCCCATACGAAATTCTTAAACTCTATCTATTTTTAAATATAAGAGCTAATATTAAATGATAAATATAATATATTTTTAGAACAAATAGAAATACTTACAAGCTATGTCATTATATTCATTATTGCATCACGACAGGTGTGAAAACTGAAGACTCGAGACGAAGAATCTAAAATGGAATGAAAAAAAGTCAAATTTAATGATAATTATTTATCTAAAAATTTTAGGGAGGGAGGGAGTACAATATTTTATAAACAATGATCAGAATTTTAAACATTATATAATATTAAGTGGATATTGATGAGGCAGTCCAAAAAAGAAGAAGATAATTTACACTATCTTTTTATTATTCATAAAACCGACGTTTCGGAGGCTATTCCCTCCTTCTTCAGGGTTATTATTTTTGGGTTATTACATTATAATTCTGCTGAGAATGAAATACAAGATATTATTGTTACTGCCACTGAAAGAGGAGACAGAGGGAATGCCGCATTGGATTTCCTTCACTGACTTTTCAAAACCCTGAAGAAGGAGGGAATAGCCTCCGAAACGTCGGTTTTATGAATAAAAAGATAGTGTAAATTATCTTCTTCTTTTTTTGGACTGCCTCATCAATATCCACTTAATTCACTTATCAGTCCGTCTCCAAAAATTACTCCAATCTTATTATATAATATTAATATTGACATGAAATAGTCTAGTCACTAGACTATAGTGTATAGTGTAAACTCTAAAGGGTGGTTGTCTGAAACCAGTCTTATTGACTGTATATTAGCGTGGGTCAAAAAAACTGAATTTTTTTTCGAAAACACTTTAGTACGGAGATTGTAAAAAGAGGAAAACAGGCATAAAAAAATTAAAATCACGCATCGAACTGCAAACTTGTGAAAAATTGCAAAAATCACGATATTTTTGTAATTTTTTTTTCCATTTGTTAAAATTTTTAAAATAAACACACTAGTTTTTTATTATTATTTTATGGTTTAAATAACCTAAATCAATTAAATTATGATCAATAATATACTTTTTTACGTCCGCGCAACATATTAGAAAATTTTTAATATTTATGTAATAACGTAAAAAAGTATATTAGTGATCAGAATTTAAAAATGTCAAAAATTACATCCTCATTAGAAGCAAAGTTGTAGAGGATGTAATTTTTCAGATTTTCGTTTAAAACAATTTTGAAAATAAAAACACCCAAAATGAGGCGGAAGGTTAAAAATGCACCAAACTCAACCAACATCAGTAACATGCGCGGATCCAGGGGGGCGATGGGGGCGACCGCCCCCCCGAAAGCATTGGAGATCAACATTTTTTATATGTTTATTTAATTTTTTTTTATAACATTAAATTTTAAAATTGAAGAAAATAAAGTTCTATGTGGGGGGGGGCGTCTCTGCCCCCCCCCCCAAATCAGAGGTCTGGATCCGCGCCTGGTCAGTAAACTCTAGTTGCCACAAAGGTATTCAGTGAAACGCGTTTTAACTAGTAAGAACCCGTCCCTACTAAAAAAAGGGATTTTACTGCAACATATATATCCAAACAATAGAATCCACCTATGCCATTCATTCATTTCTATTTATAACTCCAGGTACATTCTAAGCTTCCAAAATCCTTTCTTAATCTTAATTTTCGATAAATAAAAATTATCCTTTGTACTTTAACCATTCCCTCCTCCAATACTTCACACCTTTCTCTTATTGTTAAGGTAGTTCTTTCACAAATGCAAAAATTCAAGAAATTTTTGAAATTTGGAATATAAGTCATTAAAAGCATAATACACATACTGTTAAAATTTGAAGACGATTTACCACACCAAACATGAAATAATTGCAATTAAAAATGACATTTTTAACATAGGATAGATAAGGAAAGGGTGGGGATATGATCATAATTTTATTTTTTTGCATTGAAGGACTTTCACCATCTTGATGAAAAACTAATATTTGTTAGAATAATATATTCGGAGTACACCATTCTCCATTAATAAAATTTATATTTGTGTACTCAGTTTTCTCTGTGAACTCCTGAAGATGGGTTCCTACCACGAAATATATATAGTCATGCTAACAACCATCTAGTCTTTTATTTTTGTAAAACCTACCTAGAATTTATATTTGTAAATTAAAAAAAAAAATTAAATTTTCTTTACTTAATATTTTGGACAAAACACAAACAATTTTCAAATATAAAATATTCATAGATAGAAAGTAGATAAATCAATTATACATGATGTTTTGTTTTTAGGAAATTTTTTCTTAATATTCTGAGGGAACGGTATGTATTCTTTCATCATCTTTGGATTGTTGTTTATGTCTAGTATATTAACTGTCTGCCTGTCTCATGCTCCATGGTCTATCTGATATATTTTTAAAAGCCCTTTTTAAACATTTATTTAGTAACAAAACAGTGTAATATATATTTAATCTTATCACATTGACTGGTTGATAGAATTGAATTTAACGAAAAATACATCATATAGTTTTACTTTACCATACAGGGTATGGTCAAGTATTGTAATCGTGCCAAAGGTTTTTTGCTTCTTTTTTCCGAAATATCTCAAAAACGGCTGAAACTATTTTGGTTAAAAAAATTGCCCCAAGCCATGGAATTTCGGTCTACAAAAAAGGCCTATTAAGTGAACATCGAAAAAATTATATTTTTCGAGATAATAATTGTTTTGTCAAAATGTCTGTTAGTCTGTTAGTCTGTGCGTTACCAAATTTTGTAGACGAGCTAGCTCAAAAACTAGTGTGAATATCAAAACCAAATTTCACACATAGTTTTGGTGCATTTAGAATAAGAGCTGATTAGATTTTGGTGCATATCGATCCAAAATTAAGGGGAGTGGAGGGGGGTTAAAAATTAAAAATCTAGGCCATTTGAGCAAACTCAGCCAAATTTTGTATACATAATCAGTGGGACCCCAGAAGACTAAAAATGCAAATACTAACCCTCTCCTACATGATTAATGATTATAAATAATTTTATTAAATATGAGAGAAGGGCCAGGTTGTATGGTAAAGTCAAGTGGATGGCCACATCAGAACGTGTCAGTTAATTTTTCATTCAAAAATATCGATTGAAATTTGTTCTCCTTAAAATACTCCAAATACATTTTATTATTAAATTTCCAAAGCAACTAATATTTAAAATTGTCTATCAAGATACCTATAGAAAAATACTCTTATAAATTTCAGAATTTTTGAAGTGAAACTTCTTTACGCGCGTCATGGATTCTCGACGAAGGGAGTAAAACCGGCTCATGGCCGTCACGAAAAACCGCCATAGCTAGGTGGCGGTAACCATGCCCCCAGGGACCCCCACCACCACTCACCAGATGCACACGTACATAGAAGTGGGAAATTTGAAATATATTTCTTATCATTACAAATAATTAAATAGCAAAATAGAAATTAGTGCTGAAACCATCTAAATTGACATTTTTCTATAAGATATTCTTATTAAAAAATCTCACTTTTAGATGGCTTCAGCCCAAACTTAATAAATTGAAAATTTTTGGAACTGTACATAAATCGAAATTCATTCATGTATAAGAAAATATTAGAAAGAGTAAATCTATGCTTCGTCGTTGAATTATTTAACCTATAATCTTCAAACTAACCTAAGAGAGAAAAAAAGAGAGAATGAAATGAAAAGAGAGAGAGGAATACTAGAAGTTTCACTTCCGTCGTGCGTAAGCTTGATACACTCAGAATTTTTTTTTTTAATTTCCGTGTCCAAATTTCTTTAATCTTTCAAAATCCATCTTCATAATTTCGACTCCGAACCAGCCTCTGAAATACCCCTATTATTTTTCTAGGATTCGAGACACAATCCTGACCTATATAGGTAATAGGTATAGTACCTTTTTGGTACATCATCTTCCTGCAACATTATCAAAAACATCATTACTACTTTGCTCGACAGATGGATGGATTGAAGAATTCTTTCTGGGTTGTACCAGGGCCATATAGAAAAAATGCGAGGTCCGGGCGAACTAATTTTTTTGAGGGGATTCAAAATTCAAAATAAATCTCTGGACAAGAAAATAAAAACTATTTTATTTTGTATTTATTAAATTATAACATTTATTTATTTCACAGCAACTTTCTGCACTTCACATTAACAGATTCAATTGTTATGGGACCCCTAAAATTGTGAGGCCCAGGGCAGCTGCCTCTCTTGACCCTGGATTGGTCCACCCATGATGAAATTAGAAAAAAATAATTAATCTCCTTCTAATGCTAAAGACGTTTTTAAGTGATAAATAATAGATAGCCCATTAATGATCACTTGAAAACGACTTAAGAATTAGAAGCCAGATCGTTATAAATAAAGTATAAAATTTTAGCAATTTTTCTCATTTCAGCATTGGATAAAAAAATTGTGTTATCTTTCTTTGAAATTTGTATATTTTCGTACTTTATACGTTAATAGATCAAAGGGATTTTTGTCACCTGGGCACGTCTTCAGAATTAAAAACCAAAAAGATGTGAATAAAATAATACATTTTTAACTAATTTTCAAATTTTATCAGTACTTAATCCATTCAGAAAAAATTATCCAGCTCGAAAAACTCGTTGGTAAATTTATATATTCCTAATAAGTAATAATTAAGAAAACTATAGAATGACCCAGTCTTCAGTATATACGATAGGTCCCTCACCCCGAAATGTTGAGATAAATATCGAAATTTTACAGGATTTAAATAAACCTTTAATAAAAATTTAATAAAAAAATATTCTAATAAAAAAGTATTCTGGGCATCAGGGAGGTCATGTCTCCTACTCCTAGGAGTATATCCATTCTATCTAACTATCCTATGAGGCCGGACTTCTCATTTTTTATAGTAAAATTATATATGAAATTTTTAACAGTGCAGTAAAAAGAAAAAAATCGCTTAATTCAAATAATATTGGTCGGGTTAATAATTTTGGTCAAAGCAGTTTTGCCGCACCCCCCCCCCCCCAAATGTCAGACTACACCACTGTTCTTTTATATTCATTTCTTAAAGCAACTTTTTTTTCTTTTTCCAAATTTATTTAAATTTCATTGATCAAGGAAGAAATTCTCCCGAAACGTTTGGTATTTTAATACACATTTGAAGATTGTTTTGTTTTAAGATTTGTATTATTTATATATTAATTTATATTTCATCAGGTAGATTTCCATTATAAAAAAACAACATAATTTCTCGTTTTACTCGTGTACGTAAATATATGTTATGGACCAAGTGGTAGGGGATTATTCATAATGTCCAGACAGTTTGAAAAATGCCCAATATAAGTAGGCAATATGATAAAAACTATTGAAATAATTAAATTGACAGGACTTTAT
This sequence comes from Forficula auricularia, assembly GCA_024734495.1. Taxonomy (NCBI): domain Eukaryota; kingdom Metazoa; phylum Arthropoda; class Insecta; order Dermaptera; family Forficulidae; genus Forficula; species Forficula auricularia. The sequence continues at coordinate 4,299,871 of JALMQS010000225.1, forward strand.
GAATAATAAGAGTAATAAAAAGATGGGTTTTATTAAATTATTTTAATGTTGACATAAATTATTATTAATATAAAATCAGTATGATTAGGTAAGTACGAATCGTATTTCAGTAACAAATCATATAAAACGAGTATTAGTTTTTTAAGTTTAATTAGACTTCTGTTTAACAAAAAGGAACTAAAAAATAAACTAAATTATTTTGATGTGTAATAACAGTACTACTATCTAATCAACGGATCGTATTTCAGGTTTTAAAGTTGTTTGAAATTAAAAATATGAAACGATTTCAGCTTTAAGATAAATCACACTTATAAAATTAAAACGTAACATAAACTAAGTAACAAGATAATAAGTAACCGATTTGGCGGACGGAGTTGAACAAATTTAGTGAGATGATTTTGATAAACAAGTATAAATTTATACTGATCATCTCCTTGAGACTGCATGTCAATTACATCCTCAATTGCCACCTAGCATTCATTCCGCTACTTAAGATGGGTTTGACCACTAAAACTTTTTTTGGAATGCTTCTTTTCTCGCAATCATAATATAAATTTAAATAAATTATAATCATTTCACTCATAATGTTTTTATAGCGAGAATTTAACTCTTTCTCCATTCTATTCATTCTGTCCAAACGCTAGATGGGTGTCATGTAGAAGCTCAAATATTTCACCTTGATGTACGTAAGACCTTATGTATCTTAATTATCAAATCGCCCAATAGTTACGTAGCAATATTCATAATGACCAGACAATGTGATAAATAATGAAGTATAAATAAGTATTAATTACGTAGACAGATTTGACGTGCCATTATTCATATTGCCCGGGCATTATAAATAGTGACCTGATTATAATCACTTGGTCCATAACATATATAAAAATATGAAATCGGGAATATTATCGACTTTTCTTATCTAAACTTATTTACAAGAAATCTATTTGTTTATTTAAATAAATTTCGTTAGTCAGTAGGGCAGTGGTGGACCCCATTTATTTGAATATCATCGATAATCTTTTCTCACGATTTCATTATCTAATAGCATGGTGTTCTATTTGCCTATCCTATCGGTATAGGAAAAAAATAAAAAGAATAAATATGAACTTTTGAATTCAGTAATTTTACGTTCTAGATGATTGTTTTACGAAAAAAATGAATGATTTGGGTTAATGAACCACCTCTCTACTTTGTCGTGGATGGCATCAAAACAGGAAGTAGGATTTGCGGCACGCGCCACCCTTAACGACTGCTTATTTCCTCAATTCCCGAGCAAGACAGACAGTCAGTTGCCGAACGAAAACAGACAGCAGGGGTGTTAGTGCAGGGGTGTTAACTAACCTCGGATGCCCTTAAAACAAAAAAGACCAACTCTGCATCAAGCATTGAAAAAAGGTGACAGAGGGCAGATGTGAGGGCTCAGCAACCCCAATCCCCAACCCAACCCAGGCACGGATTTAGCCGCAGCACATGAAAACATCTTGGAAAAAACATTTCCGTCAAACTCTTTAAGGAATTTTAATGTTTGAATCATAGAAGACTTATTATTAGATTTGTTCAGGACTTTATTGAACATCCCAGTGACGTCACTACACATAAGGGAGTAAGAATCAAAATTTCTGTTATTATTATAATAAAAAAATACAAATCTTTATAAAACAATCTTGGAACGATTTATTTTGAAACAGACGTTTCGGGAGAAATTCCCCTTTACCAATATAAATTTTTAAAAAAATTTGAACAAAGCAATTGTACAAATTGTCCTGGTGACCAGATTACCTTTAATTCAAATAAAATAGAGTTTTAACAAAAAAGTGGTCCAAGTAAACTCTCAAATCAACAAAATTTCCTAGAGAATGAGATAGAAATCAAGTTTCTAGGATGTTGTGGTTTTCATTTTATGAAGGAAAAAGGGTGTTTTTTTGCAAAAAATTGCAATTTTTCAAAACTTTAACCTTATTGCGGCACGGGTTATCTTTATCCAATTAAGATGAAACTTTGTTTGAATTGTAGCAAATTTAATATAATAGTTTAAAAATGTATAGAAAATGGGAAAAAATCGAAAAAAGTGCGGCTTTTTGGGATTTGCTAAAACAGAAAAAATACGCCACTTTTCAACTTGAGCCCAAACGATTGGTCGGAGAAAAAACGTAAATGATGAAATTTGTAGGAAATTTTATTAACTTTCATTTTGAAACGAAAGGTTATTTACGAAAAGTTAATAGTTTTCGAGTTATAAGCCAAAAACTTCGAAAAAATGAGATTTTTTGCATTTTTGACAATGTTCCGTCACGAAATTTTGTTAGTAAACCTCAGATTCATATTCAGCACACCAACAAACATAAAGGAATGAAGAAATTACATCTACCCCAAAACTTTCCGGGTAAAAACACAACATTTGTTTTAATAAAAAAAAATTGCCACTTAATATTTTGCTTTGTGGATTGACCCCCCCTCCCCACCATGAAAATTTCCTGTCTACGCCACTGATTCTGTTGATATGAAATAGAACCCGAAAATTTTATTGATAACTATGAGTAATATTTTGTCCCGCTGTGCTATTTTCGTCTTGACTGCCCATAAAAACAAACCAACATTATTCTCGTTAGAATGAACTTTGGGTTTATCTTGATGAACAAAGATAGGCCTTTGATTAACTGATGGAAATTTACCTTTAAATAGCTGATACGTTTTTAATTATTTTAAGCAATAATTGCAATTTCCCTCTCCATAGCGATTACCTTTCTACTCTAATAATAAAGAGAAATCAATCAGGGGGTTACTGTTTGATGCAAATAAACTTGCACATACATATATATTAGTTTCTAAAAAATAAATTATATAATAATTAGGCGGGATATTGGGATCTTGGACTTGAGAAAATAATTAAAAGCTAAATTTCAAATTCAAAGTGAACTAAAAGACAAAATCGATAAATATGACAAATCTGGTTTAGTATATGGGATACCATGTTCATGTGGAAAGTCTTATGTTAGACAGACAAGACAGAAATTGAAGACAAGAACGGACAAGACGGACTGCAAACCTGAAAATAAAAATATAAAAATAATAAAACCGTACTTGCTTCTCATCACTTTGAGAGTGGGGATTGTTTCCGGTTTGAGGAGGTTGAAGTCTTGGATTTGGAGAACAATTATCGCAAGAGGAATGTGAGTGAGATGATTTTTATAAAGGCGTTGGACACTATCAATTTTAGATCAGATACTCAACAACTTAATTCAGTATATAGCGGCATCATCAATTATTTCAAGAGATATTTATAAATGAATATTTGAATAAATGAGGGAAATGAAAAATTTACATCTCTGCAGTTGGTATTTTTATGAAACATTTAATGACAGATATACTTTGAATGATCAATTTTGTTTGAGGTTTTTTTATTTATTTTGTTAATACCTTTTATATTTGTCTTGTATTATTAAGTTTGTTTAAGCCTTGTTAATCATGTAATTGCAAAATCCAGTCTAATGGTCTATATTTATCTATCAACGAGGAAGCTGATCCTAAAAGTAAATATTGTTTGGAGTTATAAAAAAATGTTTTATTGTCTTGAATTATCTAATGACTTCATATTCTTATAATTTGTAATTGTTGTAGATTGCCTGAAGAAGTCGAAAAATATACGACGAAACGTGTTGCAACTTTTTGAAATTTAGCTTTTAATTATTTTCTCAAGTCCAAGATCCCAATATCCAGCCAAATTATTTTCAAAGATGGACGATAACAACCCAAAATTATATAATATTAAAAAATTTTTATTGATTGTTTACAAACAAATACAAAATCTTTTATAAAAAACAATCTGAAAACCTTTATTTAAAGTCCAAACGATTCAGAAGAAATTCTTCCTTTATCAATGGAAATTTTAACAAAATTAAAAAAAAGCAATTAACGCAACTATTGATTTAAAATTAAAATATCTATTGATAAAGGAAGAATTTCTCCGAAACGTTTGGACTTAAACGTTTTTAGATTGTTATTTTAAAAAAAGATATATATATATTTAATATTTGTATAGTATGTTTATTTGTAATAAGCAAAAGAACAAACAACTTCATTGATTTCTCTTTATGAATCAACAACTTTGTTACTAACTTATGAGGAGAATTTTCTAGGTTAGGTTTCACAAAAAGGAAATATTAAAACAAATGTATGTTTATTTGAGTTTGATTCACTCTATATATATTTCGGTTTATTAGCCCATCTTCAGGAGTTAAAATGAAAAAAAACTTTGTTACTCTTGCCTGAACAAAATCTTTTCAATTATGTCTTCTTTAAGTTTGAAAACTGCTATTTTTATTTTGATAAAAAGATGTTTGACGCTTTTGATATTGACTCAGCCGTGTTTCTCACTACATAATTCAGTCATGTTTTACTTTAGGGTATTACCAATTACATACTTAGAGACCTCAAAAGAGAAACTTTGTTCGTGAAAATAACTCGTTTTAACCAGATTTGGTGATAGACTCTTATGATACTAGATCTCTCAAATATTAGAACATGTAGATAATTGGAATGAAAATAACAACAAACAAACAAAAGCTCTTTGACCTTGCACTAAAGCTCGACTGTCTGATGATGGACCAGAAATGTATTACATAATCTATCTTTGACCTTGCACTAAAGACCCACTTTCAGTCTACAGGGTGCGCTCGTCAGTGTTTTGGTTTTTTGGACTGTAGATGGAGTCTCTATAAGCCTGACTGACACGTGATTGGCCCAGTTAACCTCATACTTGATAACGATTGCAGAATAAGTCGATCGAAACGTCGTAATATTGTATTATTTGTTCGTGTTCTATAAATAATTATAATTAATTATGTGTGATTTAAATAAAAATTCAAATTTTAATCTACTGTCGTTTGAAGGACCAAAAGTATATTACATAATCGGAATTGACTTCATTTGTTATTTTGAGTTTTCATTTAAAATAAAAATTAATACCCTAAATTACCTAGCTAAAGTCCCTAGCTAATAAGAATAATAATTGATTAAAATTTTAATAAATGAAGTTTGCATTGTATTATTTATATACAAGACCATTGACTTTTTTATTTGATTTAATTTATCCTCTGATAATCAATTAATTAGTTCATAATGAGAAACAAAGATCAATTCATTCACTTATGTCTATAACGAATCAGTCGCATAAATAGATGGAGTTTTCCAAGGGGACCGGGCCCTACACTCCACTTTTAAAAGTGAAAATTATTTAGTAGAACACACTAGTTTAAAAGTCTGATCATTAGTTTGTAAATATGTCCAAAACAATATGAAATTTTTAATTTTTTTCCTAAAATTTATAGGAATTTTTTTTCTATAGGTATGTATCTTAATAGGCAATTTTAAATATTAGTTAATTGCCTTGGAAATTTAATAAGAAATAAAGTTATATTTTTATACTAGTATATAATTTAAAAATGATAAATTTATATCAATTTTTTATTAGACAAAACGTTTATTAGAACATAAAGCGATTCGTGAAAATTTTTCTCTATATTAATATTAATAAATAAGTATAAAAAATTAGCTACTTCTAGTTGACTCTGTATACAATAGAAACTTCTGATTGAATAAAATATAAAGATTTGAGGAGAATTAAAGAAAAAAAAGAAAGGAGTCTCATCACTTGATTCTGTCCACTTTATAGCAAGATTTTATGAGAACGCCTGTATTTAGACAACCTTATGGGACGCATAGCACTCAAGCTGCATTTGCCAGGCGCTGGATAATTTTTGAATGTTTTTCTCTTAATTCAAACCAATATGATTTTTTTAATATTATAATTAATTTAATAATTCGGTAATGTGAAAAATACTTGGTAGATTTCACATTAAGATATAAAAAATAAAACGAATTTATTTTTGGAGAATCTTTAATCTCGATATATATATTTCGGGTGACTAACCCATCTTCAGGAGAAACTGATATCTTAAACATAAATTTTACCATTGACTTGTATTCAATTTCGACTTATCCAGGTCAGTTACTTTCTGTTTCTCCTGAAGATGGGTTAGTCACCCGAAATATATATATCGAGATTAAAGATTCTCCAAAAATAAATTCGTTTTATTTTTATATCTTAATGTGAAACCTACCAAGTATTTTTTATCCAATAATTTTAAAAAAATGTTTCACCAAGTACCAACACCAAATTCCTTAAAAGCTATCTAGCTATTCATTTTATGGGAGATAATTTTTGTTTAATTTTAAATTAAAATATGTGGGTTTGAGAGCCGCTGTAAATCGTACAGAAAGCACCAGTTAGCATATGTATGTGATTTGTGCTCTGCAGTTTTTTGAGATTTTTAAAAGTTTAAAATCGTTACAATCAACCTTTTTCTTAAAAAACTTACCGGTAAATTACCAGTATTTTAATTTTCATTTATTGAATTACCGGTAAATGAAAAAGTCGGTAAATTTACAATCCCTACGCCCATGCTTTTAATAAATAAATAAAAGAAAATGTAAAAATCGGGCTCATAAAAAAATTCAAATTCTAGGGTCTACTTAACCATGCGGGGTCCATGCACCTAGTATTTTAATACAATTCGCCTTCTTTGAACATATCGTATCAAAAGCTTAATATCGTCTCTGATCTTAGAAAACCTCATAAGTCCGACTTTTGGTCAAATACGAATTAAGCGTTTATACCGACCAACTTTTCATCTGTCTATTGAAACATTATTTTATTCCAATCTAATTTCGCGCTACGGACAAATAATAAATTTTGCATTGTATTTGTTTGTATTCGTGTTTAAAATCATTTTTCTTGTTTTCTGGCAAACTTTGAATTTAGGACTTACGAGGTTTTGTATGTTCAGCGACGATATGCATCGTTCATCCCAGGAATTTGAAATTAACTAAATGTTTGGTCTTTGTACCAAAAAGCCACAAAATAAACTACCATGATTTGTATTTAATGCAATAAAGTTCCATAAGGTAGCAGCACGAGAATATCCGTTTATCTTTAAGCCACCGCCATCTATTGAATTTAACCCCCATCATGGACACAGGAAAAATCAATTTAAAAGCGTAACAGTATTAAAAAAAATTATAATAACATATTTTAAGAATTAACAAAAATTCTTTGAATAATTTAAAACGTGGATGGACCAGAGAACTTAATTTGATTAAATGTAAATTCAATGATCGCCTAGTAAATGAGACAAAGAAAGGGTAGAAGGCCCTTTAAGAAGAAAAAAAAGTATTTTCCGCTATGATTTTTAAGTAATTTTCCACGAATCGAAACACATAAGTTACTGATTTTTTAAGGATGTAGAGTAGGGAGGAGCTTAATCTCTTCAAAATTGCATTTTTCTTTCATTAATTCAAGTCGTTGCTGAACAAAATTAACCTGGGGCAAGTTGTTTGCATTTAATGCCAAAGGTGAAAATTTCTAACATTACTTTAAATCGATCCGAGCCCACACAGGGGAATGACACGCTTAATGAGATTTAGGAAATGCTCAGAGCATTGTACTAATTATATTTTATTTAATTTCATAAATTTAATAAAGCATATTTCATTTTTTCTAACTTTATTAAGAATAAAAAAATGAAAATAAATCTCGTTATAGTCAAAACGAGCAGCAGCATATATATAGTAGATTGGGGGAAGACGCCGTAGTTTTTTACTTTATTTTATATAAAATAACACATTGGTTTTATTTTTAACCAACCATTTTATCCTCAATATATGTACTTTTGTAATTAATAAAAAAATAAGTTTCGCTTTGAAAAAACATTTTTTACCTAAAATAAGCTGACGTGTTCTGATGTTCCCATCCACTTGACTTTACCATACAACCTGGCCCCTAAAATTATTTATAATCATGTAGGGGGGGGTAGTTTTTGCATTTTTATACTTCTGGTGTCCCACTGATAATGTATAAAAAATTTGGTTGAGTTTGGTAAATGGCCAAGATTTTCATTTTTGACCCCCCTCCCCATTTTAGGCGGTTAGTTTTTGCATTTTTAGACTTCTGGGGTCCCACTGATTATGTATACAAAATTTTGTTGAGTTTGCTCAAACGGCCTAGATTTTTAATTTTTAGCCCCGGCCCTCCGCCCCTCTTAATTTTGGGTCGATATGCACCAAAATCTAATCAGCTCTTAATCGAGACGACAGGGCATATTCTCCAGTCGTGTGGGAGGACGCACGATGGAAGGCTCAGGAGGCATGATTCGGTGGTGAGACGTCTGGCTGATGAACTAATTAAAAAGGGAATGCGGGTCGAGCTCGAATATTTATATCAGAGCTCGGCCGGGAACAGGAAGCCAGACATCGTGGCGAAGGACGGGTCGGGGACGGTGTGGGTTCTAGATGTTCAGATAGTGTCAGCGCTCCTCGGACTGGGGGTTGCCCACAGAAACAAAATCAATTATTATAAGGGCAACTCCAGTCTGGTGAGCAACATTGCGGCAAGGTTTGGGGTGGGCTCGGGTTCTGTGAGAGTTGAAGCCATCACACTCTCGTGGAAGGGAGTGTGGTGGCATAAAGCGGTGCCTCCCCTTGTCGCCTTGGGAATTTCTCAGAGAACTTTATACGATATGACCTTCAGGGCGATGAGGGGTTCATTAATGAATTTTTACAGTTTCAACAGGAGAACTTATAGGAAATCGCCATGCGATAGAAATTGTATATAAAAAAGAAAAAAAGAAAAATAATTTTTTTTTTGTAAATATATTATGTTAATATTCCTATAATTATGTAAATAATCCTGTAATTAAATTCACCCGATTATGTAAATATTTCTTGTTAGTGGAGGCCCCCACCTGCGTGGCCCAATAAACGAAAAATCAATGGATCAAAACTATGTGTGAAATTTGGTTTCGATATTCACACTTCTTTTTGAGCTAGCTCGTCCACAAAAATTTGGTAACGCACAGACTAACTAACAGACATACAACCAGACTAACTAACAGACATACAACCAGACTAACTAACAGACATTTTGACAAAAGAATTATTATCTCAAAAATATAATTTTTTCGATGTTCACTTATTAGACCGTTTTTGTAGAGCGAAATGCCATGGTTACGCTCAATTTTTTTAATCAAAATAGTTTCAGCCGTTTTTGAGATATTTCGAAAAAAAGAAGGAAAAAAAACACTTTTTTCATGCACGATTACAATTCTTGACCATGCCCTGTATGGTAAAGTAAAAATAATAATTTATAAACCTTTCCATTTCGGCATCTTACCCCAATCTTGAGAACCACGTGATACGGCATCACCCCAATCTACCCTACGGTCTATTTTAAATTTTATTTCATTTTTAAATTAAGAATAATTTTAAGAGAAAACATATTAATTATAGATTTGAAATGTAATTTTAAAAAAGTGTACTTGTGCTATCTTTATGTGGAGGGCACGTTCCCATAATATGTACTCGAAGAGCCTAACTTACGAGTACATTATACCACACTATAAAAATAATATTTTTTTTTGCTCATTGTCTGGAACGTGGGAATTTTTTTTTTCTATGTGCTATCTATCTATCATCTGTCTGTGTGAGTGTTTATCTGGATTCAGATATCCACGATAACCTAAGAACTAAGAGTCCGAGAAAGTTTGTTATTGTTCTAAAATATTTGTATTTCCAATCCAAAGAAGTGATGTGATAAGAGATTTCTAGCTTTAGAAATTCTGGTTCAAAAATGCAGAAAACATTTTTTTAGATTTTAAGGCAATGTTATAATATAGGCATAAATGAACAATTTATTTTATAGTGAAAACAAAGATTTAAGTATCTTTTTGAGTGTCTTTTTTTGAAAAAAGATGAAAATTATTTCAAAAATCAACCCAAACCTATAATATTAATAAATGAATTTAACTTTTAAGGACCAATCATAGATTTTAGAGAAAATATTTTTACATTGCATATCAGAGAGGTTCGTCCCCTTAGGAATCGAACCCAAGCGCTAACTAAGCTTGCCGGGCCGTTAGCCAAACCCTTAAGACAAATCTCTCTCTGACATGCAACATATATAAGTATTATAGCTAAAGATTTTTCACTCCCTTCAACTCAAAGGGAATAGTGAAAATTCCGGCTAAACTGAAAAAAGTTTTCAGTGAGGGGCCCTTTAATTTTACAGTGAAAGCAAAGATTTAAGTATCTTTTTGAGTGTCTTTTTTTGAAAAAAGATGGAAATTATTTCAAAGGGGACGACATCTCTGATATGCAATGTAAAAATATTTTCTCTAAAATCTATGATTGGTCCTTAAAAGTTAAATTCATTTATTAATTTATTTTATATTTAAGTTTATTATCAATTATTTATAAGGGCATATTTAGTGTAAGTAAATAAATTTTAACTTTTATTTACCATTTAATAAATGTGCGGGATGGCGGATTCTTTCATTAGAATCTGATAAAGAAAAATCAGTAAAAAGGACCTCGGATATAATGACCCCTCTTCCTTTAAAGCTAAGGCAATGAGAGGATGCCAAATATAAGCCCAAACTTGTTAAAGATTATTAGAGATTAAATTCTTAATTTCTATTATTAAAAAAAACGGTCTTTTGACTCTACACTGTTTGTAAATTTACTATAATATGTTTACAATACACATTGATAGTAAATTGACAAGATGATTGCGTATAGTAAAAAAAAATACTATATTAAATTGGTAAAATCACATTAACTCATTGCAAAAATATAAAAATAAATTGTAACTTTACTTTTTTCTTGAATTAATTAGATACGTATTCAGTGGCGGATTATACGGTAAGCAGAATGAGAGGCCGCGGGGGGTCCCGTGCTTGTAAGGGGTCCCAAAAAAGGCCGATTGTTTTAAAGTGTTTTCTTAAACATTGTTTTATAAAAAAAATTAAAACAAATGTTTTGTTAATTTTGGATATAATCGTTTATGGTTCAGAATTTTTTTTAAAATTTTTTGTTTAATTGATTTTGAGGGCCCCGTTATTTTACCGCTTAGGGCCCCCACTTCACTTGATCCGCCACTGTACGTATTAATAAAAAATATGTTGTAAGATTACAATACTGGTATGTATTATTACTAAAAAGTTTTGAGACCGGACTTCCCATTTTTTAACAGTGTAACTAAAAATTATTTTTATTTTTCTCTTTTTAGTTATGTTAAGATATAGTGACTTATGATAATACCTTGCAAGCATCTCGTAAGAGAAAGATTTGGGCTAAGGAATCAGAAATTGATATTAATTTATTAAACCAATTATTTTACATGAATTAATGTATACATTGTATTTTAGCTTCGACCCCGGATATTACTTCTCCACCATCGAGTGTCCTTGATCATCTTTTTAGTCCTTGTTTTTAATAAGAGGAAAAACTAATTAAATAAAAAAACCTCTTTTCCGATAATTATATCCATTAATCAGAAATTGATAAATTAAACCAATTATTTTACATGAATTTATGTATACATTGTATTTGAGCTTCGACTCCGGAGATTACTTCTCCAACATCGACTGTCCTTGATCATCTTTTTAGTCCTTGTTTTTAATAAGAGGAAAAAACTAATTAAAGAAAAAACCTCTTTTCCGATAATTATGCCAATTCCATATTCCTTTCCATCCATTTTTTTTATCAGAAATTGATAATAAAATTCAATTCATAAATAGAGAAATTATCTCGAAACTTTAGCGGGTTTTACATAACGTTTTTATTTATTATAATTTGGATTATTTGCTTATAAGAATTGGAGATTTCCGTTATTTTGTCATTGATAATATTACCAGAACTTGACCAAATTAATATGGTATCACCCCTAAGGTACCCCGTTTCCAATAAAAAAGAATCATTGTAATTGGACCATAAACAAAGAAGTTATGCGTGAATATACATAACAAAAAAGGTCCAATGAAATTTATACGGGACCAATCGGCACCTATGTGAACCCAATGCAAAAAAATCATCGAAATCAGTCCACATGGTAAAGAGAAATTGACGAACAAACATCATCAGAACTTGACCAAATTAATATGGTACCACCTCTAAGGTACCCCTTTCAAATAAAAAAAGAATCATCGAAATCGGTCCATAAACAAAGAAGTTATGACTGTACAATGTACATTAGGGTGGCCCTTATTTTGGGTATTTTCGAATTTTTACGCTCCCAGGGGCTCATATGGTTCGAAATAAATAAAAAAAAATATCTCCCAAGTTTCAACCCCCTATCTCAATTTTAACCTGTGCCTCAGAGCGATGTAAGTTTCCCATCTAAATAAAATGGGGTTTTTGGCATTGAACGATCAATTTTTTATTCGGGCCAAAGCAATAGTTTAAAAAATTTGAAACTCTGTAGACTTTATCTTTATAATAGTAGCTACCCTTCAGAATTTTTACAGATTTGTAGCTATTATAATTTTAGAGTCTATAACTTACTAAGACTAAGATATGGCAGTATTTTATCTAGCTGTAACTCCAAAATTATAATAACTAAAAATCTGAAAAACTCTGAAGGATAGCTACTATTATAAGGGTAAAGTCTACAGAGTTTTAAATTTTTTGAAATATTACTTTGGCCGGAATAAAAAATTGATCGTTCAATGCCAAAAACCCCACGTTATTTAGATGGGAAACTTGCATCGCTCTAAGGCACAGGTTAAAATTGAGATAGAGACTTGAAACTTGGGAGATTTTTTTATTTATTTCTGAACCATATGAGCCCCTAGAAGCGTAAAAATTCGAAAATACCCAAAATAAGGACCACCCTAATGTACATACATAACAAAAAATAAAAAAAAAAACGGGACCAATCGGGTACAAGACTGAACCCAATGCAAAAAAAATTTATTGAAATTGGTCCACATGGTAAAGAGAAATAAATGTTCAAACACAAAAAAACATTCCTAGAAAATCATAAGATGGTGTCATCTATTAAATCCGATGGAATGGAATATTTTTAATTATATGTCAGAGGGGTTGTTTTTCACCCCTCGGGAATTGAACCCGAGTGCCAGTAATAACAATCCGGGCCATCTGGCTCACCTGCGGGACGCGAACCCCTCTGACATATGTACACACATATAGGTTCGCATCCCGCAGGTAACTCTGATGCCTTGAGAGCGATGCGATTTTCTAGTAAATTTGAATCTATTACCATCGGCAAATTAATATCTTTCAAAAAACATTCCGTTGAATTGACAACCTCCTTTTGTTTCAAAGTCGGTTAAAAACATTAAATCGAAATGAATATCGGGTCTAGATATTTATCATATAAAATTATTAATTCACCGAAACTAAACAGAATATCGAGTTTCACTTTTTCCGTCAAAATGATTCTATTAAAAAAAATGTCATCAATTGATTTAGTTTGATTTAATAAAAGCTAAACCCATTGAGGAAATGTATCTATCTCTCAGCTAAAGGCTGAGATTGATGATTGTTGCGTGGGAATGTATTCTGCGAGAGACAGTTGGGTGGCCGGGAGGAAGCCGAAGCAGAGGATAATGGTATGGGGGAAGTCCCGGGCACTCGCCCAGGGATCGATGCTCACGCATACCCTGCCTGCCCGCCTGAGCAGTGAACACAAGCTCAGACCCTACTCAGCAGACCCTCAGAGCTCACTCTCCCTAGTTCAGTTCAACTGACTGGCTCAACTCACGAGGGCCATTCGCAATCAATGAAACTCACTCGGCGAACGCGATACCAATTATAATCTTCCCTACCACATAAACAACAGTCTTTCTTGAAAATGAGGTAAGCACAAATAAAATATTACTTGAAAAGTTTTTATTTTTTCCGAGAGTAGCAGAATTGTTGATTCATAAAGAGAATTTAATTAATTTAAGGTAGTTATTCACCATATGGGTTTTCTAAGGATTATTTTGAAATTTTGACAGATTATTGTTTAAATACTTCTACATCAATTAGTGGCAAAATGAAATTTATGAACAATATAGTTCCGGAGATATTAAATTCCAAAGATAGAGTTTTTCAGACTCTTATACATTGCACTATACGGGATATCGGAAAGTTTACATACATATATAATTATAATTAAGAAACACTTCTTAACATTGTTATAAAAAACTAAACCAACATTAAACAATAACTAATACATTTTTTAAGAAAATTTTAATTCATAGTTACAACACAGTTTCTGAAATAATAATGAATAAATAATGTAAAATGTATAATGAAAATTTTATACTAAAAAGAAGCTGGCAACAATGCATGTATTTAACCTAAAAATTGTGTTAACTTTAGTACTTTTTTGACGTTTTTTTGCTTCAGCCATTGTCGCAACAGCTTTCAATCGTTTATTAAGAACTTTTTGTTTTATAAATCTCCCTTTATAATGTACTTTATCTGACATTTCTATAATAAAACATATACAACCTAGGACAGTGTTGCCAGATTTGTCAAACGAGCACAGGATTGGCTAGTAGTGAGTGGTACATAAACCACAAAAAGTTTTGGGCTTATGAATTATGAATCCTTATTGTCTGTACTATATACTCTAGTATTAACTTTTTGCTAGTATTGTCGCGAAACAACTACCGTAATTAATTTAATTCTAACTGGCTTTCCTTCAAGTAAGATCAAAAATATTTTCAATATCCACGCGATACTAACCCCATGAAAAATTATATTTATAATTAAAAAAAGACTGATGATGAGGGCCAGGCCTTCGAAACTATAGTCTCAAACAAATAAATAATTATTAAAGTTGTTATAATTAGTAGAGATTGTGGTGTTGGTGCAAGGTGAAACATCTTTAATAAAGATAAGAGTAAATAAATATTATTGTAATATTCATTTACTTACTATGAGTTAAGGATTAGTGTGAAACAAGTGACCAAGAATCCTTAACTCATAGTAAATGAATATTACAATAATATTTATTTACTCTTATCTTTATTAAAGTTGTTATAGGGAAATAAGGACTATATTTTTATGCAGATAATTTATATTTTATTGCCAACGTTTCGTCAATGTTGTTGACTTCTTAAGGGCTCAAATAGTTAACTTCTCTGCATATTTGTCATTTTCATATTTTCATAATTATTCTTCCTTAGTAAACATATCAAGGCAAGTCAACATCAATCAGATTCATTAACTATTAGAGTCCTGAAGAAGTCAACAAAGTTGACCAACCGTTGGCAATAAAATATAAATTATCTGCATAAAAATATAGTCCTTATTTCCCTATAACAACTTTAATAATTTAATCGATGGACATAACTAATCAAAATAAAAACAAATAAATAATGTATATTTTATTGCCAACGTTTCATCAACTTCGTTGACTTCTTCAAGGCTCAAATAGTTATCTTCCTTGCATATTTGTCATTTTTTTATTTAATAGTTTTAAAAATTTTCAATCTGATTGATGTTAATGACTTGCCTTGCTATGTTTACTAAGAAAGAATGATAAAAAAATGACAATTATTCAAGGAAGATAACTATTTGAGCCCTGAAGAAATCAAAAAAGTTGAAACGTTGGCAATAAAATATAGAAAATTATTTGCATAAAAAAATTTAGTCCTTATTTCCCGATATCAGCTTTAATCATTTAATCGATGGACATCAATCTAATCAAAACAAAAAATAATATATAGGTATATACATATATATATTTGATATAATATATATAGGTGTGTATGTTTATTTGCATCAAGCAGAGGATAACCTCTTTGTTTCTCTTTATTACCTTTCTATTTTCTAAAATTTTCTATAAACATAGAATAATTTTAAACTGTTTTCCTTGATCACATAAAAAACTATTATACTTGGGTTATCTAACTACTTGTTAACTAGAATGTTGGAATTTCTTTAAAATTATCTGTTACATATTTTAAAAATGTAATAATGTACTTATATTATTTCTCAGTATATTGTTTCAAATAACTTGTTGTATCTGCTCTCTGAGGCATCTCTGTCTCAGAGCATTGTTTAATAAATAAATAAATATATAAATCTTAAAGGGGACAATAACAAACCCTCTATGGGTAATTTTAAAAGAAAATGAATTAAGGAGGTTCGGGACTGTTTATCATTTTTATAAGAAAATTCTCAAATTTTTACCATCGAATCATTGATGCATTAAATATTTATTACCGAAATTTGAAGTTGATGGTCTGTCTCATTACCGAGAAATAAATTATTGAAAATAGTCTTTTTAGCATGGAAGTAAATTGATCGAGCTTTTAAAAGGGCTACAACTTCTATACAAATTATATCATTTTCAACAAATTTATACAGATCAATAAGTCAACTTTTATGAATCAAATGATACATTTGTCAATAGATTTGACAGTCTAGTTAATTAGTTATTCATAAATGTAAAAATAAAAGGTTATTTGCAAGCCAACAGAATATGACAAAAGCACTAGTGTAGAATTCCAACTCTATTTCTTGAAATCGTTTTTGTGTTAAATAAATGTTTTTATAATGAGAAAAAATTTATCTGAATATTCTTTTTATTAATTTTATCAAAACAAAGATTTTTATTCGAAATTAACCTCATTATTAACAATTTTTTTATTAAAAAATTTGGTATGCAGACGTTGTCACTCTGCAGAAATACATAAGATTTTTTCGAAGATCAACCAGATAGATAAGCAGTCTGGAACTCCCTTAAAACAATTTTTTTGTAAATATTTTGAATAGATGATTATGAATATTTTATGATAATTTTTATAAGTGTATTCTATACTATCAAGTATTCATAAAGGGAAAGCAATGAGGCTATCCTCTGTATGATGCAAATAAATATATATATAGGGCCGATCCTAGCAGGTGTGTAGCGCGTGCACCGCACGCGGGCGGCCGCAGGCCGCATGTAGTTCTTTCTATCAATCAAGCAAAATTTTCTAAAACTTATAATAAGTCGAATAAATATGCTGGATTTTAAATAGTTTTTGAAAAATCAAAATAAGTCCCGATTTCCCGATATCATAGCCTAGTTTAGGAAAAATAGAATGTTAGTGCACAGTGTGTTGGTCCATTGTCCATTAATGCCTACTCTTTACACACATCTTTCATTTCATATCAAAATTCGTGGTAGAGCAGACAATACGGAATAAAAAAGGATACCAAATGTTAAATTTCTATCTAAAAAAATAACCAAGGGGCATATTTTTGAGAGGCCTAAGGATGTTTCGTTCCACTGTGCGGCGGCTTATTTATCTATACCACGGTCGGCACGCGGCTCGCAGATCAATGGTCAAAAGAAACTTTATTTTAGCTGTCTCCTTTGTAGATTAGAACTGAATTATTTCGGCAAAGTTAAAAGGATCCACTAAGAAATCTAAACAAATGCATAAGATCCTCCCCCCTTTGTCCCTTAAAAATTTATTGAGTCGTTCAAAAGCTAATGTGTTTAAATCTACTTTTGAAAAATTTCTAAATTTTTGTTAATTCTTATCAAACGAATTAAATTTAGTACAAAAGGTGAATTGGTTTAAAATAAAATAATCTTTCTATTTTCTAGAATTTTCCCTAAATTTTTATTTTTTTGTTTAATAAAAGTAATTAATTCAATAAAAAAAAATCAAATCTTAAATCAGATTTATTCATTTCTTACAGGGGTCAATAACAAACCCTCTACAACAAAAAATAATCGTGCTCTGGTAACTTTTAAAAGAAAAATGAATTAAAACAATTTTTAGGAAATATTTTGAATAGATGATTATGAAAATTTTATGGTAATTTTTTTAATTGTATACTATTAAGTTTTTGTTTTTTTGACTTGGTAGTTATATTGTATTATTTGTTCGTGTTCAATAAATAATTATAATTAATTATGTGTGATTTAAATAAAAATTCAAATTTCAATCAAATTAATCACAAAAATAAAAGCTTCAAGCTTAATTACTAATACTATTAAGTATCCATAAAGGGAAAGTAATGAGATTATCCTTTATTTAATGCAAATAAACATATATGTTTATATATTATACATATATAAATATGTATACATATAATATATAATTTATTTGTTTTTATTTCCAGTAATTTTTAAATTAAAAAGTTCCAAAGTAAAAAGGAAGGTGGGGGCACATTTGATGTGTAATTATAGGGTGATAATACGAGACGTCGAAATAAAATTTACAAGATCATATGTTTAATTGGATATAAATATAGTCAAGATTTTCTTAAAAGAATCTTTTATTCCATCTATTTTAAAATTACCAAGTGATCGGTTTATTTTGTTCTTGGGGGTATAATTAAAATCGTTCTTTGTATGTTTTCAACTTAAAAGCTTAATAACCATTCTCCCTTAACAAAATGAATAACCATTCAATTAAAATTAAAAGCAAACACTTTTTAAAGAAACAAGGGAAAACAACATTAAAAATAAAGCTGGTAAATTATTAATTAAACAAATAAATGCCAATAAAAGTCATAATATATGCTGTGTTATTCGCCAATATTTGAGCAAACTAATATCATTGATATTGCCCTCAAAATACACGGATTAATATATTATATATCGTATCATGAGAAGAAGATCAACAAACCGAAAATTGCTATTTTATAGAACAACATTTTAAAATTTTAACCTAAATATAAAAAATAAAAAGAATAAAAAATATGCTATCAACATAATTTGACCGCTCATAATAGTTCAGAAGTTCACTAGTAATACTAGACTTTTTATAAAAATTTCAAACTACATATTATAGCATATGGCTAATAGACTACATTATTAAGGCCAAAAAATAAAATTATCTACACAGAAATGTTTTTACATTGTCCAAGATAGACAAAGCAAGTCTAGACTGTTCCATTTTCAGCTAATACATTATTTTACAGGGTGGGGCATAAAGATCTACTACATTTTGAAGAGGTATTAAAAAATGAAAAAATTTAACTAGAAAAAACTTGGGGAGGGGGGGGGTCAAAAATGTAAATTCTAGCCCTTTCGACCAAACTCAACCAAAATTTGTATACATATTCTGTGGGCCCCAAAAAGGCTAGAAATGCAAAAACTAGCCATCCAAAATGGGGGAGGGTCAAAAATGAAAATTCTAGCCCTTTTGACCAAACTCAACCAAATTTTGTATACATATGTATTTTATAGATCCCCAGAAGGCTAGAAATGCAAAAACTAACCAAATTTTGTATACATAGTTTGGTCGAAAGGGCTAGAATTTTCATTTTTGACCCTCTTCCCATTTTGGGTGGTTAGTTTTTGCATTTCAAACCTTCTAGGGGTCCACAGAATATGTATAAAAAATTTAGTTGAGTTCGAAAGGGCTAGAATTTTCATTTTTGACCCCCCTCCCTTTTGTTTTCGTCTGATATAATGTTTACACATTTTTGGCTAAATAGACTACATTATTAACTCATTAAAAAAAAAATTTTTTGTTCTTTTAAAAAATACTATATTCAGTTTTTTCTAGTTAAATTTTTTCATTTTTTATACCTCTTCAAAATGCTGTAGATCTTTATGCACCACCCCGTACTTTCCAAAGAAAGAAAAATATTTGCCACAGGAATATTTTTAAAAATAAATTGCTTTTTGTGACTGCAAGACACTTGTACTGAAAAGTAAATTTAAAAGCTTCACAGCAGAAACAAAAAATTGACAATTTTTGGGGTGACAGTCTTCTTTCCAATGTACAATATATAGTATATATAGATAAGATATATAATATACAAGTATAAAGTACTAATGTTCATCGACAGATGAATATCAAATTAGATTTTTAATAAAAATTGTAATTTTTTGATACTAAAAGGAACTCTCTACGAGCTTTCATTGTCGAGTTATCGCACAATCAGACTTACAGATATGATAATTTGTATTCATAAAAATGAATTATGTTTTCACTTTTCAAACATTTTTAAGCATAAATAAGCAAAAAGCAAAAATGGAAAATTTTGAGCGAATTCAATATTCGTCCCTTATATATTGTTTTTTTTTTTTAATAAAATATTTATTAAAAACATTGATGATGCTAAAAAATGTTTTATTTTTCTGAAGATTCATTAAACGGAAGCCAAAGGAAAAGTAAAATTAAATTCAAAACACAATTTCCAAAAAATGAAACTATCCACCTTTGAAAATAATTTAATTATTTTTCCCATTAAGAAAATTCTACTCATTCCTCAAATTTATTAGTAAACCAGTTAAAATATTTCCTCTGTCAAATTTTAAATCAATTTTCAAACCTCATTATTATTTTCAACCGATTATTATTGAACATATTATTACCTATAAAAGTTTACTGATGAATTATTTATGCCGAAATAAAAGTTTTAAAGTTCAATTTCGTATAAAAAAAAACTAGCACAACTAGCATTAGTTTAAAGTAGTAAGTAGGTCAAATCTATTTATTTATATCTTCTTAACTAAATATATCCCGGTCTTCTCAATTGATTTCCTCAAAAATTTCAATATCGCTGATTGTGTTCCTTTTATTGTCGTGAAATATGATGGAATCTTTAAAAAGTGAACATTGAAGGAAAAAGTGAAATCTTTTTCAAAACTCAAAAAGCTCTCAGAAAATTTTGGTTATTTGATGATTATTTTCTTTAAAGTCGCCCAAAGACGCAGCTTTAAATAAAATTTAAGGACCAATTTCAGTTCATTAAGTTTAATCGTTCGAGAACTAGTTTTGAAAATACAAATGATTTTTGGGTAGCGTGGATAGGTATAGGAAAAACCTAAAATCTATTTAGTTCTTGATTTTGAAAATACCTACTAACATTTTGGCGCAATAAAAAACTTTCTTTGAACTTTTGTTCTTTAGTTAATAAGGGTATCAGAAAAGCCTAAGATGTAATCAGTTTTTCTTTTGGAATCATTAGTCTTCTATTGTTGTGTCAACATAAGTATCACTAGAAAGAACTCTTTTTTGGGTATCGTAGATATCGGAAAAGCCCAAAATCTATCCGGTTCTTAGTTTTGGTAATACAAAGATTTTGGCACAAGAACAAACTTTCTTCATCCTTTTTCTCTTTACTTATTAGGGATATCTTAAAAGCCTAACATCTGTCATCATGAGTAGTTGTAAAAAAGTAAAATCCAAAATTCATAATTCTTCGATTTAGAAAGGTAGACATTTTGACATCAGAATTAACTTTCTTAGTCCTCCTGCTTTTGAGTTATCGTGTACATTGAAAATACAAGAAACAGAAAAAATAATACGTTATAAGGGTATTTTCCTCGTTTTTCTAAACAAAAAATAAGCAAAAAAATTGAATTTTTTTATTGAAAACGGTTCTTTTGATCGGAAATTTCTCAGCTTAAGTGAAAATACTTTTAGTAGTAATAATTATTATATCTAACAACTAGTAATAATAATTATAATTAACAGAAAATATCATGAAGTAATGAATATTTTTCCCTTTTAAGGGACTGTTTATCATTTTTATAAGAAAATTCTCAAATTTTTGCAATCGAATAATTGATGTCTTAAATATTTATTCCCGAAATTTGAAGTTGATCGTCTGTTCCATTACCGAGAAATAAATTATTGAAAATTGTCTTTTTAACATTGAAGTAAATGAACTGAGCTTTTAAAAGGGCTATAACTTAAATTATACCATTTTCAACAAATTTATTTAGATCAATAATTCAGCTTTTATTAATCGAATGATAGATTTTTCAATAGATTTGACAGTCTAGTTAATTAGTTAATAATAAAGGTATAAATAAAAAGTAATTTGCAGCCAACAGAATATAACAAAAGCACTAGTGTAAAATTCCAACTCTATTTCTTGAAATCGTTTTTGTGTTAAATAAATGTTTTTATAAAGAGAAAAATTTATCTCAATATTTTTTTTTATTAGATAATATTATCAAAACAAAGATTTCTATTTGAAATTAACCTCTTTATTAACATTTTTTTATTAAAAAATTTAGTAACAGACGTTGTCACTCTCTAGAAATACAAAAGATTTTTTCGGAGGTCAACCAGATAGATAAGCAGTCTGGAACTCCCTTAATACTGTTCAACTAATCTATATATTTCAATACATTTACAAAATTCAATTTCTTGAATTAATATTAGAAAATATTTGAAATTTAGATTACTCCTTTTTCAAGTAAACTACACATAACATTTCTAAATGTTACATAACAATAAGAAGCCACTGACCCGCGTCTTGGTCCGTTGAATCCATATAAAGTGTTTTTGAGACAAAAGAGAATTTATTGGCTCTGTATTATGGAATTGATTTTCCAAATGACGTCAGTTGAAAAAGCAGCGAGATAGAAACCAACAAAAAAATAAAATAAAAAAATGTGTAAATAAATTTATCCCTCTATGTCTGTTGTCTCTTTAACTTATTTCATCTTTATATCTTATTATATTTGAAAATAATGGAAGATTTTTTTATTCGACAAAATCCCACTTGGTCATTAGCTAATGAGAAAAATTATAAATATTATATTCTCACTAAAGACAAATTGCTTTTCTCCCTGTGGGGTTGCGTTGGAATCTTTCGCTCTAATTATGTGCCAAATATTTCATCAAGTTTATAAAAGAAACCCCATCTTTTTACTCCTTGACATCATCCTCATTATACCCTATCTCATCTTTATTTTAATTAGTAGTAGGGTGACCCAGCCAGTAGTTGATCAAATAACGCCGATGCTACGCTATTTTTATCACCCAGCTTTCATTTTAAATCTTAATAGAAAACTCACACCATAATAACAATCCCTTATATGTGTCCAATCATAGGAGAATATAAAATTCAGGCCTTATTAAAGAGAATAAACAATAGAATTAAAAAAAAAAATTTGTTCCAGTAGTTGATCGGGCGAATCCAATTTTTGATCAAAGTCAAATCCAATGAGGTAAAATAACACAGTTTGATAATTTTATTTATATCTTATTTTATTATTATTTATTTTTTATTATTTTTTAGAAACACAATGGAAATTAAAAAATGCCATTTTTTAAAAGTATTGCAACTCATTAAGCGAAAAAAGATTTCTTGTTTTGCTGGTTTTAGTTGGTTTTTCGATATGTGAAACAACCTGAGTTGACAACATTTAAATCATAAATAACTAAATATATTTTTCAATGGGCTCACGGAAAATAATAGTTTCAGACTGAAAATGACAGGAAAATTTGAACGTTCGATCAACTACTGGATGGGTATCAACTACTGGCTGGGGCACCCTATATTAAAGGAAATTAATTTTATTACTGTTGGCTTCCTCTTACGTCTTCTTTGTTTTATGACATTTATGACGTAGAAATATTTTAGGCTTTAGGTTACTTCTCTTAGATTTGGGTTATTATCGTCCTTCTTTGAAAATAATTAGGCTGGATATTGGGATCTTGGACTTGAGAAAATAATTAAAAGCAAAATTTCCAAAAGTTGCAACACGTTTCGTCGTTTATTTTTCGACTTCTTCAGGCACTTTTTAGGATCAGCTTTCTCGTTAATAGATATATACAGACCATTAGACTAGATTTTGCAATGACATAATTGACAAGGCTTAAACAAACTTAATACAAAAGATATTAAACAAAATAAATAAAAAATCTCAAACAAAATTGATCATTCAAAGTGTATCTGTCATCAAATGTTTATTATTAAGTTTGTTTAAGCCTTGTCAATTATGTCATTGCAAAATCTAGTCTAATGGTCTGTATATATCTATTAACGAGAAAGCTGATCCTAAAAATTGCCTGAAGAAGTCGAAAAATATACGGCGAAACGTGTTGCAACTTTTGGAAATTTAGCTTTTAATTATTTTCTCAAGTCTGATATGATCAATGACAAAATAAAGGAACTCTTCAATTCTTAATTCTTACCCTTTGTCAACGGTTAAAAAGAGTTTACCAACCGACATACAACTGGCCCTTAGGTTATCGGGATATTTGAGTTACGTGATGTCGTTATGGTGAAGTAAACGTGATATTGGAACTTAAAGATGACAATGGAACTTATTAGTTTTTTTGATTTTAATTCTTGCGTTTATTTTTTTAAAATTCTTCCAGAACTTAAGTGACTTGATTTAAATTTTTTTGTTAAATTGAAGGGTTGTTTTTGTCACAAATAAAATAAAACAATAATTTCACTAATTATTTGAATTATTTAATTGATAAACTATACACTTTCGGTCACCACTGGTTGACCATCCTCAGTAGTTCTAAAATTAAAATTAAACATTTTATTTACATTTTTTTTCTTTTTATAAAGAAATATATAACACAATAAATATACAATATTTTGAAATCATACATACATCTCGTTCAAGTACCGGAATTTGTCATTTCACATGAAACATTCATTCCCAAATCATAGATTATTTATAATGGGTTTTTTAATTATTTGATAATTAGGGAAAAAAATAAAATTGAAAAGAATATTTAATGTAATCATCAATTCAAAATAGATTCTGGTTCAGTGATAAATGTTTTTATAAATTGTTGCTATATACAGTTGAATGTAATGAATTGTGTATTGTGTCTGTATTGAAGATTTGGGTATGAATGTTTCATGTGAAATGACAAATTCCGGTTCCTGAACGAGATGTATGTATGATTTCCAAATATTGTATATTTATTGTGTTATATATTTCTCTATAAAAAGAAAAAAATGTAAATAAAATGTTTCATTTTAATTTTAGAACTACTGAGGATGGTCAACCAGTGGTGACCGAAACTGTATAGTTTATCAATTAAATAATTCAAATAATTAGTGAAATTATTGTTTTATTATATTTGTGACAAAAACAACCCTTCAATTTAACAAAAATATTTTTTTAAAGTCGTTTTTCTTTTTTTAATTATTTTTTTGTCCGAGTACTCATTCGTTTATATTTCTAAAAAGAGGACAAGTGCGTGTCAAGGGTTTCGTATAAATATATACCTAGCGTGGGCGTCAAAATGAAAAGAGTGTCAACGATGCACGATGGTTGATAGCCTTTATCTATAGAGGTTTAAAATATAAAAAAAAAAAACAATATTTAATAGTTTATGAGCTACTTATATTAAAGGGATTTCAGATTGGCTGAAGGGTATATTACTATCTACTAAATTCCAGTTGTCATGGATAATTTTTATTATATGGACTTACCAAATCGGGAATCGATCCCGGGTGCCAAAAATAACAATTCGGGTCATTTGGCTACCCTAAGAGATCCCTAGTAGCACAATGTTTCAAACTATATAGTAACTATACAGTTCCTATATAGATTCTGAAAATGTATGGAGCTAAATGTTCACTCAAAGATTTAATCTTAATTTGTAAAATTTTGTGGTCTAGTGATTCTAAATTTCAACACAGAACCATTTCATAACGGTTGTTGAGTGTTTTTGAATTTCTTCAAAAATCGAAAGGCCATTATTATTTAAATTGAAATAGCGGCTAAAATATAAACTTCACGAAAGCCACCTACAGCCAAAATAATAACACAAGTATAAATTTCAATTCTGAACTTACCCACACTGTATATTTTCTTAACCTAACCACATGAAAGATTTTAAACTTTCATTCATAAATTAATTCCTGTGAATCCATTGTAATAGACTGATGAAGAGGGCAAAGCCCTCGAAACTATAGTCTCGTTATAAATAAATAAAATTTATAATTCCAGCAGAAGACACACTCTTTTATTGTCTCCTTCAACATTATTATTTATATCAGTGTAACCCCCTCCCCTCCAAAACTTATTAAAAGTAACTAACTTCTCCAGTTTCATGAAAAGTACCACCCCTCCCATTTTATTCAGTTTTAAAGAATTAAAAGAGCCTTTTATAACCTTTTGTTGAAGTTATAAGACTTGACCGCTTTTATTTGTAGCATATAAAGCTAAAATGCAACAATTGGGGGGGGGGGGGGGGGGGGGGGGGCCCCCCCCCCCCCCCCAGAAATTTCAATGACGTACTCAAAGTCTTAATCCCCCCCCCCTGGGCATCCTGTTATGTGAAAGAAGCCACAAGTTGAAAGTATTGGACTATTCCCAAATTTAATATAAAAGCTCAAATAGTGAGTGAAACTAACCTTATAGTACAAGATCCTGACTTAGGTCGACCTTCACCTATTGAGTTTCCTAATGAAATTAATATTTTGATAATTTAATGTATTAATAAACAAAACTTGATAGGGTCGACATCCAATTTCCCTGCAAAGCTATTTTATCTAATTTATTAGATTTATTTAATTTTTTAATTTATTTATTTTATTATATTTTTTTTAATTATCTACATTTTCATACGTAACAATAAAGAAAACTCTATAACAACAAAATACTAATTCGAAGTTTCCTGTTGATATCCTGTCTACCTGGACTTATGCATGGAAAAAAGATGGCGAGCCAACTTTGGCATTTTATATACATATTTTACTCTCGATTACTAGATTGGTAATATATTTATCCGGAAATTCGATAACTACATTTTTGTAATCAAATTAACAACTTTAATTTTTTATTAAAAATAGCTATCTAGGGAAATTGGATGTCGACCCTTTATTAATATATTATATTATCAAAATATTAATTTCATTAGGAAACTCGATAGGTGAAGGTCGACCTAAGTCGGGATCTTAGACTATTAGGTTTCTAAAGAAGCCACAAGAGAGTGTCATCTACTAAATCCGTCATGAGCTTAAATTATTTATTGTTTGTCATAATTCATAATACACTCAGGAACATTATAAATTAGAACAATAGAGACTAATAGAATATCTAGCTCACTCAATTCCCTGTCCTATAGTAAAACTGTCTCTGCTTTCCCATTTTATTTTATCCAATGCGAAGCATGTAAAGTATTCGAAATCGAACTTGAATTTGAATTATTATTTCATTTAGAACTTTTTAACTAATTAATATATGAATTTTTTTGCACGTATAAGAAAAATATTGAATCATAAAATATAATTAAATAACTGTACTAATTAATCTCCTCAAAATGTAGTCTGAATTTTAACTTGATTTATAAAGTTAGTGCGCCTGTATTTAGGCAACTCTGTGAGCGCGGAAGAATGAAAGCTGCGTATGAGCTAGGCGAGTCCAGTCGTTAATGGAATGGTCAAGAGCTTATGGCATGTAAGCCATCAACTATGTATGAAAAGATAATTTTTACATAAGCTTTAAATAAAGAGAGAATAGCAAAGGTCGGGTTTACCATAAAATAAAAATAAAAAAAACATTCAAGTTTCCTGATTTGCTGCCTCAGTTCCATTTTATTAATGTGATTTTGCTTTTTACTTTACTTTTTACTTTATTCAAAGCGGGATATAACCATTCTACTTTGGATTTTTGACGTCTCGATTATTTATTGAATGTAATAATAATTATTGTAATAACTAGGGTTCGTATCGATATGCACTACAAAAAAAACAGCAAAATATGCATTTTTAAAGAAAATATGCATTATAAACCCATAATATCTAGTGCTTGATATTTTTAAACCGACACAAAGAACTGGTAAAAGAAGAAATAGTCAATAAATCTATCTTAAATTTTAAAGAAATTCGGGTTTTTTTATATTTTTTTAGCATAATAGAACAACTGCGTGATTTATTTTTCTTTAGAAATTTAAAAAAATTTAAGAAACAACTGCAAATTATTTAATATAAAATCAATGTTTTCAAAGTTTATTTTTAAAAGAAATTTAATATTTATTTATTTTTTTAGAATAATTTTCATAAAAAATATTATTTTAATTTAAATATATTTTAATTATTTCCTTAAATTTTCTCGATTTGTTTGACAGTGAGAGGGGGTGGGGGTCAAAAAAAGGTTTGAAACCTGTGGCCTACCCTCTCTGTCTCTAAAATTTTCTTCAATTTTGCCAACAATAAAAAAATCAAACAAATATATCTTAAATCGCTAAATATGCATTTATATGAAAAATAAGATTACTCTGAGTGGGTCCTGATACCCTAAAACCCCCAGATACAAAAAATTAGAAGGGTAGCAATCAAGGGAAAAAATATGCATTATATGCAAAATCCGAACCGTAGTAATAACCATTGCTTAAGACATAGTGAAATCGATTTAAAATAAAAAATTAAAGTAATGTGAATGAAGAAAATTGGTATGTGGTGATTTCAAATAAGGGAGAAACTAGTGTCAAAATCATGTGGTGCCCACACCAGTTGATGTAATGTCACATTAGCATTATATAATAGATTAATAAAAAATAAAATTGTATTATATGGTACATACATCATTCAAAAATTAATCAATCATGATGCCAAAATTTAAATTACGATATAATATTATTTTTATTCGAATAAATGTAAATCTCATTGAGTAAGAATGCGTACCGTAGTCCTGACTTGTAGACGCCTTGAAGCAATGGGTCGAGATGTCAGCGGCCACACAAACCAACATCCCATTTTCAGCTAAAAGAAAAGAAACACACATGTTTAAATAATAAGAAATAAAATTGTATGATATGTTATATAATCGAAAAATGAATAATTAAAATGCCCTATGTAAAATATTGCTTAAATAGTAGCGAAACATTTTTGGAAACACTCATTTTTTTAAGAAAAAAATAAATAAATTATGAAATATTATATATTTACTTTCGATTCACTGGAATTGATTTATCTCTTGTATTTCTCATCGTCTCCAGATGTTGAAAAAAGCTTTATTGAGTGAATACCTATAACACTTGACATACACATTAGTAGCAATCACCCCCCCCCTTTACTACATATTAATTTAGTCAAGACTTATGTAGTAAACGAAATAAATCCCTTTAATTCGCGGAAAAATTCAAACTTTATTTCATCCATATGAAATTCTTATAATTTGAAATAGAGTAAAATTCGAATTCTTAGATCTCCGAGAGAGCCTGAAGACGTTTGTATCAGTGAGAGTGGCCTTGATTTTTTGGAATACAGATAGAACGAGAGACCAGGGCGAGCTGAAAAAGATCCTACCTAACATTTCCACTTGCCTCATCTGACATAAATTATAAATACCATGTTCATATTTCAATGTATTTATCAGATATGGGGGTAAAAATGAAAAACCTTATTAGGCAAGTGGTTAAATATATGAGAAAAATAACTTTAAGTGTAATGCAATGCACCGTCTCCGCCAACCGGCCGGCAGAGCCCTCGTGCTCCTAGCCACAAGGGAGCCGCTCTTCTTCCTTAGGCTAGTCCTGAGGAAGCAACGGACAACCTTCTGGTCTTCGTTCTAGTCCATAGAGCCACCTCAAACCCGCCCTCAAAGGCACAAAGTCACCAGGGTCCCATTCCCACCCCATTGTTCCATTTGAACAAGGCGTCAAGCGACGACTTTTCGGTAAGACACAAAACATGCAAGCACATGCAAGATGAACCTGGACCTCGATCTTTAGAAATCCGATCGAATCGGTCACTTCCCTCGTGACTCGTTCATGGGTTCAACAAATGGGTGACGTCTGTTTTAGCTCTCTTGCGGGTCTTAATACTAAAATAATCTTAAAACTAAATTGGAGGGCACAATAGAGGGAAACACATCACAAAATATCCCTAAGAGGCCTAAGATAGACGACACCGCATTTGCTGTCTCCAGGAATAAAATCAAAGGGAAGAGTGCAGGTTCCCAATACAGAAAAAGAAAACGTAATCGTTGGCATGGCATATCATCCCACCCTCCCTCTAAACTATCTACTCAATTGCATATTACATTTAACTAAAACTGTGAATTTAATTTTAATAATATTCTATCATATATTCTGAATCGAGAATTAAATTTTATATTAAAATAGCGATGAATCCCATCGGTGGTCGAGGCGGTGATATCTGAAAACCCCTACGCAAAATCCACTATTCCAATACATTCTCACTTTGCGAAGATCCTCCAATGGCTCCCTTGTTGCTTCGCTACAGATGCAGATGAAATAGGGATCTGAAAAGCCCTAATCTGATTTTCTTTTATGTAAAAAATTGAATAATTTCGGGAAAAAATTTATTTAAAAAAGAAATAATTAGAGTGATTTTAATTTATTTTTGACATTAGGAATTGCAAAAAATTGAAAAATAATATAAAATGAAAATCAATTTAAACATTTAATAGCCAAGTTATTTAATTAAAAATTTATTAAATTATAATTGAAAGGAAAACTTTAATATGATATATGAAAATAAGTTAAGTACTTATTACATTTACTGATGGTAACTAAGTGGGTATGCTGTAAAAAAGAAAACATCCTAATTCTTTGCCTACTACAATCTAGCTATAAAAAATCCCTTGAAAGCTTTAACTAAATGCCATGCTAAGAAAATATATAATACTCATATTTGGTGCGCTTTTGGTGAGAATAATATAAATGTGTCGGATGTGATAAAAGTCACCAGCGAAACATCACCGAAGTGAAGGATACATGAAAAAGAAGAGAAAAATAAAGTTAGAAATTATAAATACAATATTAAATGAGATGAATGAAATTTAATTTAACAATGAGAAATTTACTCCACTCAACTATTTTTAATATGAATTTTGAATAAAGAGCATTGAAATAAGGGGGATCTAATTTGTAACTCAAGAAGGTTTGAAGGATAATTAAAAATAATGAAATATTCATGACAATATCTTTGAAATTTGGAAAGCAGACCTATAGAATAAATACTAACCTCGTCGTTAAAAGAAAAGGCTAAACTCGCAGGCAGCCGATGATCTCGTTGCTTAAGCAATTCTGTCACCTTTAACAAAATTATTGCAAAATTAGTATACTACATAAAATATATATCGAGAGAGGAACTATTGAAAAACAATCTATAAATCAAATAAAATTTTAAATTTAAAAAGAGAAGAAAACATTCTAATGAGAAATATCTAAAAGAATATTATATTCAAGAATTAAGTTTGCAATCATTAATTCATTACTATTATATAAATAAATATATAGGTAATAGAAACCTACCTGAGAGACCCTGATGACAGACTGGGGTCATCTCGATGAAACGATGGCTTCTTCCTATAAAAATTAGCAGTTATGAATTTAAAAGAATATATGTTTATAGATATAATTTTTAAATTACCTGATTTGGTCAAAAAGCGAATCCCTCGTTGGTCGTCGATTAAGTAGAAATGGGCAACTGAAAATTCCTAATTCTAATTTTCTATTTATCACAAAAATTGAATAATTTCAAGAAAACTATCGAAAATTAAATTATTGAAAGATTACCACTAATTTAATTAATTGCCAAAAATTTAAATTTAAAAATGCATTTAGGCTTTTATGATCGAAATTAATTTGATCTGAAAGTAAATTTTGTGAATATTTACTAAAGTTTTTTAATTTTTTGAAAATTGGTTTAGAATAATTATTATGAAAGCAAGAAATTAAAAATGAATTTATTTTAATAGAAATAATTTAAATATTAAAGCAATAACTGACTCTAACTAAAGGGGTATGCTGTAAAAAAAAAACACTTAAAAATTAAATATATAAAAAATTGATATACTCAAGTTTGGGTGAGCTGTTGAAGAGAAGTACATAAATGAATCGAATGAAGGAGAGTATACCGAGACATCAATGAAGTGGATGGATGGATGATCCATGAAAGAGAAAATAAAATAAAATTAGAAAATAAGAAATTGTATAAATGAATAATTGATATGATGATAAAGGAGATAAGATAAAATATATAAATATAAATATTAGATGAAATCGAATTTACTGATGAGAAATTTATTCTACTCAAGACAAGGGAAGTTAATTTATAAATCAAAGAGTTTCATAATTAAAGTGAAGAAAATTTATGAAAATTTTTTTAGAAACTTTTTAAAATTTAAAATATAAAATACTAAGTAGGTTTCATCAGATGCTTGTTTAGCACGACTCTATATATATTTCGGGGTATAAGCCCATCTTCAGGAACTTTTAAGGAGATAGGTGTTGGTTCTAGGTGAAACACTTTAATATAATAAAAAGTTTGAGCAAGATGCGAGGTAGGTTTCAAAAAAAAAAAGAAATAAAACAAAATTGAGTTTTGAATTCGATATATTTCGGGGGTGAGCCCATCATCAGGAGATAGAAAACTGATTATAAATTGGAAAAATAATTTTACAAACAACAATTTTTAGAAATATATGTGGTGAAGGAAAGGTAGGGGGAAGAGGAGAAAGTGTTGATGGGCTCACCCCCGAAATATATCGAATTCAAAACTCAATTTTGTTTTATTTCTTTTTTTTCTGAAACCTACCTCGCATCTTGCTCAAGTTTTATTATTATACCATCTTCAGGAGTTCACAAAGGACATTGAATACAAAAATACAATAAGGTAAGGGAGAGATAAAGTGAGAGAGGGAAGGTGTTAAAGTATTATACAAAGAATATTTTTGTTTATTTAAATTTAAGATTAAGAAAGGGTGTTTGAAGCTTGGAAAGTATCTGGAATTTTATAAATAGAAATAAATGATTGGTATGTGTAGGTGATATTGTTTGGATATATACATGTCTATTATTAATTGTTTCTTAATGTCAAGTTGGTTATTTAGAATATTTTTATTATTTGTAATGGCTATTTTAATTTCTGATGATTCTAGTAAATCTAAACGTTATCCCTTTAATTCAAGATGTAATGGTGTGGGGTTGTTTGGGGAGGCATTCCGCTGATTAGTTTCATGGAGGTGTTCTTTAAAGGCCGAAGTTCTAAATAACCAACTTGACATTAAGAAACAACTAATAATAGATATGTATATATCTAAACAATAGCACCTACACATACCTTTCATTCATTTCTATTTTCAAAGTTCCAAGTTTCATAATTGATTTTTGATTAATAATTTGAAAAATATATATCTATATGAGAAGGTTTTTGAATTTTCACATAGTTTTTTTAACTAAAAAATTTAGAGATATACTTAATAAATGACTAAGTATATAGGTAGGTACTGACCTCGGCGTTAAAATAGAATGCTTAATCTCGCAGTCAGCCGATGACCTTATCCGTCAGAATGATTTTGTGGTTGACGATTACTAGAGGGGATTCCTTGGAAATAGTTCACAAGAATGTGTTTCGTTGCCTTCCTCTGAATTTATTTATACCTATTTTCGGCATAGATGAAAATTATTCTGATTGAAACCAGATTCGATTCCGAGTAAGCTCGAAGTCTATTAACCACTCCATCTTAAAATATGGTAAAGTAAAAAAAAAATTAAAATTAATCTAAGAGTTTGTCTAGATGTACTTAACACTATATAGTAATAAAGAAATATTTTCAATCAAGTAATTTATATGTAATGTGAAAAATGAAGAAAACGAAATTATTTTAAAGATATCCAAAAAATATTAATTTGTTGAAGGAAAATTAAAAACTTTTCTAAGCCTCGACACACTCTACAAAATTTGATGAAATGGCAATTTTAATTTTTTTGACTGCGATTAGTTTTTGCTAGAAAGTTGAAACTTGGCGTTGAGTTTATTAAAACAAAATGTGGCAGCTTTCAGCTCATTATATCCAACCGTACCAGAGCTTTGTATAAAAGTATTCATGTTTTTTGTTTTGGAAATACACAACTATTCTTTCACTAGAGTTAATAAAATTATGGCTAAGAGCTCAAAAAATGAATGCTTAATTTTTCATATATGTAATTAAAAAATAAAATATAATTATATCAGGAACATATTTTCACGCACATATACAAAATCACCCGAGGGATATGTTATATTTAACAAATCATATTAATATTTATAATACATTTTCGTTATCAGACAGGAAAGTAAAATTCGAAATGTAAAATAAAATGAATTTAATCTTTTAATTACAATTAATATTCATCCCCTTTTTAATTACCAAAGCAAATAGGCTTTCGATCCATTATATTATTTATTTTGTTTAGATCTAAAGATGATCCTTATTTGATGGATATTTTTAATAAAGCCATTTCTAATATTTAAAATAAAATTTATTTCAAAATAAGTCCAAATGCCTGGCGAAAATGTAAATTCATTTTAGAAACGAATGCTCTCTTTGTTAGTGGCATTGTTGTAGAGGCGCTAGTGGCGGTTCGTATTGTTAATCGATTTCAAATTCGAATTTGAATTTTGCTATCAAAGATATGTATCTACTATACAGGGTGAGCACTGAGCATGGCCGTCCGCAGAAATTTTCCCAAGGGGTCCAGTAAAACCTCAATATATATTTATATAAGTTAAAAATTTAGTGGATAAAGTTGTAATTATATATATATATATATATATATATATAT
Organism: Forficula auricularia; assembly: GCA_024734495.1. NCBI lineage: Eukaryota > Metazoa > Arthropoda > Insecta > Dermaptera > Forficulidae > Forficula > Forficula auricularia. Next base: position 4,333,968 of record JALMQS010000225.1, read on the forward strand.
ATATATATATATATATACTACTAGCTGTGACACCCGCCTTCGGCGGCCCTCTTGCTAGCTATGGGACTACTCCACCCCCACACCCCACCCCGGGCCCCCTGAATCCCACCCTCGCACTCTGTTTTTGCTTTTCTAGCTCCTTAGAGGCCCACAGATTATGTATACAAAATTTGGTTGAGTTTGGTCCAAGGGCAAGAATTTTGATTTTTTTGACCCCCCCCCCCCCATTTGGGTGGTAAGTTTTTAGATTTCTAGCCTTCTAGTGGCTATGTATATAAAATTTGGTTGAGTTTGGTCCAAGGGCAAGAAAGATACAAAGCCTTTTGTGTTTTAGACCACAAAATCAAAAATCCCTCATTTTCCAGTTCAAGGGTCAAATTTCAAAAAAAAAATCCTTCCCGAGATTTATCATTAATAAACCTATGTATCAAATTTGAATACTAAAACTAAACTAAACTAAAGAAGATAGGGCACTTTAAAAATTTCAAAAATTTAACCCATAATGACTATATCTCCCTTTTGGGGACAAATAGAGCAAAATACTCAAATATGTTTTTTTTGTATTTCAATGCTTCACCTTTCGATATCTTTTCTGGTTTAAGAGATCTTGAAAAAATCTGAAAACACATTTTGGGGCCCTTTCCTCCCTTTAGGGTTCGAATTTCAAAAAATCCCTTCTTAACACACCCATAAATCGTTGAAAGAATATACACTCCAAATTTCATCTTTCTAGGTCAAGAGGTTTAGGCTGTGCGTTGATGGATGAATGAAACCTCACCTTCTCTTCATATATATATTAAGATATATATATTTTAATATACCAGAAGAAAAATAAATATGTACAAATGTACAAGTACATTGTATTTATCTAAAAAGTTAGATTAAAAACAATAGGTATTTTTATTCTTAAAACATTTCAAAAAAATCATAGCTTGAAAGTCGGGGGCTTTGGACCCCCCTGCTCCCCAATCCCAATGCTCTAACCAATAAATTCCCCGGTGTAAAATTTTTATAAGATTTTTGATTTGGGAGAAAATGAAATTTCAAGTTAGTATCATATTTGGTTAACGAGCTAAAATTATATAACAAATACATATACAGACATTAAAATGTCATTAATAGACATCTGGAACCCTAAAAAGAATATAAAAAAACAAAAAATGTAAATTTTCGACTCTATTAAATAAGTATAGCTACTGTAGCCTAATTGTCATATAATTAGTTATAGAGGGCATTTATTTAAAATATAAAAAACAAAATACTACACGCTTCACCTGCCGAACGTACCGATTAATAGAGAGTAATTAATTTTTTTCAAAAACTCACCCTAGGTGTATGTAGATCATCTGAAGTGCTCGGTACGGATCTCCGTATTCCTTGTTTTTTGATTTGGAGTGACCTGAAAGTAAAAATAAATACGTAAATATAACTATAAATATAATATATCGCTTATAATATGATTTACTAATTGTAATGATATTTTTTAATTTAAAAAGTACTTTCTACAAATTATAACTTTAATATATTTTTACTTTATCCAATGCAAAGCATGGGTAAAGTATTGTAATCGCTCTCGGGGCAAGCGTGGCTTCAAAGGGTCCTCAGGTAAAGACTACGGAACCCATGGACTCAATTAAAGTCACAAATTGTAGTATTCAATTAGGTTGAATTTTAGCACGTGACGGTTTTGCCAAAAATTACATGGGGTCTCGTCGAGAGGCCAAAAAGTGCGATTTTTTCATTTAGTGCGTGCGGATGGATGGATGTATGTATGTTATCGTTTTTTTGGCCCACGATTTTTTCCACACCGTTGCACCGATTGAAATGAAATTAAAAACCTAGCATTCTTTTAACAAAATGAAGCGCTGATTAGTTTTTGGTACATATCGGTTTACAAACATTAGTACTTTATTTCAGTACTTTTTTAGTTTTTTCTAAATATCTTGAAAATGACTTAACCAATTTTGATGAAATTTAATATCCTAATTAAGTACCTTGGGGACCACAAAAAAGGTTAAATAAAGTTTTTAGTAAAATTATATTTTAAAGTACTTTACTCTAGAACATATTAATATTTCAAATGAATTTGGATAAAGTTTAGCAACGATCCGTTGCAGTTTATTTTTTATTGGCCTTCGGAAACTAAGCCCATTTTAGATATTAGTCTTGGAATGTGTTTGTGTGTGTAAATTAGTGTAGGAATCAGATATTATATTTGGTCAAATATTTGCAGCCAGCCGTGATTAAAGACTCTAATTTTGAAACAAAATATATATTTTTAAACAATATATATATTTTATAACACAAATATAAATAAATATATAAGTGGTATATATATTAGGGTAGTCCTTATTTTGTGTATTTTCGAATTTTTATGCTTCCAGAGGCCCATACGGTTCGAAATAAATAAAAAAAATATCCCCCAAGTTTTAAATCTCTATCTCAATTTTAACCTGTGCCCCACAGCGATCTAAGTTTCCCATCTAAATAACATGGCGTTTTTGGCATTGAACGTCATTTTTTTTTTATTCCGGTCAAATTAATGGTTCAAAAAGTTTGAAACTCTGTATACTTTATGCTTATAATAGTAGTTATTCCTCAGAATTTTTACTGATTTTTAACTATACAATTTCGAAGTCAATAACTTGTACTAACGCTAAGATATATAGCATATATTTTATCTAGCGGTAACTCCAAAATTATAATAGCTAAAAATCTGTAAAAATTATGTGTGATAGCTACTATTATAAAGATGAAGTCTACAGCGTTTCAAATTTTTTGAACCATTACTTTGGCCGGAATAGAACATTGATCGTTCAATGCCAAAAACCCCCATGTCATTTAGATGGGAAACTTAAATGGATGTGGGGCTCAGATTAAAATTGAGATAGAGATTTGAAACTTGAGGGTATTTTTTTTATTATTTATTTCGTACCATATAGCCTTGACATAAATATAAATATTAACTAAGGGATATTTAGAAGAGTCAAAATTCAAAAAATTTAAAAAATAATCTCACCTGGAAGACGGTTTTGAGCGAGCATTATCCGTGGAGATTCCTCACTAGTGAGCTTCCACTTGAGTCGTCATCTTCAGCTAGGCGGCATAGGCCCATAGAGCGTGTGAGGTAGTATTGGTGGGGAGTGGACTTTGAACCTGTAATAGATAGTAATACTCTATAAGTTCCCAATAATTAAAAAGAACATCTTATAAGAATCCAATTGACAAATTTATTCCAATTCGATCAAACAAGTCAAAACTCGTTTTCGAGCCTCTACCTAATAAAACTAAATCCATTCTATATGGTATATTATGAGCTCGTTTTATATAAGAATAAAATAATAACTTATTTAAAACAATTTCCAGCCCAAGATTCAGGGATAGAGAAGACACAAAGTTTTGAATCAAAAGTTACTAATTACCTAATAAATTATTAATTAGAACAAAATAAAAACTATATTGTATTAATTATAAAGTTTTTATTTTGTCGAGAGTAGCAGAGTTGTTGAATCATAAAGAGAAACAAAGAGGTTGTCTTCTGCTTGATGCAAATAAACATATAAAGTCAAATATATTATAAAGAGAAACAAAGACGTTGTACTCCGCTTGATGCAAATAAACACAAACACATATATATTAGAGAGAGAAACAAAGAGGTTGTCCTCTGCTTGATGCAAATAAACATACACACATATATATCAAAATTATATATCTGTATATATATTATTTATTTGTTCGAGACTATAGTTTAGTAACTACTATAGTGACCTGAAAATTGATTATAATTTTAACTGGCTCTCAGCTAAGTAAAGATCAAAACATTTTCAATATCCATACGATACTGACCCCATGAAAAATAATATTTATAATTAAAAAAGACTGATGATGAAGGCCAAGTCTTTGAAACTATAGTCTTAAACAAACAAATTAATAATATATATACAGATATATAATTTTGATATATATATGTATGTTTATTTGGATCAAGCAGAGGACAACCTCTTTGTTTCTTTTTATGAATCAACAACTCTGCTACTCTCGGCAAAATAAAAACTTTTCAATTACATATATATTATATTAAATTGAAATTGTCTGCTTCTTCAATGTGTATGTTAAGCAACAAATGGTGTGATTAGTGATGGGTTACTAAATATAATGCTCTTGGCATATTCGTAATTCTAGTCTTACTTGAGGATTTGAGATGCAAAACACACGAGATTGAAAACATGTTCTAGAGAATTTGTAGTTCCAATTTATTATATTTTATTAATAAATACCTAATAAATAAATAGAAAATAAAATATAGAGAAATTTATTTTTTGAATAATTAATATAGGTACTAATAGGACCGTGTACCAAATAATAAATTTTTAAATAAACTAATATAGAATCGGTTTTTGAAAATATTTGCTTAAAATATTGAAATTGAGAAAAATATCTTACCGAAAAGATGAGTGAAAGAAGTCCGGAGATCAGTATAACACGACGCTTTGCGTCATCCTGAAGGCCTGATGCGAAGCAGTCGTTGCACACGGCACTAGAGTGATTCCAATTGGTGGCTGGTGAGGAGAGGGGAGACGGATCTGCAACAGATACGTACTTATTATTAAGTAAATTTGTCTAAGACACCTAAGACTGGTAAAATAGTAAGGGAGGAATAATTGTAAGAAAAAGAGGGCAATAGGCACTCGCTAATAATTACTGGGTGAGTTTGGGATCTACTCAAAAATAAAAAAAAAAAATGCTTTCGATTGCTTAAAAAAAATTCAAGCAGTATTTTTATCAATGTGCCTGCCTAGATGATGCTAACAATAATATTTCCTAAATTAATTGCTTAATATTATAAAAAAAACTTTATATAATATATTTTGGAGTACTACTAAATACATAGAATATTAAATTTGATCAAGATTAATTAAGCTAGTTTAAAGATATTTAGAAAAAAATTAAATGTTTAGTAGATAAATCACATAAACCAAATTATCAAGAAAACCAGATATATAAATTTTGTATTATATACTAGTAAGTTGTGTGCACTATTGGATCGAAGGTAATTTATCAGGCTCTGTTTGAGAGTATAATTAACTATGGTATAATTGCGTGGGGGGGGGGGGGTGCATATGATAATGCAACGAAACCACTTATCACTATACTGACTAGACTTATTAAAAAAATTAAAGTGCAATCTGTCTTGAGTATTGATAAATCTTTTATTGTGAACTCTGTTGTTTGTTATTATGATGTGTGTAAGATGGTGTATGATGAACATAGTGGCAGAACTAGACATAGATCAATTGTCCTGCCAAAGATTAATAAGTCAATTACCCACAAAATGCCTATTTTGTGTCAATTAAATATTTTAATAAACTCCCTAATGATCTAAAAAATCTGTCGTGTGACAAGAAAGTATTGAAGAAAAGATTGGTTAAATGGATTGGATCGTTGTGATTTCACCCTGTGATATGTATGTAAATGTGTAATGTTAACTAATTTTTTTTTATTGAAAATGATGAGAGAAGGAGTTACACCAAAAAGGTGCACCCCCTAAAGGCCTGGGTTGGCCCTCCATCGTGAAAAGAATAAGAAGAGGGAATTATATGGGCTGGGCAGGGGTCGAAGGTATCTGAGGAAAATAGACCATATTTCATTTATTGTAAATGCTTGTAAAATTAAATAATTATTAATTTTAATCCGGTCCTATGTTCAGTTGACTTGTTAACTCTATAGGACACGGCATATTGTATGTTGTGTATTTTCTGGATAAATAAATGTATAAAAAAATATAAATAAAATACTAATGTTTGTTGGCGAATATTTGACAAAAACTAATGACGCTTCATTTTTTTTTTTAATGATGGTAAGTTTTTAATTTCAATAAATAATATAAAAAAAAAAGTTTTTAATTTCATTTTATTGCGAAAAATCATCAACTAAATTTAAAACTAAATCAGAAAATCACTTTTTTCTTACTCTGGACTCTGGAGCTGTTTTTGGTCAAATTATTTATTAGCCCCAAAATTCGACCTAAATGAATAGTAAGATTTTATAGTTTGATTGAGACCATGGAATCTATACATTGTACATCCTTTGAAATTGTCCTTGGCTCTTGACCAAAAACACAATACTAGATTTTCTCTCTGCTAAACTATGGGTAAAGTAAAAATTCAAGAAAACATTTAAAAGGACTTTAAAAGATATTTCTTATGTGGCTGGTTATTGGGTACTTGGACTTGAAATAAATTGGAAGTTAAATTTTTAAAATGTTGGTACCTTTCGAAGTATATTTTTCTGCTTCCTCATGGAATTTTTAAACTTAACCTAGTAATAAGTAAAATATAGTTCATTAGACCAGTGGTTCTTAACCTTTTTAAGCCGCGACCCAAATTAGAGAAATATGTTCATGCCGCCGACCCAAAAAAAAGCCAAATTTTTTTAATTACTCTTTTTTAGATCATAATTAAGCAATTTTCTTCAATTATACAATCATGACCTTTTTTTAACTCGCGACCCATAGGTTAAAAACCACTGCATTAGACCTTAATGAACTACATTTTACTTATTACGAGGAGGTTAAGGAGAGTACTTGTATGTACTCCAGCTCGGCGGGCAATAGAAAGCCAGACATCGTGGCAAAGGATGCGTCGGGGGTGGTGTGGGTTGTTATAATATACTAGGGGTGAGGGGGTGTAGTTAATGATTATAACAAGATGTATTATTTAATACAAGGTTTATTCAGTATAAGTACAGAGGCACGGGTTTTGGACGTCCAGATCGTCTCCGCGCTTGCAGGACTGGGTGTTGCCCACCGAAACAAAATAGAAAAATATGGGGGCAACTCCAATTTGGTGGATAATATTGCGGAGCGATTTGGCGTTGGAGCGGGCTCGGTCAGGGTCGAGGCCATCACACTCTCGTGGAAGGGAGTGTGGTGGCATAAAGCGGTGGAGTCCCTCATCGCCCTGGGTATATCCCAAAAAACAATAAACGATTTGACATATAGGGCGATGAGGGGATCTCTCCTTAATTTTTACACTTTCAGCAGAAGAATGTATAGAGCGGGTGGCGTATGATTATTTTTTGTAAATACTAAAAAAAAAAGAAATGTGAAATGTGAGTCAGGATTAATCCTGGCTCTCTCAGCCACCCGCTCTGAATCTGAATTTATTTGTTCTAAAGCTGAAAGTGTGAAAAATTAGTAAATAAATTTGTGTAATGGTCTTTTATCTTTGTAAGAGGCGGCCCGCTCCTAGGAGGCCCAATAAACAAAATAAAAAATTAAAAATTGCCTGAGGAAGCAGAAAAATATACTGCGAAACGTAGCAATATTTTAAAAATTTAACTTCCAATTTATTTCAAGTCCAAGTAACCAATAACCTGGTCACATAAGAAAAATTTTCAACATGGACAGACAATAACAACACCAATTTAAAAGATATTTTCTACCGTACTCCGCTATCCAATTGTTTTATCAGTTTTTTGAAGTTATTTTTAAACTAATTAGTTTATTTTCGTCGAAAGTAATTACACTAATTTTAGATTCTATATTTAGAAAGGCAAATTTATAGACTCATAGCGAGTGATTGGAATGTCCAGATAATATGTTATTAGGTCTTTTTTAAAGAGGTAGATGAGCAAGCTGATAATATTTAGCGCCTGATTATGCATTCCACCGCACAGAGCGTTCTATTTGAATGCATACCCTCGCTCGACAGGCGGCCCTGAATCTTTTCAATCAATGTGAAGGGTAAATATGCTTTGAGGGAATTTTTTATTCAAGTGCCCCTTTAAGTATAATCTTTAGGTAACAAGTTTTTAAAGGTCCAATAACGTACTCATTTTGCTTAAATGGCGATTAGAAAATAATTAGAAATTAAAAAATAAGCCGGCCAAGTGAGAGTCGGACTCGCAAATCGAGGTTATTTTTAAACTATCAACTACCTTTCAAAATACTTGAGATATCAAATTCGTTCTTATTTATCATTGGTAAGGAGGGAATGTGGATTTTTTGTTTAATTTTAAGTTAAGCCTTTTTGTATTTCCTGTACAAAAATCACCTAAAATTTTACATTTTGAGGCTCTCTCATATCGTCATTTTAAAGTGAATTGAATTTAAATTTTTTAGCCTAATTTTACTTATAGACATCTTTACAGCAACCCGCACAGTACCTAATCTCCTTGAAAAACTCCCCAAAATAAAAATAATGAATAGTAAAAATGATACAAAACTAAAGTGCTCGATAATATAATAATAAATTTCAGATCTTGCAAAAAAAATCATTAGACTAATTGATTTATTAAAATGTATAAAAAAGTTAGAAGGCTCGAATTTAACACATAGCAGGATGCCCTTCAAAGACTAGTCACTCTCACACTATTCCTTAAGAGATTTAAGCTTGTAGAATATTTTCTTAATTAACAGTAAAATTAAATCGTTTCACTAGAAATATCTTTTGAATTAATAAAGTAAAGGGAATAAAGTGTAGTTTCACAATTCATTTTGAAACTACACTCCCTTTACTTTATTAATTAATATCATGATTCACCTAAAACCTACACCACTTTCCCTAAGAATAATTAGTAGAGATTGTGGAGTTGGTGCAAGGTGAAACATCTTTAATAAAGATAAGAGTAAATAAATATTATATTTAATATTCATTTACTATGAGTTAAGGTCACTTGTTTCACATTAAAATTAAAAAATTAAAAGATATAAAAAGTAAATCATAATAAATGAATATTAAATATAATATTTATTTACTCTTATCTTTACTTTCCCTAAGTAAAAATATAAAATATCTCTTGACTTAGACTATGATTTTTTAGATAGTTTTGCCATTTTCTTAAAAACTACTATAAATATATAATTAAAGTTTTGAGCATCTTTTTTTTGAAAATAGTTGGTAGTTTTTTCAAAAAATCAGCCCGGGTTCAGATTAACCAAGATGTATTTTAAAAGAGACAGAATTCCATCAATCTTTTTCGGACAAATTCTAAGATTTTAGTAGAAATATTATTAAATTGCGATATCATCACTATAAATATTTTTAATATTAAAATATTACTATAAGGATTTTTTAATTCACTGCGGTTATAAATTAGTATTTGCCCTTTATTGATAATAAATTCTGTGAAAGTAATTATTTAGGTAAGTTTTATAGAAACTTAAGCTATTTATGTTTCCTAAAATAAATTCTTGTTTATTTTATTGAATTAGATAAATACAATAATAAAAACAATAATAAAAATTTTATTAATGATACAAACGTTTCGGGGGAAAGTTTCCCTTTATCCCTAAAAAAATATTTTCATTTATAAAACAAGAATTTCTCCCAATACGTTTCCATTATTAATAAACGTTTTATAATATTTTCTATTTTCTATCCCTCGAAAAATTCTCCCTCCCCAAAATAACAATTCAATTAATGCATTTCTCCTTTTCAAGAAAAATGAAAAATGTAAATTTCCAGTATATATCTTATTTCCATTAAAAGCTACACTACTCTAACAGACCGACAGAGATTGTATCTACCTAAATAATATAAAAAAAAATATTTTTTTATTCTGATCATGATTATTTTAGAATACATTTTTTATTCTTCTACTAATTATATTCAATTAGGGTGTTTTGAAATATGCACCTATAGCATGGAAGGTAGTAATTATTCTAATTAATTAATTGGATATAAATATGTATACGATTTTAATCTTTAGAATACTTCTATATATCGTAAAGTGTACGAGTATGTGTAATAAAAAAATTAAAAATACTTATACGATAACACGCAAAATATTTATTTAGCCTTTTAAAGCCGCAGTGTTATCAAATCCATATTTCATAGCGATATCATATGTAATACTTAGACTACTTTGATTATATCTGCTGCTAAGTGAAAAGTTTCAGGAACCTCTTGAAAGAGCAAACATCCGTGTAATACAGTTTCAGAAACGATGTTATATACATTAGTGATTAGTATATCCCAGACAGGGTTCTTTGATTCAAATCTATAAATATTCAACTAAAATCAATATAGAAAAAAAAATCAACTGAAGACAGTCCTTTATAAAAACAATCATAATACGTTTATTAATAATGGAAACGTTTTGGGAGAAATTCTTGCTTTATCAATGAAAATATTTTGCTATTTTTTTAGTGATAAATCTCCCCACGAAACGTTTGAATCATTAATAAACAATATATGATTGTCTTTATAATGAACTGTGTTTATCTAATACAATAAAAGAAGAAAGAATTTATTTTAAGAAACATAAATAACTTAAGTTTCTATAAACCTTCAAAAAAACATAAATAATTGCCTTCACAGATTTTCAATGGATGAAATTTATTAACAATAAAAGGCAAATAATAATTGATAATCCCAGTGAATTAAAAATTCTTTATAGTAAGTAGGCAATAATTTTAATATTAAAAATATAGTTTTAAAAATGTAAAAATATCTAAAAAATGTCACTAGTCAAAGTATTTCATCTGTAGTAATAATAATAAACTTTTCTTCGTTCCCTAAATTTAAATTAAAAATATAGTTTTTAAGAAAATGGCAAAAATATCTAAAAAAATAACTCTTCAAGTCAAGAGATATTTCTAGTGAATCGATTTAATTTTACTGTTATATTAAAACTAAGTAAATTAAGAAAATATTCTAAAAGCTTAAATCTCTTAAGGAATAGTGTGTGAGTGACTAATCTTTGAAAATCATTCTAATTGTGTTAAATTCAAGCCTTCTAATTGTTTAAAAATTTTAATAAATCGGTTAGTCAAATGATTTTTTTTTGCAAGAACTAAATTTTATTATTATATTATCCAGCAATTTAGTTTTTTATCATTTTTACTATGGATTATTTTTATTTTGGGGAGTTTTTCAAGGAGATTGCGTACTGTGCGGGTTCACCTGTTGCACCTGCTAGGGACAAAAAATAACAAGAAAAACTCGCAATTTCCTTAGAAAAAAGTTTACAATGCACAACTCAAAATACGTTTAAGGGAGGAAATCCATTAGGAAACATTGGTGATTCATCAATTGAATCCAACTCAAAAGAGCACTTATTCGGCCTCTCATAAATAATAATATCATTTTAATAATGTTTCACTATAAACCAACACTGCGTTCCCTAAATTCGAATAATAATTTTTAAATGATAAATACGCAGGGACGTGGACAATGGTTTCAAAAAACAAATTTTAATCATCGTTTACCTTATAGTTGTTTAATTACAACTTCCTCAGCAACTTAGATTTTTTGTTTTCAAGTCATTGATATTATTTAATAAATTTAAATCCTTATTTTTAAGAGAGCCTTTATATCCCAAAAATAGAACCGATAATTTTCTTTTTCTTCCTTCAAACGCTTCTTTGTCCTTCAATCTGACAAGTTTCTTATAAACTGTACCGCTTAGAAATAAAGAATTTAAATTTATTATAATAAATGATATTAAAATGACCTGAAAACATAAAAATAGAAGTTGTAATTAAACAACGATACGTTCAACGAGGATTAAAATTGTTTTTTGTCCACATCCCTACGAATTTAGAAGTTGAAAATTATTTTCCTACAGGGTTGCACCATGAATTTTGAAACACGAATAAGAAAATAACATGTTTCGAATTAATTCAATACTCTGGTTCACGGAGTCTACTGTGTAATTAATTGGCTGAAATCTCTAATTCAAGATATCGTATAAAATGATGACAATTTCTCTTTAATTTGGAATGACAGACAATTCCTTGTCAAAAAATCCTCAGCAACTTGGATTTTTTATGTTGATATTATTTAATTAATTTAAGGTACACAAAGAGAAACAAAGAGGTTGTCCTCTGCTTGATGCAAATAAACATACACACATATAATCGAGATGATATATCTGTATATATTAGTTATTTGTTTGAGACTATAGTTTCGAAGACTTGGTCTTCATCATCAGTATTTTTTTAATTATAAATGTTTTTCTTAGAAGTTCTAAGCTAAGCTGACCACCAGTGAAGAAGGAACACCAAATTTTCAATATCCATACGATATTGACTCCATGAAAAAAAATTATAATTAAAAAAAGACTGATGATGAAGACCAAGTCTTCGAAACTATAGTCTCAAACAAATAAATAATATATATATACAGATATATCATCTCGATATATATGTGTGTATGTTTATTTGCATCAAGCAGAGGACAACCTCTTTGTTTCTCTTTGTGAATCAACAACTCTGCTACTCTCAGCAAAACAAAAACTTTTCAATTAATTTAAGGTAGTTGTTTCGCGACATTACTAGCAAAAAGTTAATGCTAGAGTATATAGAACAGACAATAAGGATTCATAATTCATAAGCCCAAAACTTTTTGCTGTTTCTGTACAACTCCTAGCCAATCCAGTGCTCATTTGACAAATCTGGCAACAGTGTTCGAGCTTGTATATATTTTAACATAGAAATGTCAAATAAAGTACATGATGAAGGAAGATTTATAAAACAAAAAGTTCTTAAAAAGCAATTGAAAGCTGTTGCGACAATGGCTGAAGCGAAAAAACGTCAAAAAACTACTAAAGTTAACACACTTTTTAGATTAAATAAATGCTTTGTTGCCAGCTTGTTTTTAGTGTAAATTTTTCATTATTTATTAATTATTATCTCAGAAACTGTGTTGTAACTATGAATTAAAATTTTCTTAAAAAATGTATTAGTTATCGTTTAATGTTGGTTTAGTTTTTTATAACAACGGTAAGAAGAGTTTCTTAATTATAATTAAATATGTAGGTAAATTTTCCGATATCCCGTATAGTGCAATGTATTAAGAGTCTGAAAAACTCTATCTTTGAGATTTAATATCTTGGTATCTTAATATATTGTTCATAAATATCGTTTTGCCACCAATCGATGCAGAAGTATTTAAATAATAATCTGTCAAAATTTCAAAAAAATCCTAAGAAAACCCATATGGTGAAACAACTACCTTAAATTGGTTATTTATAAGAGATCCAGTTTATAAAAAAACTTGTCAGATTAAAGAACAAAGAAACGTTTGAAGGAGAAAAAGAAAATTATTAGTTGAATTTGCGATATATGAAAGCTCTCTTTGAAATAACAAATTTACATTTATTAAATAATATCAATAACCTGAAAACATACAAAATCTAAGTAGCTGAGGAAGTTGTAAATAAACAACGAAACGTTCAACAAGAATTAAAATTTGTTTTTTGAAACCATTGTCTACAACCCTACTATTTAAAAATAATAATCATGGATACGAATCTTTCTAAAATAATAATAATAATTTTAAAAGAGAAAGAATTCCATCAATCTTTTTCGGACAAATTCTAAGATTTTAGTAGAAATATTATATCAGAGGGGATTCATCCCCCCAGGAGTCGAACCTGAGAACTAACACGCTATCCGGGCAGTTAGCTCACACCCTCGAGAAAAAACCTCTCTCTGAATCGCAATATATGATATAAGCACAGAATTTTTTTACTCCATTCTTCTAGAACGGAAATTAAAAAATTTAGCTTAAAATGAAAAAAAGTTTTTCATTAAGTCCTCTTATTTAAATGTATAATTAAAGTTTTGAGCATCTTTTTCTCTGATATCGCAATTTAATAATATTTCTACTAAAATCTTAGAATCTGTCCGAAAAAGATTGATGGAATTCTTTCTCTTTTATTATACATCTTGGTTAATCTGAACCCGAGCTGATTTTTTGAAAAAATTACCAACTATTTTCAAAAAAAGATGCTCAAAACTTTAATTATACAAATAATAATAATAATAATAATAATATATTAACTCAAATTTGAGAATAAATATTTATTTTTTTATTTCAGAATAAGATGAGGGTTAATTAATTTGGTTATATGTATGGATGAATTGGACCCAGACGGGGTCCATCCGGACAGCGGAGGCACTCCATTAGTTCCAACAAGAACTAATGTTACTACCACCGCTACGGCTACAATTACAGCAGTCACAACTAGTGCCACAACAACAACGACCACGTCCAATACAATATCAATTGTAACACGTAATATTGATGGGGGCCATCAGCATCAGCATCAGCAACGACCTAACGCTCATGCTAATGACCCTGGGAGCTGGCTCTGTTGTATGCCCTGCCATTGGCTGCGTACAAATAGAGGTGTACATCAAGTAAGGGAATTTTTATTTTTTAATAAATAAATTATTAGTAATAATAATAAATCTCACGGTTTTAAGCAGGGGTCGGAAAACTACGCCCCGCCGCCTGTTTTTAATCCGGACAGCGAAGTAATTTCGTTTTTTATATTAAAAAATTAAAAATAAAACAAATTGCATGCTGTAACGCAAAAGCCGATAGTCGAGTTGAGAAGTGATTGATCTGCAAAATGATGATATGCTAAAAATGATGTCGAAAGAACTGAATCTACGCCAATTCTACATACAGGGTGATTCATCGGTCTGTCCTCTCTTTATAACTCTTATAACTCTTTTATTTTAAGTCCGAGAGAAAAAATCTTCAAATATAATTTATACGATATATTATTGTCTTACTACTTACCATATGCATTTGTATACAGGGTGCTCCATTTAAGTGCAACAATATGTAACTTTTTATTTCTTAAAGGAACACCCTATATATATATATATATTTATTTATTTTGATAGTAAATTAGATTCCCTTTAAAAAAGTATTAAGTAATAAGGGGTCTAAAATTATAAATTAAGAAGTTATTTATTTTGTTTATTGGGCCTCGGAGGAGCGGGGGCGTCTCTTACAAAGACAAAAGATTATTACATAAATTTATTTACAAATTTTTCACACTTTCAGCTTTAGAACAAATAAATTCAGATTCAGAGCGGGTGGCTGAGAGAGCCAGGATTAATCCTGACTCACATTTCACATTTCTTCTTTTTTTTTTTTTTTTTTTAGTATTTACAAAAAATAATCATACTCCATCCGCTCTATATGTTCTTCTGCTGAAAGTGTAAAAATTAAGGAGAGATCCCCTAAAATAAATAAATATATATATAGGGAGTTCCATTAAGAAATATTAAGTTACATATTGTTGCGTTTAAACGGAGCACCCTGTATACAAATGCATATGGTACGTAGATCGACAATAAAATATCATATAAATTATATTTGGAGAGGTTTCTCTCTGATTTAAAATGAAAGAATTATAAAGAGACAGCCGATGAATCACCCTGTATATATACATTATCTTTCGGAAGATAAATACCTACGGCCTACGGTCAATTAAAATCATTGCACGGGGATTTATATCTGTATTTGGGAGTATTTACCAATGTAAAAGAACTTTTTCGTAAATATAGTACCATATATAAAATCGCAATTTTGGTCCTTATTAATATTATCAGATAACCATTGCCTAACAACTTTTAACGATAGGAAGTACTAACTTCGAACTCCAGTATGATAGTATATTATCTCAGAAAAATCAATTATATTAATTCCATTAGTACAAAATTTAACCTGTTCTATAATTTAAAATTAAAAATTTAATATATTTTTACAGTAAAATTGTAGTAAACTGATAAGGACTCGTTATTAAATATTTAAGCACTATAATACTCTGAGGTATATGAGTCAAACCATTGACTAGGATGTAGTTGTCGGTTGGCACAGGTACTTCTCACATAAGAAATGAAAGAAATTTTTCTGTTTTTGGTTCTTATATATTTATTTTCAGGAATAGATTTTGAATCTTTAAAAAATCTCTAAAAATTTAAATTTAAAAAATATAAATTACAAGATAGGTTTCACAAAAAAACGACATATTTCTTAGGAGAAAGACTACCTTCAAAGGGTTAGCTGGAGAAAGTAAAATAAAATAAATTCGAAACTTACATTAAAAGAGATATCATGAAGAGAAACAAAGAGGTTGTCCTCTGCTTGATATATTATTTATTTGTTTGACTGGGAGAATTCACTTTCACTCAGGCAGGGAGAGAGAAAAGAACCAATGCATTCTCTCTCTTCGCTGGGATTTGCATTTGCCTATAGAAAACAAGAAATTAATATTAGAATTAACAGAGAGAACACGATATAAAGAAATCTAGAATTATGTTTAGGCTTGCACACACACACACACACACACACTAATAGTGTAACATTGCTTAATACCTTCGAATTTCTATCTTTCTGTTTGATTCATTTCATAAAATTTCACTTCACATTATTAAATAGTTAAGGAAGTTCAAAAGATAAACTTTTTAAAGATTATCTATCGAAAAATTGACTGAAAAATTAATCCAAATTAAATTTAAATGTGGGGGAGGTATTAATGGCGTCGGCTTAGAATATAAAATAATTCAAATGGACGCCTCGAATTGTTGAATTCAAATTCAAACAATCCGAGCAAGGAGTCTCCAATAGATTGTTCAAACAATGCGAAAATTCAAATTTAAAATATGATTTCGATATTAATAAATATATTAAGATTCATCTTATGCATATTATATATACAGGGTGTTTCAGAAGGAATAGTAAATATTTTAGGAGGTAGTAGTATAGACGAATTGCAATAAAAAAATGCCATATAACATGCGTCCAATTTTTATTGAATACAGAGATACAGCTGTTAGTATATAACCCAATATCGGCATACTCAACATGTGTAAATACGTGCGGCATGTTTACACGCTACAGTACAGTGGCCAACAAACAAGACTTGGCCAACAAATCACAATGAAAACTTCAATGTAATCTAAAGTACAACTTCACAACTTGAACATCAACACTCTACTGTTAACATTCGATAAATACGCCCATAGCAGCCGGTGTACCAACACACGTAACGAAAATGCATTGAACTCAGCTGTATCTCTGTACTCAATAAAAATTGGACACATGTTACAAGGCATTTTTTATTGCAATTCGTCTATACTACCACCTCCAAAAATATTTACTATTCCTCCTGAAACACTGTATATAGAAAGTCCTATAACATGCCCCGAAAAATGTAATCGGACCCAAAATAAAACTTAAGGCTATGATCAATGATCATGTTTTGATTATTAGATTAAATACTTCCATACAAGACACTATTGTAACTAATTGTTTCTTTTATTTCTAGGCCTCCTTGAGTATTGCAACTTTATTAGTGACTTCACTTTTAGTGGCGTCGCCAGTACTTTTTTTGATCAGTTCCTTACCTGGAAGCGGTGTAATCAATTCTCCTGGATCTCGAAATCCTTGTTCGCAACATGGTCACCACAAGGGGGACGAGCGATGTCACGACGTGACCGATGGCTCGATCTCGGTGGGTGCCGATGGCGGGTACATTTGCCAGACGACCCCGTGCAGAGAGGCAGCCGGCCGGGTGATGGCGGCGATGGCCCCTCCGCCAGATGACCCCCATGCAGCCAATTCCCATCCGTGCTTGGATTTCTACCGATATGCTTGCGCTGGCTGGAGTCGACATCCCTCAACAGCCCCACCTGAACAGGCCATCAATTTCAATACATTACAGTCGCAAGTAGAGTTGGACATTCAAGGGTTGCTGGCCTCAGCCGAGAAATCTCCACTTTTTCGAAAATTAGGCAAATTTTATAAAAGCTGTATTGGAATGCAGACAAAAACGCGTTCAGTATCTCCAAGTGAGTGGAAATTTCCTTAAATATTATTGTAATAAAGAAAAGCCCGATGTCTATACAAGTGCATATTTTTCATGCTACCACCCATTCAGAGGTGGGCACAATTAATTCGCAAGTTAACTTCATTAATCGTTAATCCGCTACTCAAAAAGTTAACTTCGATAATCGTTAAAGCGTGGACTTTTCACAAATTTAAGTTATCCGTTAAAAGTTACCCACCTAAAAGTTAAATTCAAAATTTTTGCCGAGAGTAGAAGAATTTTTATAAATTGAAGGAGACAATAAAAGAGTGTGTCTTCTGCTGGAATTATAAATTTTTAATTTATTTATAACGAGACTATAGTTTCGAGAGCTTTGAGCTCTTCATCAGTCTATTACAATTGATTCACAGGAATTAATGTCTCGATAATTATAGTCTCATTATAAATAAATTAATGTCTCGATAATTATAGTCTGGTTATAAATAAATTAAAAATTTATAATTCCAGCAAAAGACACGCTCTTTTATTGTCTCCTTCTCCTAAAAGTTGTACTGGTGTTTAAGCGTTACCTATATGTATATTAAAGATAATAGATGAGGCTTGGCTTTGGTACAGTGGTACAGAGATAAATAAAACAAATAATTTAGTTAAATTAAGTATTTTATGCTTTTAGGAAAAAACAGAGAAACAAATCCAACTATTGCAAAAAAACAGCAATCAGTTATTGATCATGATTTTGTATTAGGTGCATGTTTCTCTTCATAAACATTAGCATATTAAAATTGTCATCCGACAGCGATGATAGTTTCGCTCGTAAAACATCTTTTCCTGTAGAAAAAATTTAATTTTATCCAATTCTTTACTATTCCTGTTATAAATTTTAAAGATATTTTTGCTACTTTGTCTTGGTGGATATCATTATTATATATTATTAACTCTTTTTTTTTATTAAAAAATATCAATAGAAATATGATATTTTATCTGCGGCCGAGGCATTTGTTTTTACTTCAAATGCGGCCAGTGTAAGCCAAAAGGTTGGACACCCCTGTACTAGAGAGTTTAAACTGGGCACAAAGGTGCATTTTTTTCAGTTTAAAGATTTGATACAAATTTTTAACTCATTTACTACAACCTTTCAAGAGATCTCCAAATAACGATTTTTTTTTCTTTCGGATTTTCATTTCGAGTGTTTAATTTTAATAATTCAAAATTTATATATTTTTTTTTTTTTTTTTTTTTTTAATAGACAGTCTAGTTATTTACTTCCAATTTGTAAAAAACAAAGAAAAAACATTCTGGTCAGGGTGTTTTATGCAAAGAGAAAACTTGATAGAAAGAAGGATTCGGAGAAATTAAAAGAAATTAGGGAGGAAAAAATTTAGGGTCAAGCCCGATCGATGTCAGAAGATAATGAAGGGGGAGTGATTAATTTTTTGATCAATGATTTTCTGAAAATTCTCTCATAATTTGTCTATATATTCATCAAAAAACAATTTAATTTAGAAGTAAAGCTTCGTTTACTTTTATCCATTTTTAGATAAAATAATGTACACCTATTATTATTCTCTAGATGATATTCGACTAGTAAATAATAATAGTTATTTTTTTTAATGTTTTAGTGTTATCTATGGTCTCTGAATTGGGAGGATACCTGCCACCCAGTAACGAATCCGATCCTGATTTAACTTCACTTCTGATAAATTTGCTTTTGCTAGATGGTCCGTTATTATTTGATGTCTATCTGGACCGTGATCTAGCGGATCCATCCCGACTTGCAGTGTTTTTAGATCTCCCACGACGACATTCACATTCAAAACCCTTTTCAATACTTCAAGTAAGTGTTAAAATACATTTTTTTGTATATATATTAATTTAATATTTTCTATTAATATTTATATTTAATTATCTTGGATTGGTAGGTTTTTTTAATCATAGTAAATTCGGTGTTTCGTCTCCATTAATTAGGCAAGCTCTCAAACTCTTGTTTTGATAGAGTTAACATGCTAAAAAATATCAGTGGTTTCCTCTTTTTATGAAGCTTTTGTGTTTAAATTATTTAATAGAAAGCTTTAATAAAAACCATATCATGTACCTACACTGTTAAATATATTTATTAACACCAGTGCAGGATTTACGTATAAACTACACAAGCTATAGCTTAGGGCCCCCACTTTCTTGGGGACCCCAAAAAAATTGTCCTAGTGAGCAATTGTCATATTTATTTATTTATTTATAGCCTTTTTTGGTTTATTACATAAAATATACAATATATACATAGTTAATTATTTATTGTACCAGGCCCCTTAGGGCATAGGCCTCTCCCAAATTCGTCCACGCCTTCCTTTTTCTTGCCACATTGCACCAGTAAGTACATTTTTGAAAAATAAAATTTGAATATTTTACAATATTAAGATTTTCAAAATTTTTAAAGACAAATAAGTGCATTTTCGAAAAATAAAATTTGAATATTTTACATTTTTGAGATTTTCAAAAATTTTAAAGACAAATAAGTGCACATTCAAAAAATAAAATTTGAATATTTTACATTTTTAAGATTTTCAAAATTTTTAAAGACAAATAAGTGCATTTTCGAAAAATAAAATTTGAATATTTTACATTTTTGAGATTTTCAAAATTTTTAAAAACAAATAAGTGCATTTTCGAAAAATAAAATTTGAATATTTTACATTTTTTTACATTTTTTTTTACATTTTTGTATATATATTTTTGTCATATATACCTACTTAAATATACTGCAGCATTATTTGTCTCAATGCCACACGCCCGGAATAATAATAATAAGCCTTTGTAAATTGTGCCTTTTAAAAGAACTTTTGTTTCTTTTTCCCAGAGTTTGCATTTTTAAGTTTGTTATGAATAAAAATGGTTTTAAGTGAAAGATTTATTATTTCACTATCTATATACTTCTTAATTGTATTTCAGTTTAACCCTCTAAGTATCCGAAAATCATATTTGGCACTGACATATAATATCTGGACTTATAAAGGGCCCCATATCTCAAATAGCTAGGGCCTTATCAAGTCTAAATCCAGCCCTTAACACAAACATATAAAACATAAATACACGATGTTTCGATGATCCTTTTCAAGTGTGACTTTACTTGTGACACATTTGAAAACTAGTGATCGAAACATCGTGTATTTATCTTATATATGTTTGTGTTAATAAATATATTAAATAGTGCACAATGTGGTTTTTTATCAATGGGTTCTATTAAGATATCGTATTGCTCTTGTTCTTGTATGAGGCTAATCAAACAAGGAATTAAATATTTTCCTAAAACTTTACATAACTGCTTCTTAAAACCAGCATTTTGAGATTAGCGATTCCTTATAGATATTTTCCTTGAGAAACTTTCGGTCTCATAATCGCTAAATTATTGTTCTTAAAATCTTTGGGAAATAAACATGTACCACCCCTGTAATGAGAAATTAATTCCAAAAAGTAAACTTAGAATCAAGACTACACTCACTTGACTAAAGAAGTACAAAAACAATCCTACACTGTTAAAAAAAACTGTAAATTTACTATATGTTTTCAATACAAATAGATCGGAAAGGCCATAGGAGTATAAGTATACTGAATCGGCCGTTTTGGGGACTGATAATAGCTTCTAGGAAAAAAATTATGAGCTATATAGATTTATAAGATCCTTGAAAAAAAAATGTTTTTCTTTTAATTTCAATTTTTAACCATTATACAATTTTGGCACAATTATGAAAGTATTTTTTTTTAAACCTTATATATTTCACTAAAATACTATGACTTATACATATTTTGATTTTTCTCAAAAACCAATTGAGTTAGGGATCTGAAACTTTCAGGATCTTATTATTTTATTAATACCTAAATATCCCCTAAGTATCTTTAAATTATCTCTCTGGGGCCGATTCAGTATACTTATTTCCCTATGGCCTTTACAAGATTGGGTATGATGAAAAATGATACTATATAATATTGGTAAAATCACATTAACTCATTGCAAAAATACAAAAATAAATTGGAACTTTAAGTTTATTTTGTATTAGTAAATAAATGTGAAAGTAAAAATATGTTGTAAGATTACAATACTGGTTACTAAAAAGTTTTGAGGCCAGACTTCCCATTTTTACTTTACCATACAGGGTATGGTCAAGTATTGTAATCGTGCATGAAAAAAGTGTTTTTTTTTCCTTCTTTTTTTCGAAATATCTCAAAAACGGCTGAAACTATTTTGATTAAAAAAATTGAGCGAAACCATGGTATTTCACTCTACAAAAAAGCTCTAATAAGTGAACATCGAAAAAATTATATTTTTTGAGATAATTATTGTTTTGTTAAAATGTCTGTTAGTCTGTCCGGTTGTCTGGTTGTCCGTAAGTCTGTGCGTTACCAAATTTTTGTGGACGATCTATCTCAAAAACTATTGTGAATATCGAAACCAAATTTCACACGTAGTTTTAGTCCATTGAGATTAAGAGCTGATTAGACTTTGGTGCACATCGACCAAAAAATTAAGGGGGGTGAGGGGGGGTTAAAAATTAAAAATCTAGGCCATTTGAGCAAACTCAACCAAATTTTGTATACATAATCAGTGGGAAGTCTAAAAATGCAAAAACTAACCGCCCAAAATGGAGTGGGGGGTCAAAAAATAAAAATCTTGGCCATTTACCAAACTCAACCAAATTTTGTATACATAATCAGTGGGACCCCAGAAGTATAAAAATGCAAAAACTAACCCCCCCCCCCCTACATGATTATAAATAATTTTCGGGGCCAGGTTGTATGGTAAAGTCAAGTGGATGGCCACATCAGAACACGACAGCTTATTTTTATAGTAAAATTATATAAGAAATTTTTCTCAGTATAGGCAATTATTATTGGATTTAAAATATTTGATAGGTTTCACATTAAGATATAAAAAATAAAACGAATTTATTTTTGAAGAATCTTTAATCTCGATATATATATTTCGGGTGACTAACCCATCTTCAGGAGAAACAGAAAGTAACTGCTAGTCACCCGAAATATATATATCGAGATTAAAGATGCTTCAAAAATAAATTCGTTTTTTTATATCTTAATGTGAAACCTACCAAGTATTTTTTATCCAATAATTTAAAAAAATGTTTCACCAAGTACCAACACCAAATTCCCTAAAAACTAGGCAATTATTGACTAAAACAAAAAAAATGTTTATCATAATTTTTAATAAACACAAGAAAACAAGGTAATCTTGATAAAGTGTCAATAAAGAAAACAAAACGTGACTTTAAAATTAATAAATTATTATTTTCTGATTTTCAAATATCAACTAATCCAAAATAATTAATTTAAATAACAGTTACATGAACAATATCATAAAATATATTTAATTTTATTTTTTTATTTTAGGAGAGTGAAATGCTTTGGCAAAATCGGTTTAGGCGTCATTCAGCAAAAGAAAGTCGCGCTTATACCTATATGATGGTAGGGAAATAAATATATATTTATTTAAATTGATTTTATAACGAAAGTGTTTTTGTTTTGTTTTTTTATTTCTTTTTCAAAAGGATAGTGCTCAAGAACAGCGGCTGCTAAATCTAGAACGTCTTCTACTTCAATTTATGCCCACAAATATGAGTTCAGATATCCGTTCCAAAGAAGTGCAAACAACTCTTCTCTTCGCTTCAACACTTAACAAGGTGAATAATTTGTAGAATCAGTATAGTGCGAAATCAAATTCTCAATGGAGAAAATTAAGAAAAGTGAAATATAGTATTACTTTTTGGGAATCGGTAACAAATATATGGTGTTAAGGATAAAGGGCCAATTTGATTTTATCCGTTCAGAGTTATCAATTAATTTGGACAAATCCGCAGGACCCAAACTGAAATCAATTTAAACATGAAAAAGCTAAAGAGACAAACTGTATGGTGTTTGGGACCAAACTGCATTTAAATTAATTCAAATCGCAGTTTCCCGTTTGAGAAACACATTCTGGTAATTGCAGATTGGCCCTTTTCTCTCAACACCATCGAAATATATTTTTACAAATATCTATAAAGGCGTTTATTTTGCAACGTTTCGCTTCCAATCGAAGGTTCCTTAAGTTCTAAACTTGACCCTAAGTATTATAGTCATTTTATAATATAAGCCTTGCATACGTTGTATATGATCAACTCCCAAGCCAGTATACCAAATCATATTCAGTATTTATTTATTTTTTCTTTATGACGAAAGAAAAAAGAAATATATACCTTCACTAAAAAAATATATATCAGTATATCAGAAAATCCCAATTGTATTTCAGAATTCTCAATTGAATAATAGAAAATCACAATTGTATTCAAGAAATTTCAATTCAATTTCAGAAAATGTTAATTGTTTAGTTACTTGTTAAATATGGTTATTTTCTGAAATACAAGTGAGATTTTGTAATATTTAATAGAGATAAAGTAAAGAACATTTTTGAAAAATTTTTTAGAAAATTTTTAAAATTTAAAATATAAAATACTAGGTAAGTTTCACATAAATATTTATAAATATTATATATATTTATGTGAAACCTACCTAGTATTTTATATTTTAAATTTTAAAAAGTTTCTAAAAAAATTTTCAAAAATTTTCTTTATTTTATTTAAAATGTTACACTATTCTCCCTTAACAAAATTGAATTGAAAATTTTCAAACACAAATGAGATTTTCTGAAATTAACTTGACATTTTCTGAAATAAAGTTGGAAAATGTTTAAAAGAACTAGATCAGTAAATTTTGAAACCTCGACATTTTTAAAATAAAACTCATAATTTACAATTATTGAAACGTATCTACTATTTAAATCTAAAAAGTACCAGATTTTGATCTTTTTACAATATTTATTGTACTTTTAGTGGAAAATTTTTTAAAATTTCGAACGTCTTATCTAAATAAAAATACATCATAGGAGAAGAGGCCCCATTTTTTATTCTAATATATATAAAAGTGATATTCATATTTTTTCGGGATAAAGCAATGCTTTCTATCGTCAATATTATAAAATTTGCATTTTTATTTAAATTACACATAATTTATTATAATTATTTATGTCTGATTTAAATAAAAATTCAAGTTTTAATCAAATTAATCACAAAAATAAGAGCTTCAACAGCTTCATTACTAATAAATTTTATAAACATTTTTTATTCTAAATTGACTATTACTATATTCTTAACGAAATGAAAAAATAAATAAAAAGATAACTTACCAAGATGCTGGATAGAATTCTCGCCTGAAACTGGACCTCGTGATCTCCCTAAACGCACATCCACCTGCCTCTCTGAGATTTGCACCTAGAATGAAAAAAATTTTTATTCTTTCTATAAAATCCCGCTCGGTCGCCTATCTTATCGACGGACACTCGAGTCGAAAAAATAATTATTATGAAAAGTTCACTTATCGAATTCGATGAATTGTCTTTTTTTGTTTTCTAAAAGATAATATTAATCAATTTCTATACTTTAGGTGTTCCCTAAAAATCATTTATCTGATTATTTAGTTAATGTTTAATAATTTGCAATTAAAATAATTAGCCTTGATCGAGATTAATTTACCACAACTCGTTCAAGAAATATAAAACCCCGATTTTTTTTTTTTTTTTTTTTAATAAATAATCAACTATTTTTGAAAAATAAATCATTTTTGTCTTTTATCATATGTAGCGCTTTAGTAAAGTTTAAATGCATTCTACTTTCTACGCCCGATAAGGGATGCTCACTAGGGTGGTTCTTATTTTGGGTATTTTTGAATTTTTACGCTGACAGAGGCTCATATGGTTCGAAATAAATAAATAAAAATATCCCCCAAGTTTCAAGTCTCTATTTCAATTATCACCTGTGCCCCCAGGGATGCAAGTTTCCCATCTAAATAATATGGGGTTTTTGGCATTGAAAAATTAATTTTTTATTCCAGCCAAAGTAATGATTCGAAAAATTTGAAATTCTGTAGACTTTATCCTTATAATAGTAGCTATCCTTCAGAATTTTCACAGATTTTTAGCTATTATAATTTTGGAGTTACGACTAGATAAATTACTGCTATATCTTAGTGTTAGTAAGTTATAGACTACAAAATTATAATAGCTAAAAATCTGTAAAAATTCTTAGGGATAGCTACTATTATAAAAATAAAGTCTACAGAGTTTCAAATTTTTTGAACATTTAGTTTGGCCAGAATAAAAAATAATATATCAATGCCAAAAACACCATGTTATTTAGATGGGATGCCTATAGAAAACAATAAATTAATATCAGAATTAAAAGAGAGAACACGATATATTTAGTGAATTAAAGAAATCTAGAATTAAGTTTAGGCTACACACACACACACACACACACACTAATAGTACAACATTGCTTTATACCTTCGAATTTCTCTTTCTGTTTGATTCGTTTCTTAAAATTTTACTTCACATTATTAAATAGTTAGGAAAGTTCAAAATCTAAACTTTTCAAAGATTATCTATCGAAAAATTGACTGGAAAATTAATCCAAATTGCATTGAAATGTGGGGGCGGTATTAATGGCGTCGGCTTAGAATATAAAATAATTCAACTGGACGCCTCGAATTGCTGAATTCAAATTCAAATAATCAAAGCAAGGAGTCTCCAATAGATTGTTCAAACAATGCGAAAATTCAAATTTAAAATATGATTTCGATATCAATAAATATAATAAGATTCATCTTATGCATATTATATATATAGAAAGTACTATAACTTATTATTATTACTATTATTATATTATATTAAAATTAGGATTTTTTTGTTTTTTAATTAACAGGTGTCTAAATCATAACAAAACAGTTGTGTTTACAAATAAAGTGGTTGAAGTGGGTTTTTTTTTATATAACTTGGAAACAAATCTTTTTTTGTTTTTATTTCAGATCCTATACGATTATTTTTTTATTATTATTTTCTTATTTTATTTTTTTTAAATGTTTATCAATTTGAACGAATGTGGGCAAATTGGTATACGAGTAAACCAATATACACATAATATGTGAACCATTAGAAAGCTAGAAATGCAAAAACTGGGTACGGGGTGGGGTGGATGTGGGTGGTGCAGGAGGTGGGGTGCAGTTGTGGGAGATGGGGGGGGGGGGGGGGTGCAGTGGTGGGGTCGAGGTGCGTGGTTTTCGGGAGGGGGGGGGGGGCAAGGGGCGTGTAGAATAATATTTGTATTTTTTTAAATTGGTTACCGTGCATCGCTCGGTGGATCCAGGTACTTAATAATAACTTGCATCGCTGTGCAGCACAGGTTAAAATTGAGATTGAGACTTGAAACTTGGAGGATATTTTTTATTTATTTATTTCGAACCATATGAGCCTCTGTCAGCGTAAAAATTCGAAAATACCCAAAATATTGACCCCCCTAGCTCACGGATCTGCCGGAGTATTTGCAAGAAGAAGAAATCTTAATTTTAACAAAATTTTAAATTTATAATTACAGATCTATCCACGAATGAAAGATATTATTTCGATGCCAAGCCGACAAGATTCTTTTCTACTCTACAATATAAGTAATTTGCAATCTACTTTTGGATTCGTAAGTCGTTTAAATTAAAAAAAAAAATTATTTAATTTTAATTTTAATATAATCGATAAATTTTAGGCTGATTGGCAACGATTATTAGAAGAAGTTTTATCGACAAATTTCACCGATTCCGATCAAGTGTTTGTTGTTTCACCTGAATACTTTTTTAGTGTTGCGAAAATGTTATCTCATTTTTCACCAAGGTATTTTTTGTTTTTATTAATTTATTTAACGAGTTATTTTAATATCAATAACTCAGGTATAATTAGAAAAAAATAACTGGATATTTTTTATTCTTAGTCTATGATTATTCTGAATTAATGTTAGATTGGGCAGATGGGTGAATTATCCTCAATCAAAAAATTTTAGACCCCATTATATAAATTGTTTTAGTAGAATCTACAGATTTTGTATTTAAAATTAAACTTTTTGCAAATCAATTTTACTCTTTTGCAAATAATGTTTTTTTACAAAAATCTTTTATTTATACTTTCTTCTGAGTTACTTCTGAATTTGAAAGAAGATAAATATGGGAGAAGTGTGGTTTGTCCTCGTATTTCTTTGTAATTAATAAAACTTAGAATTCCCTATCACTTAAATTAGGTACATACGATTCGAATTTTTTCCAAAAAGCTTAAAAAACGTATATAAATTTGATTTGCAAAAAATTGAATCTGACCAAAAACATAAATGTGAAAAAGGGGCCAAGTTCGGTGCAAACAGCTTCGCCGACAAAATAGTTAGGGTCTAAACGGGTCCCAAGTTCCATGGCAGTTGCTAAATCATAGCTATAGGGATGTTAACGTTTTTCAATTGATTTAAAAGAAAATTTGTTACGTTATTTGATATTGAATTTATAACTTGGCAAGTTATAATAGTCAATAAACCTTCTCCCTATGACCTGTACCAAAATATTAACCACTAGATTATAACATCAATACAATGTAAAATTTATTTTCAGTCTTTTGTTAAACCTCCTGATGAAGGGTTCATAGCCCGAAATATGTATAGAGATAAAAAAAATCTGCAAAATATAATTTTAAATTTTTTTAAATTTTTTTTTCCACTTTGTGAAACACCACTATAATCCGTCAAATAATTCCTGTGGTCAATAATTACTTTTAACGTGATGATATTTAATACAACTTAAAATTTAGCTTTGTTATTTGTTCTATTTTATACTACAAACAATTTAGTTGGATATAAAACTTGCCAAGTTATAAATTTAATATCAAAGAACGTAACAAATTTTCTTTTAAATCAATTGAAGAAAGTTGTTCATCCCTATAGCTATGATTTAGCAACTGCTAAGGAACTTGGTACCCGTTTAGATCTGAACTATTTTGTCGGCGAAGCCGTTTGCACCAAACTTGGTCCCTTTTTCACATTTATGTTTTTGGTCAGATATCATTAATTTGTGAAAAGTTTTATCCTTTAATTTATCTAAATAATTACATTTAAATATTTATATTAATAATTATTAAATATTATATTTCTCATAAAATATCTGTTAAAAACCCGGTCGGTTTTTCATAAATTTCACCACTTCATTTCGGGGCCTGAAGAAGGGAAAGTTTCGGTTTTTCAATATCCTCCATTATTAATGTGCCTAGCTTTAACAGTATGCCAAATTTCAGCATTCTAGCTTGATTGTATTTTCACTATATGTTAATTAAGCCAATAATAAATTTACACCCCTTCATTTTAGGTCCTGAAAAAATGAAAGTTTCAATTTTTCGATTTTACCTTTAATTGTAGCCCAAACTCTACCATTATGCCAAATTTCAGCATTCTAGGATCAGCGAAAGTACTTTAGGTTTTTGATATGTCAGTTAGTTAGTGTTAAAAATGGCACTTTTCAAAGTTTAATAACTCAAGAACTAAAATAAGTTTATTCATGAAATTTGGGATTCAGGGTATTCCATTGGGCCTTATTAGCCATGAAAAATTGTGTAGGTCTAATAGTTTTTAAGTTATAGGGGGGGGGGGGTCGAAAGTAGCTCGAAATGGTTCGTGTAAATATACACATGGCCGGTGCGTCGCCCGTTTTTCTGAACTTGGCTGACACACTGCTGCTGTGTGTCTAGATTTTGAGTATAGAACCTGTACACAGTACTAAATATAACAGAAATACTATTTAAAATATTTCAATATTTTTAATAGTTTAGCAGTGAAAGAAATTTTAATACAAAATTTATTTTACGAGCTTTATTTTTAAGTGACTTTTTATATTAGTCTTTCATTATCACTGGTTAAAAAAATATGTTTTAATGAAATTTAACCCATTTCACGTATTTTTTATTGAATACTTGTTTACCTGGAGTAATTAATTGAGTTTAATTTCTAAAAGAACTTGCGACTGATATCGAAAAGAATGCAAAATGAATCCTAAAGAATAGCAACAGATTCTTTCAATTTTCAATTTTGTAAAAAAAAAAAAAACTGAACTAAACAGCAAAAAATGAAACACCGATAGTTTTAGATTTGGGTAAATAAAAACAATTTTTTAATAGAATATATATACTTAAACAGTTTACCTTGAAAATTTTAATTTGAGGTCCCAGCGCTCTCGATGATCCACCAAAGTCGAATTTAATGTGCCCCCTATGTTATGCTGGAACCCTTTAATATTTAAAAATTCATAAGATTAGTTTAGAATGAATACTTTTGAATAAAACTCCTAATAAAATAATTAGTTAGAATGATAAATAAAAAACTTCTAAACGCTTGACTCGCATTTGGCAGTTATTTTTTTTATTAAAATTTGGACTATAAAAATCAGCCGGGATTCGAATTGGGAATTAATTGGGGGACGTTTCAATATACTATTATACAATTTTCGTAATCACGAATTTAAAATAAACAATCTCTTTAAAAAATATTAATTTGATAAAATTTTAAAAACTATAGAGTGGCCGATTATTATATTATTATTATTTATAGAGCGACAGCCTCTTAGGTTGTGTGAGTATATTATATATCTTGCAGTAAAACACGTTTTTTAATAAGAACAGGTTCTTATTAGTTAAAACGCGTTTCACTGAATACCTTTTTGGCCACTAGAATTTAGAGTTTGGTTCAAAGGTCTTGATCTTCATTTTTGAGCCCCCTGCTCATTTTGGGTGTTTATTTTCAAAATATTTTAAACGAAAATATCAAAAATTACATCTACAACTTTGCTTCTAATTTTTGACATTTTCGTTTAAAATATTTTGAAAATAAACACTCAAAATGAGGCGGAAGGTCAAAAATGAAGATTCTAGAATTTTGTACCAAACTCAACCAACATCAGTAAATTCTAGTTGACTCAAAGGTATTCAGTAAAACGCATTTTAACCAGAACCCGTTTTTACTAAAAACGGGGTTTTAATGCAAGATATACAAATACAAGTACAATATTTGTATTAGTAAAAATACAAAATTAATATGTATATATATTTAGGCCTCCTACTGTAAATAAAAATTGTTCAAAAGTATTTTTATGTTGATTTATGTTATTTTTCGGACATTTTACGGATACCCGCGGTCATCGCGCCACCAAATTCCGCGGATAATCAAGAGTTTAAGAAAGAAAGAATATTATTATAATTTTGACGCTCCTAGGCCAGTCTTTAGATTATTCTAATACTAAAACCAGCATTGATAATAAATCTAAAAAATAATATAGAATAGATCTGTCTATTTATGTGGATTGCAGGCAAAAAATATTTCATTCTATGAAATTTAAATCCCAAAAAAATTAAAAATTGAAATCGTATACTTATTTAGATTATCTTTGTAACATTTGATATATTTATATTTCAGAGTGACTCACAATGCTTTATTGGCTTTATATGCACGAGATACTTTAGAAGAATTAGTAACAGGACCAACAGCTCCTACGAAAGGGTCTGAAGGAGCTAGTGAGCCGAATGTTCTTTGGGGTCGTTATTGTACCCGATTGACAACAGAACTTTTTGCACGACCCGTTGGGGCTCTTTATGTACAACACTTTCCACCGAGTTTTGTTGCTAACTTACAAAATCAGGTAAAAGAATATATTTATAAATAGAGATCAAATACCACATATATTATTAGTGTTATTGAAATTATTATAATTATTATTATTATTTTGTTAGTAGACTATAAGACTTAGTGAATTTTTTGGACGATTATTTCAAAAGAAATAACATATAACATATGTATATGATGAGTAGGCTTCGGATCGATATGCACTAAAAAACAGCAAAATATGCATTTAAAAAGGCCGAAATATGCACTAAAAATATGCATTTTAAAAGGAAATATTCATTTTTAATATGCATTATAAACCCATAATATCTTGCTTGAGTGCTTGATAGCTTTAAGCCGTCACCCTGAAGAAGGAGAGAGTAAATCTCCGAAACGTCGGTTATCGAATAAATGTAAAATAATAAAACCGATATAGTCTTATTTTTTTACATCCACCTTGGACTGCCTTCATCAACATCCAATTGTATATTAATACCAGTCCGTCTCCTAAAGAAAAATCTCTATCAATCTACTGTAAATTTAAAGAAATTCGGGTTTTTTATATTTTTTTAGCATAATAGAACAACTGCGTGATTTATTTCTCTTTAAAAGTTTAAGAAAATTTTAACAAACAACTGCAAATTATTTAATATAAAATTAATGTTTTCAAAGTTTATTTGAAACCTGTGACCTATCCTCTCTGTCTCTAAAATTTTCTTCAATTATTTTTCTGATTTGCCAACAAACGAGGGACAAAAATCACACACATATGCAAAATATAGCTTAAATCGCTAAATATGCAAAATATGGACTTAAACTCCAAAATATGCATTGATATGCAAAATAAGATTTCTCTGGCTGGGTCCTGATACCCTAAAGCGCCCAGATACAAAAGATTAGAAGGATAGCAATCAAGGAAAAACATGCATTATATGCAAAATCCGAACCCTAATGATCAGATACACTCCCAAAGTGAAATTATTTCCGGCCAACTCCAGTTGTCTTACGTGTGATCGGGGGGGGCGGGGGGCCCCCCAAAGTTGTCAAAAATAATCTAAAATAAAGTAATTTCTGAATGGTTACATTAATTTCAGGACAATTTTAATATCAATACGTACGTTATATGCAGTTTCAGAGGCTTTTCCGTAACACCATAGCCAACCCCATCACAAAGACAGACAGACCCAACAATCTGCTTCCTAAACACCACTCCAAATAAACTGCAACGGATCGTTGCTAAACTTTATCCAAATTCATTTGAAATATTAATATGTTTGTTCCTTTATTATTAATCAGATATCACTTGCAATTTGTAGTTCATGTTGACTTTAATTCCAAAATAATTCTCATTTAATAGTCGAGGAATAACCATTCTACATTGGATTTTTGACATTTCGGTTATTATTGTAACCATTGCTGAAGACATGGAGGAATCGACTTAAAATCAAAAATAGCCATCGATTCTCATCTAATGCCTGAGGAATAACAATTCTACATTAGGTTTTTGACGTTTCGATTATTATTGGCTAACCATTGCTGAAGACATGGAGAAATCGACTTAAAATCAAAAATAACGATCGATTCTCATCTAATACTAGAGGAATAACTTTATTGCATTCCATTTTTGGTGTTTTGACTATTAATGGCAACCTTTACTGAAAACGTGGAAGAATCGACTTAAAATCAAAAAGACTAAATTCTTTTATGGCAAATAACTCAAGCTAAAATTCAACCTAATTGAATACTACAATTTGTGACTTTAATTGAGACCATGGGTTCCGTAGTCTTTACCTGAGGACCCTTTGAAGTCGCGCTTGCCACAATACTTTCTCCCATGCTTCGCATTGGATAAAGTAAAAAATTGATTACCCCCAACAGGAGCCCATTGATTGGAAGTAAAAGATAAACATGGATGGGAATTTTTTATAAAAATAAATTCAAAATAATGGAAAATGTAATTATTAAGGGTCAGCCGGAGAAAATATAACAAAATAAATTCGAAACTTACATTAAAAGAGATATCATAAAGAGGTTGTCCTCTGCTTGATGCAAATAAACATATATATTATTTATTTGTTTGACTGGGAGAATTCACTTTCGCTGGGATTTGCATTTGCCTATAGAAAACAAGAAATTAATATTAGAATTAAAATAGAGAACACGATATATGTAGTGAAATAAAGAAATCTAGAATTAAGTTTAGGCTTGAACACACACACACACATTCACACACTAATAGTAAAACATTGCTTAATACCTTCGAATTTCTATCTTTCTGTTTGATTCATTTCATAAAATTTCACTTGCCTTTATTAAATAGTTAGGAAAGTTCAAAAGATAAACTTTTCAAATATTATCTATCGAAAAATTGACTAAAAAATTAATCCAAATTGCATTGAAATGTGGGGGCGGTATTAATGGCGTCGGCTTAGAATATAAAATAATTCAACTGGACGCCTCGAATTGTTGAATTCAAATAATGAAAGCAAGGAGTCTCCAATAGATTGTTGAAACAAAAATTCAAATTTAAAATATGATTTCGATATCAATAAATATATTAAGATTCATCTTATGAATATTATATATATATAGAAAGCCCTATAGCTTGCCCCGAAAAATATAACCTGGCCCAAAAAAACTTAAGGCTATAATCAATGATCATGTTTTGATTATAAGATGAAATACAAGAACATAATAAGTAGATGACTAGTGAATCAAATTAATTTGAATATGATAATAAATAAAATAAAATAAGTAAATTAAAAATTTATTTGTGTTATTATTAGGGCTCGGATTTATAAGCACTAAAAATCTTTAAAATACGCAGGCAACTAAAAATAATTAAAATAAGCATTATAAGTAAAAATAGGAACTTAAAAAGGCATTTTAAGAAGAAAAGGGGACTTGAAAATAAAAGTAAAATATTTTTGATTGATATTTTAGATTGAGTTTGGTCCAAGGACAAGATTTTCATCTTTTGACCCCCCCCCCCCCCCCCCATTTTGGGAGTTTTTGCATTTTTAGTTTTCTGCCGGACCACTAATAATTTTTTTTTTTTTTTTTTTTTTTTTAATGATATTGATGTGAGAAGGAGATACACCAGAAGGTGGATCCCCTAAAGGCCTGTATGGGCTGGCCCCTCCATCGTGAAAAGAACAGAGTAGAAGGAAAAGAAGCCGGGATCACGAGCCAATCTCAGAAACTTAGATACAATTCAATATCCAATTTACTAAGGTTTTAGGGGCTTTTACTCTGTATGGTAAAGTAAAATAATAATAATAATATATGTATATATGAATTTAAGGTCTAAGTATGAAATATTTTTTTTTTTATATATAGAAATATTTTTTTTTAATTTTATAATACTTCATTTAATAATCATCTAAAATGAGAGAAAACAAAATTTTTTTATAAGATTAGGATTTGACACTTGAAAGTAGGGTAGTTAGCACAAAAGAGATTATAGAAAAATCCAATTCTTATGAATAATTTTTGATTATAGCTAAAATCAAATTATTTAAAATTTTTAGATTGAGGAAATGTTCGAATCGATTCGTCAAACAATGGCACGTCGGATGATGGTTCTTTCCTGGTTAGATGATTCTACTCGAAATGCAGCTTTAGAAAAACTTCAGGCGATGGAGGGTCGATTTCTAACCTGGCCTCAACTATGGAATCGCAGTTATGTGGCTACGCATTTAGAGAAAGTGGAAATTGACTCGGATGATTTTTTCGGAAACGTAATTCAGCAATACCGTGAGAAGAGGAAAATACCAATGGATTTCCGTGATCAAACTACTTTAAACAACAAATGGGCATTTCCGTTTGTCGTCAATGCATTTTACGAATTGAATTTGAATACATTAGCCGTGCCGTTGGCTGTTTTGACTCAGCCGAATTTCCGTCCCGATGTTCCTGAATATCTCCGTTATGCTTCTGTCGGTTTAATTGTCGCCCATGAAATGTTGCATGCATTTGATCTCTCGGGTGCTGGATATGATGCAAGAGGAAGACCTCATGACTGGCTCACACCTGACACGAGGTTTCGGCTCGAAGCAAGGTTGGATTGCATCGCTCGACAATATTCTACTACGTTTGGCAAACAAGTGAGATTTCTTGGACAGATTGT
Organism: Forficula auricularia; assembly: GCA_024734495.1. Classification (NCBI taxonomy): domain Eukaryota; kingdom Metazoa; phylum Arthropoda; class Insecta; order Dermaptera; family Forficulidae; genus Forficula; species Forficula auricularia. The sequence goes on from JALMQS010000225.1 coordinate 4,369,215, forward strand.
GGACGTTCAGGTAAGATGTTGTTATAAAATAAAAGTAATACTACCTACGTTTTAAAAAAATAGTAATAGAACTTTGTACTTAGAATTTGAGGAATCAAAATTTCTGAAATGCTTATAACGTGTTTATTTTGGGACTTAGAGCCATTATATAAGCACTCGCCAATAAGTAAGATAATTTATTCATGTATGTGTGACACAGCCTAGTACATCCGAGGAACTACCTTCTTCAATTTACCAGATTGGTGTGGACTTTCATAGGCATATACTTTTGAAATTTGCGGTTTAATATGGTTAAGAATTGTGTGAAAAAAATTCGATTGACTGGGATACCATCTATTATTTAAATATTATTTTTAAATTTTTATTTTATCAAAGTCTATGAGCCTAAGAAGTTGATAGAGGGTGTTTTCGCGAACTTATTATTTGGAGATCATCTCTATGAGCGATTTTGATTTTTGGTTCCTATAAAATAATTAATTTGCAAATGAAAAAACTACAGAAACTACAGAACTCTTGGCATGCGAATCTCATTCAAATTTCTCCTTAAGTTTTATAATGATTATCAATAACATATTTTTTTATATTGTAAATTTACATTGATATTTAGGTCAATATTATTATAAAATTATTTGAGATTTTTTTTATAAATCCTGTTATATTAACACTAGAGGAAAAAGTAAAACTTTTTAACTCAGTACGCTGTTTCAGTGAGTTAATAATTTCAAATAAATATCTAAATCTGAAATTTTTTTCGATTTAATACTAGATTCAAAAGTTGTTTCTAGAATAATAGAAACTAAGACATTAATTTTTAGCAGTCTGAAACAGTTCTGGACTTGTATTTGACATCCTTGCAAAGCATTAGCTCTAAAAAGGAGATCATTATATCCGCGTCGTTTTTAGTCAGTTTTAAAGCTAGAAAGTCTAAAACCTAATCAGTTTTCTGCATTAAAAATACAAACATTTTATCACAAGAATGAACTTTCTATGACTTTTCTTTCTAAGTTATCATGGGTATCTGAATCCGGACATTGTGACAGACACAGAGACAAAAAAATAATAATGGTTGAAAATAATTTTCTCCACGTTACAGACATTTTTCATCACAGTAAGGAAAAAATTTTAAATTTTTTGCGAGAATTCTCTACTAGGATCGCCTGCCTTTTGGGCCTACCGAGAAGTAAGTAGCGCCTGAAGATGCATCTCTCACTACAGATCGTTCTATTTGAATGCAGATCCTACTACTGACAGGCGGCGCTGAATCTTTCTAATTAAATTAAAGGGTTTCTTAAAAAATGTGTCCTCTTCAGGCACCATTCATACAACACATAGAAAACTGACACACCTGAAAAATTTAGTTTTTTCAAGAAAGTCAAAAAACAAACAATAATTTACCTATTCACATATTACTAAAGACAACTGTTCCCTAGAGGCTTTTTTTAAGATAAACTTATGCCGCTTTTCTACGTGATAGTATTAAACCTTCTGCTCCTCACTATGGTCTTAACTTTGAACAACTATTATTTCCTTGTGTCACTTTTCTATGGTGCAATGTGCTGTTGGCATTTTTTTACAACCTTGTCAAACCTGTATTCCAGTGGAATTGAATGGCAAGGTTCAAAAGGAATGCAATATCCAGGGAGTTTCAACCTTATATCTTCTTTAGAAATGAAACAGCTAGAGTCCTTTAAAGTATATAACATTGCCATATATGATGGAATTTATTCAATAAAACTGAGAAGCTGTAAATAAAATATAAATAGATTGAATGATCCCTTAATCATCTAGTTATACAAATTCCAGTTATTCTCTTCAACCCTATATATAAATATATATTACATGTTACAAGGTACGCCTAGTATTGAATTCACCCAAAAATGATGAGATTTTTTTGCTCATTGTGTTGAATAATGTCTGGAACGCGAAGAAAAATCATTTTCAACCATTATTTTTTTCTATCTGTGCGTATATTAATGTATCAGGAACCCCGTATGATTACTTAAGAACGAAAATTAGTATAAAGTTCGTTTTTATGCTAAAATGTTTGTATTTCCAATGCAGGGGTTGATTAGATTTTTGGCTTTCTAAATCCAGGTCTTCTGATTAAAAAATTCAAATTTACTCAAAAAATATCATTTTTTTAGATAATTTTTTTGAGATTTTAATCTGTTTCTATAGTAAAAATTCATAGACAATTGAACTGGCGAGTTTTACCTTATTCACCAAAACTACAAACAAGTCTTGAAAAATGTTCACTTTTTTCTACAATTTATTTATTTGTTTGTTTGAAATCATAATACAAAAGTAACAAAAATATTTTAAAATGAACTTTCTAAACAAATTTCATTATGATTTCTTAAAAAAAAAATAATAAAAATAATAAATAAAAAGTGACCCCTCTTCTTAGTTTTTCTTTTCGTTCCTCTCAATTTGAATTGATTATATTCTTTTATGAGTGTAAGATTAGAAAAATATTTTTCATTTAATTTAATCAGCAAATGTTTCTTTTTCATTTTCTAGTTTGATTGGAATTTCACTCGAAACGAAAATATGGCTGATATCAGTGGCCTTCAAGTTGCCTATGAAGCTTGGAGGTCCAAAACTCGCGGAGGTAGTTTCCATTCGGATGGAACAACGGGCGGACGCCTTCAGCCAAAACTTCCTGGTCTAAATTTAACTGCAAGTCAATTGTTCTTCCTTGTTGCCGCCCAGGTAAATGCAAATATTATTTCTACTAAAATAACACTTATTAGGCAAAAATAGAAACAATCGCTACAAAATAGCTATAAAAACTTTGATTTTCCTCTGATTCATCAACCTTCAAAATTCAAAGTCCCAAATAAAGTGAAGTGTACCTCAGTGTAAGAGCGTAAATGGGCCAAGTGCGTACACAGCCGGTTTTTATTCAAATATAAACCAAAATCTAATAGCCAATTGCTAGAAATCTATTTTTTGTGATATAGAATGATAGTCATAGATGTGCACCATTCTGGATGGACTTCCCTTATTTATTTCAATCAGAAAGTGTGCACATCGTGTGAAAGCACAACCCAAGTTCAGTATCACCATGTCATAGTTTTTATTGATATTTACTGTTCTTTGGGTAAGTGTGAAAAACATAAATTAACAATCATATTAAATAGATAAATGTTATTGAGAAAAACGTTACTCTGCTCTAGCAGTAAATGTGTGTGCCTGTTGCAAATGCAGACTACCCACTGGGCTAAGAGCACAAGTGCGACTTTCAGTACTACATTAATAAATAAAGTAAAAAGAATGGAAAGAATGAGTGCATAAATTGTAAGTGGGTGTGTGGTATTTGTAACAAGGGATCCAAAAAAAGGCAATACGGATGTGAACGACGTCTTGATGACGATTAAATATGAAAAATAACACACAGAACATTTAAAAAGAAATATCTTTTGTACTTATATTTACTATTTACTTTGAATTTTGTTTTAAATTTATGACTTAGTCAATTTATATAATCGTTTTATTTGACTAAACTTGTTGAAAAATCCTTCTATATCTTTAAAAGTGTGTAACTTTTAAACAAATTAACATATTTTAATGCGGAAATAAGCATTTTGTAGTTGACTTGCTGAATAATTCTGCTCTTGTCCCATAACATAAGTACAATGTTTCAATGAATTTTAAATGGGCATGTACGCACTTGCCCCGTTTTCGGGCCAAATGCGGAGTAGTATGCATCTTTTATAATTTTCCTTAAATATGAAAATATTGAAGGTGATAAAACTTGAGTAAGATACGAGGTAGGTTTCACAAAAAAGAAATAAAACAAAATTGAGTTTTGAATTCGATATATTTCGGGGGTTAGCCCATCATCAGGAGTCTAAGAAAACTGATTATATATTGGAAAAATAGTTTTACAAGTAACAATTTTTAAAATTTTTTTAAATGTATGTGGTGAGGGGAAAGTAGGGGGAAGAGGAGAAGTTGTTCTAAGAATTAATATTTTCTATTGAGATTTGAACTGGCTGAAAGGAAGCTATACCTGCTATTATAATAACCTACCTCGTATCTTACTCAAGTTTTATTATTATATTAAAATGTTTCACCTAGAACCAACACCGAACTCCTTAAAAGTTAATATTGAAGGTGTTTTGATCAATGTTAATTAAAGAATAAATACGCAGGTATTTGTTGATATATATAAATGTTAAGGTATTATACACCAAATTAAAGATATATATGTTTTAAGTCAAACTTACAAAAAACTGGTCCGCTCTTATCCCACTTCACCTTACCTTCAACTTCGTTCCACTCTGAACGAGTATTCTAAATAATCTCTGCCCTTTTTCCTTTTAAAGTAGAAAAAGTATTGTTATTTCGCCTTCTTGTATCCTTAATAAAAAAGTCACTAACTTATTGATATTTGAATTAATAATTTAACAAAGTTCTCTTCTTTTTCAGACATATTGCTCGAATATTGCCCCTGAAGAATACATTTTACTTGTAGAATTAGATTTTCACACTCCTCACCCTGAAAGGTAAGATAGAAAATAAATTAAAATATATATAATATAAGAATAATTTAGATGAGAACGTTTAGTGTTTAAGAGAAATTAAAACTTTAACAGTATTGCTGATTGCATGACGTTTTCTGAAATTTAATCAAATAATTATCGTTTGCTAAGTAATATATTTGTAAAGCGAAACAAAGAGGTTGTCCTCTGCTTAATGCAAATAAATACACACACATATATATAAATATATTTGTCGTTGGTTGCTCCACCAGGAAGACAACTATTGTGCAGGTGCCCTATAAAACTAAACACTTCTTTCATTCCTTCAAATTGGCGGGTGCAGAGGGGCTTTGGAATGAACTTCCATACAAATTTCATGCAAACCCGACTTTTGGTGCTCTCAGGTCATCGTTCTTTATGGATCCCAATAACTGATACTCCTTACTCTTATTTCCTTTATGTCTTCTAATCTTTCTCTACTTTTTTTTTCTTTTCTTCCCCTTCAAAATTTGTGTATTGGTGAACTCTTTTGCCAACTTTGTAAAATATTGTTACTAAATTATGTATAAACACTAGGCGGGACCTAAGGTCCTATGTTTGTATACTTTGGGAAAAAAATAAAAATTTTCTACGTGCCTCAAAATAAGAAAATTTTGGAGTTTTTTTAAGTTTTTATTAAATAACTCTAAAACTGCTTATCAAATCAAAAGGATATCTATTAGATAAATTGAAGCTCTTTAAATTAGGCGTAAAATGATAAAAATTTCATCTATTTAGGCTGAGTAGAACCGGTACTAGAGCCTGTCAAAAAACAGCCCCAGTGATCACTTTTGAAAACTTTTGAAAACTCGTACTTTTTTCGATTTTTCCCCATTTTGACCATGAAGGAGCACGTTTTAGACAAAGACCATTCTATACATTTTTAAACTAGATTAAATCTGCTACAATTTGAAAAAAGTTTCATATTAATTGGTTAATGGTAACCCGTGCCGCAATGAGGTTAAAGTTTGCATTTTTTGCAAAAAATCGCAGTTTTTCCTTCATAAAATGAAAACCACTCATCCTAGAAATTTGATTCCTATCTCATTGTCTAGGAAATTTTGTTGACTTGAACGTTTACTTGGACCACTTTTTTGTTAAATTCTTAGATTTATAGATATCCTACATTTTCCGGACAGGGTATGATCCGAATCCTCAAAAGGGTCATGGAAAATGCTGGATATCTATTATAAATCTAAGAATTTTAACAAAAAAGTGGTCCAAGTAAAGTTCAAGTCAACAAAATTACTTTTATATCATTTTACTCGTAATTTAAAGAGCTTTAATTTATCTATTAGATATCTTTTTGATTTGATAAGCAGTTTTAGCTTTTCTTATTTTGAGGCGCGTAGAAAAATTTCCACAACACAGATTTGGGGGAAAACTTAGGGTAGAATATTGGAGTACCAATAAAGGTATTCGAGTAATAAAATCTTTATCGGGAATTATTTCCTGTTTATTCCATTTTTTCACGTAATTTTCTTTAACTATATACCTACTTATCTATTATGTAATTTAAAATTCATGCTCTTTAATTATTATTACTTGTAAGATCTTTACTTAAGATATATTAATGATTTTTTTTTCATATTTTTTTTAGAGTGAATGGTGTAATGCTCAATTCGCCTGCTTTTGCAGAAGCATTCAAATGCCCACCAGGTTCCCCAATGAATCCGACCAAAAAATGTTCATTTTGGTAACAAACTAAAAAGACTGATCATAAAAATAAATAAATTATTCCCTTAGATATTACCATAGACCTTTTAGAATAAAGCACATTGATTGAAGCAGGTTTAAAGTACAGCAAAATATTAATGAAATTTTTTAAAAGACACAATTGAAATGTTGATTTTTTTCAATATATAATATATATTATTATTTAGAAAGATAAATTCTAAATCGAAAGAACAATAAAATAGAAACTTGGAGATGTTTCTTAAAAGATATAGCAATATAAATATATTTAGACTTATATAAGTAAGTATATAAAAAAATTAAAGTGAATGTAATTCCTTTGTATATTGTATTTATTTTATCTGAGGATGTGAAAATTATTAGATAAAGAGAAGGGAGATTATTAATGATTATTGTATTTTTTTAATAAATTAGTAAAAAAATTTATGTAATTTTATAATCATACATTTTTATTTATAGTATAACTTTATATTTTCATATTTTTTTTTTAATCAAAAATTGATCTCTAATAAACCCATATAATATTAAATTTTTATATGTGAAAATTATTTAAGTATTTAATAAATATATTGAAAAAATTTATCCGTAACATTTTTAAGATTAAAAATAAAAAATAAAAAATAAGAAAATAAAATAGATAAATAAAATATTTTTTATGTTAAAGATTTGATGTTTAGAAAGGTGATTTTTGGAGGCATATTTTGACAAAACAGGTGGTTGCTTGAATGGGAAAAGAGAATTTTTATAATTTTTAGGGATTTTTTGAGATCACGTCACTCATGGGGTAAAAGAGAAATTTTAACAATTATTGATATTTATTGGCAATGTATTTAACAAATTTTTCTTTAAAAATATACAAAAATCTTTCATTCAGACGTGTGAGTAATCTTAATCTATGAAAGTCTAATTTTTTGCAAATTATAAAAAATTATAAAAAATATTTGCAAAACCCAAAAAATAATCTAAAATAAACTAGGTTTAAGATCACTAGAATTTTGTTTCCTTTTTTCCAACTACGGTAAATTTGGGAAATAATAATAATAATTTGAATGGATTTTGATAAGGCAGTCCAAAATTCAAAAAATAGGGTCGATCCATTTCAAATCACTCAATATAAATAAAATTTGTTGCTCATGATTTTATATTTTCCTGATTTTTTTTATCATGAGTTCACTATAGATAGACAGTCACAAAACAGTACCTGTGACGTGACTCGTGACCGCTCAATCCTATTTACTGCCCAAGAAAATAAATGTACATGAGGGTCAAAATTCAAATATAAGATATTAATTTGAGCTTAAGAGTTAATGCTGCAGCGCCATCTGTGGCTTTAATTGGTACCAACCGTGATGGGTGACGCGTGACGCGTGACCGCTCAATCCCATTTACTGCCAAGTAAAATAAAAAGTGTGCAAGGCGCGCCAAAAGAAGTTATCACTTCAAAAAAAAATTTACTCTCATGGGTGATGTATTATAATTCGAAAAAAAACCTTCCCAATGAAAAACCTGTTGCTAAAGCCTCTACAAATAAAAGTGTAATTTATATACATAAATACTATAATATTATAGATATATTTACTGTTAATTTCATTGTAAGTCATTTTTTTTCAAAATACCCTGTTTATGATTAAAAATAACTATTTTGGAAAGTCATTAGACTTATCTTAATGTATTTTCCGTTGAAACGAAGCATTTTCCGACTGTGGCATTTTTGTAAGCATCCCTCTAATTAGCCAAGATCAAATAAATTATAGTTTTCAGACTAAACCATCCATGATGTAAATGAAGTATGTATTAAAATTTTCTGTTAGTGAAGTCAATTTTCAATTTACACTATGGATGGTCCAATTCGAAAAAATTGCAAAATCAAGAATAAAAATAGCTTTCGAATTTCACCTCAAAAAAGATTATGTTTTTATTGAGACAATCTTTTAAGATCCCGACTTAGGTCGACCTTCACCTATCGAGTTTCTTGATGAAATTAATATTTTGATAATATAATGTATTAATAGACAAAACTTGATAGGGTCGACATCCAATTTCCCTGCATAGCTATTTTTAATAAAAAATTAAAGTTGTTAATTTTATTATTATACATAAACATAAATATAGTTATCGAGTTTTCGGATAAATATATTTTACCAATCGAGAGTAAAATATGTATATAAAATTCCAAAGTTGGGTCGCCATCTTTTTTCCCTGCATAAGTCCAGGTAGACAGGGTATCAACAGGTAACTTCGAATTAGTATTTTCTAGTTATAGAGTTTCCTTTATTGTTATATATCAAAATGTAGGTAATTTTATTGCGAATTAATTAATTTATTTTATTTTTTTTTTATTTTTTTTTATTTTATTTTATTTTTGATCAAAAATAGCTATGCAGGGAGGTTGGATGTCGGCCCTATCAAGTTTTGTTTATTAATGCATTATATTATCAAAATATTAATTCCATCGGGAACCTCGATAGGCGAAGATCGACCTAAGTCGGGATCTTGTACTATTAGTAAAGGATATTTTGAACGATTGAAAGATAGAATTTTCAAAAAACATGTTATAATAATAACCCAATATAACTCAAGATTTCCATAAAGAGTACATATTTTTAGAATTGTTATTCATTGATTAGACAGATAATAAAGGGAATACATTCTAAATGAATAGAAATCATACATGTTAGACCAGGGGTGTCCAACACAGATCGAAACAGAGCCGGATTACGGACCAATAATTATACTTAGGGCCAGGCAATAATCAGGGTTTTATTATTATGTTTATTGACATAAAAGTAATTGAATATATGAAATCCAATTTGACATTAGGAGTAACAGTAACGGGATTTTTATATACCTAAATAAATTTATATAAATGCTTTTCTTTTATGAAAAACTAATATTGAAATATTTAATAATTATATACTTAATGTAATTATTTTTTTAACTTATTAAAATTATTAACTTTTTAACTTATTAAAAAAATAGTGTATCTTATAAAATTTATTTGGAGATATTAAATACTTATAGGTCAAAGAGGATCAAGTCCAAAAATCATAATAGTGAGATTAAAGATTTCAAATTTAATTGTATTTGCTAGATTCCCAAGCTAGGCAGACATCTAGTTTTTTTATATATTATTGCTGTTGGAAGATTAGTTAAAATTTAAATTATGTTTTGAGAACTCAACGAAAAAATTTCAACTGGGAAATAGAAATATTTTGGCTCTGGAATATTTTGTAAATCAAGTGGGTCAAAATAAATAAGACTTGAGGAAAAATTAAAAATTTTCTTCTTTTACAATGAATTGTTATCCAAAGAGGTTCGGACATGTTCCCTAGTGCTCTTAGTGACGTGTTTATATAAACTATAGACTGTTAAGAACTATGGAATTATCTTAAATAACGATACATTCATTAGACATCATCATTCATATCATACTAAAAGTGTTGTAAATAACGCCCCGCAACCCTTGAAGTGAGGGGACACAAGGGTTACAGGGGCCAAATGCGAATAAGCCAAAAATGTTTTAAATACAGGACTAGTATAAATGAATGACTGGATTTTAAAAATATATATTTTCAAAACTATTACTTACTTATTTACTTACCTACTTACTATTACTTACTTACTTACTCCTGGGCGCTAACCCATCGTGGGTCTTGGCCTCATGGACGATCCTCCTCCATACGGTCCTATCCTGGGCTGCCGTTTCCATATTTTGGACTCTTAAGGGATTCCAGGTCTCTTTTGATGTTTTCTTGCTATCTCATTCGAGGTCTTCCTCTTGGTCTTTTTCCATCTGGTGATTTCTCACAAATAGATTTTATGATTCGAGAGTGGTCACTTCGTATAACATGCCCAGCCAATCACGAGCTGGACAATATTTGGAGACTGGTAGAGATCTCGGAGTTCCAGGTTGGACCTAATTCTGTACTCTTTCGTAGCCATGTCTTGGATGGGGCCATAGATAATTCTAAGAATTTTCCTTTCAAACCTCAGTAGAGATTCTTCGTTTCAAAACTATTACACATAATATAATCAGTAATAAAGAAAACATTCAATTTTTTTTTCATTTACAATTGTTAGATGTAACACGACAAGCATCTAATCCACACATTTTGAAGTGTTACACTGCCAACGGCTCTTAATGCAGCACTGATGTGTTCTCCAAGTTCCTTTAGTGTTTTCAGCAATGGTGGTTTATAAAAAAGATCTTTGATGTAACCCCATAAAATGAAGATCCATGGCCATTTGAATAATGGTAAATCATCGTTACTCTCACGTCCAACCTAGCGTTGTGGAAGATCTAAGTTTAAGTAACTAAGAACATGCAAATCCCAAGGGGTTGGAGTTCCAATTTTGCTGCAATGCAAAATTCGTACTGTACTCACAGATTTGTAGAAATATTTACAAAATGTTCATTTAATTGCTACCTGTTACCTGTGTGGGACGAACTTGATACAGATCAGATATTTATCGTGTTACGAAAGTTCAGACATCGAATATTTTTAACTGAAAAAAAAACATGGAATGTTTTTCTTTAATTTCATGTATAACTGATTATATTATGTATAAGAGTTTTTAAAATATAAATTTTTAAAATTCGGTCTTGTATAATGGCTTTGGAAGGCGGAACACCAGATGTTGTCGAGTAGGGATGATGCAAGTAATCTTAGTTATATCACTCCCAATGGTGCAATAAATATTTTTTTAAATTATATTTTTTAATTTCAATATAAAATATTTATTAACCGACTTTGAAAAAAAAGGAGGTGGTTATCAATTCAACGGAATGTCTGTTTTTTTATGTTTGTTCATTTATTTCTCTTTACCATGTGGACCGATTTGGAAGATTTTTTTTTGCATTGGGTTCAGTCTCGTATCCGATTGGTCCCGTTTTTTTTTCATTGGTATTGGACCTTTTTTGTTTATGTATGTTCATTTAGATAAAAGGTTAATATTTCAAAATAGAGGGGTTTGGCTGAAGAGCGCTAACCTTACCTCACTACATTCCAGTAAGTAATTTCTTCATTTAGTCTTGTCTTACAACTTTTTTTTTTAATAATGAACTTTTAACAGAGTATACTCAGAAGGTACAACATGTACTCTAAAGCAGGATAGACACTAAAAATTCCTAGAAAGAATTAAATGATGATAAGAAAAGATGATTATGGATCCGAAGGGTTTAGGATCCTAGAAATATGAGTTAAGAAGTAATAATCTGCGACAAACACATTTTTGTTTTTAATTTTTGACTCTGAGCGTCTTATTTATTTTTTTCCATTAACCGGTCTGATTGTTGGACAGCCCTGAATGTTAGATACATCAAACTTCATTAAGAAATATATAGAAATTTAGATTAATGTAAATTAAAAAAATATATATAACTATATTTAAAATATATAAAAACTAATTGATAAATACACAGTTTGAAATAATTTCACATTTTGAAAAGTCAATCTACAAATGCCTTTATTGAAGCAACTCAAGTCGATAAATATATATATGATATATATGGTAAAATCTCCCTCTCTTTTATCATTAATTGATTCATAAACGTGAAAATTTGCATTAGATATTATTGTCATTTCATTTAGTCATAGTCATAGATATGGTATTATTTTTTTTTAGTAACTTTTCATAAGCTTCTTTATTTCTTATTAATATATTTTTTTCAGAATGAAATGTATTTATTTAAATAATATATAACATTAGAAAATATATTTTATTATAATAAGGCTATTCTTGCTCAAGATTAATATTGTTTATTTTTTGGCTTTGATATATAATAATATATTTTTAAAATTGTTATCAATTTTGTCAATGTTGTATTTTATAGTTATAATTTAAGAGAAAAATATATATATTATGATGAAATAAACTGGTGAGTAAATTGTGCGAGTTTCGCTTACCCTTATAAATTAACACTTCAAGAATTTTATAAAATTATACTTAAACAGGGATTATCTAGGAGAAAAATAACCCGGCCAACTGCGAGTCGGACTTGGAGACTGAAGGTTCGTACCTTATATCTTCCAAAATTCTTGAAATATCAAATCTAATCTTATATATATTCACTATATTTGTTTATTATACATATAGACGCTAGAAAGCAATTTTACTGTATCCTGAAAAAATACGAATATCACTTTTTATATCATTAGAATCAGATACAAAATGCATCCAGTGGTTCGGGTCTCGCTCTCTTAAAATTTGAAATTTTAATGACGTACTCAAAGTCTTAACCCCCCCCCCCCCCTGCGGGCAAACCTGTTATTATTGAACTATTCCCAAATTGAATATAAAAGCGCAAATAGTGAGTGAAACTAACCTTATAGTCCCGACTTAAGAGAACCTTCACCTATCGAATTTCCTAATGAAATTAATATTTTGATAATATAATGTATTAATAAATATATAGGGTCGACATCCAATTTCACTGGATAGCAATTTTATCTAATTTATTAGATTTATTTATTTATTATTTCATATATAACAATAAAGGAAATGCACATATAAGAAAAATATTGAATTATAAAATATAGTATATATATTTGTCTAGATTAATTTGCCGCAACGCTGACGTAATGCTGCCTAGAGAAAGCGCCATCGGTATATTTGGCCAAATTTGAAATATAATCGTAATTTGGACTCAAATTTCGAAATGAAAGACTCCAATTGATTTTAAATTAAGAAACATTAAATATATTGATAATTATTACCCCCCCCCCCCCTTCACCACTCAAAAATTAAATATTCAATTCGCTTTTTTTTGCGCACAGAAAAAGAAATCAATCACATCTTATTTGATTTATATATTATTTGTTTATTTTTTAATAATTTGCCACTTTTTTATAATTTTTTAAAAATCTAAATTTTGTTATTCTTATTTTTTGATTTTTACAAAATTAAACGACTTAAGACACGCATGCCCATATGAGTTTCTCATTGCAATACTGGAGCCTGTCATACAAACAACACCTGATCTCTATCTAAATATTTGGAGCCTTATATCGATTATCGATCCCAAATTTAAAAAAAATGATATAATATAATTCTCCTCCTCACACGATACCACTTATTTAATTAAATCTATTTCCACACAAAAAATATCACAATGCTGTAGATTATAGAAAAAAAAAATACTTCTAGATTCATATCTAGATCCTCATTTCTGTAGCTGTGTCAGGACGAAAATGAGGCGAAACTTTTAAGAGACTATGTATTTTCGGGAGTTTTCAGGTATACATTTGGAGTGTGGTTTTTTAAGAGGAATAAAATTTTTGGACCGAGACGCCGCCCGCCAGGGCATCTCGGCACGCCCTCGAAGCTCGTAATTAAATAACTGTACTAATTAAAATCCTCAAAATATAGTCTGAATGTTACTTGATTTATAACGTTAGTGCGCCTGTATTTAGGCAACACATTGAGCGCAGAAGTATGAAAGCTGCGTATGAGCTTGGCGAATCCAGTCGATGGAATGCTCAAGAGCTTATGGCACGTAAGCCATCAAGTATGTATGAAAGGATCATTTTTTCATAAGCTTTAAATAGGGAGAGAATAGCAAAGGTAGAGTTTACCATAAAAACATTCAAGTTTTCCCGATTTGCTGCCTCAGTTCCATTTTATTAATGTGATTTTGCTTTTTACTTTATCCAATGCGAGATTTTTTTTTTATTTCGTATGCTTATTTACAATCAGCTTATAAAAATACATTTAGCTATAAGTAAATATGTTAACAATTGAGTAGAATAAAAAGAAAAGAAGTCACATGAGGGGGAAGTCATCCATTGATGGCTTCCCTATAATCCAATGCGTGATATAACCATTCTACATTAAATTTTTGACGTCTCGATTATTATTTTATGCAATAATAATAATTGTAATAACCATTGCTTAAGGGAGTTCGGGACTGTTTATCATTTTTATAAGAAAATTCTCAAATTTTTACCATCGAATCATTAATGTATTAAATATTTATTTCCGAAATTTGAAATTGATCGTCTGTCCCATTACCGAGGAATAAATTATTAAAAATAAATTGTCTTTTTAACATGGAAGTAAATGGACCGAGCTTTTAAAAAGGCTATAACTTCTATACAAATTATACCATTTTCAACAAATTTATAAAGATCAATAATTCAACTACATTTTTCAATAGATTTGATTCAAATTTTAGACAGAAGGGCGGAGCAAATCAAGTCCAAGTAGCGGATGCTGTTTATCAATTCCTTCCGAAAAATGTGCTATATTCTTTAACTAAGAGCCATTCCAGTTGAAAAGAAAGATAACTGGCTTCAATGCTTGACGTGCAGCACAACAACAACAATTTTTAGATATGATATGAACATTTTTCCATGGAACTTAATTTAGAAAAGTATTATCATATAAATTACACATATTCAGTTTTTCGTTTTTCAAAACCAAACCAATATCCATGATCATTTTCAACTCCAAAGCCTTTCTTATTAAATTCGATTGGATGATGTGATTCTTCTATAAATCGTACTTTGAAATTTTTCAATAAATAAAATATCGCCAATTTGATTTCCATCAAGGCAAAACGATTTGCTGAAAGTAAAATAATTATTAGTAGTAGTAGAGTTCGACTATATCTCAAAGATTTTGATATATAGGTAGGTACTATCGGACAAAGGATAACAGTAAAACAGCGACTATTAATTTGATACATTTAAAAATATCGGCTGTTCAAAATCTGTGATGCCAAATTTCATTATAAAAGAAGCATTAGCTGATTCTTCTTGAGTTTAAAGTTGGTATTTTTAATGGTCATATGACTAGAGCCTAACTCTTGCAAAAATGCACAATATTTATTATAAACTCTGTTTTACTGTTATCCAATAGTTTTGACTTCTATTCTATCCGATAGAAAATTAAATGGGATACTAAAAATTATTCTTGATGTTTTTTATAAAAATATGTCATTTTTTAGTTAGTATTTTCGATTAAAAATGTTAAATAGCCGATATTTTAAAATATATATGGTAATTAGATCAAATCTTTATTTTTCCTAAACTAGGACTTTAAATTAATGAGTTCTAAGAAAAATTTCAACACAATCAGTCAATCCGTTCCAGAGATATAAATTATTTAGTAAAATAAACTGGGGGAGTCGGGTTGGGTGAGCTGGCTAAGGCGCTCGGCTCGATTCAGCATCGTTGATAACGATGTTCAAGCGGGAAGTCCGGGTTCGAGCCTGGCTAGCATATAAAATTTTGACCTGCTAAAACTCGGCTCCCTCACTAACCCTACTACCTAACTTACTGATGTGCTGTCTGAATGGGCTTTATTCCCGATGACAATAAATGAATAAAAAATAACTGATGTGGCCATCCATATGATTTTACCATACATGGAGTGCTATGCGAAATTTTGTAATCGATCAAAGACTCTAGGACCTATTTGGATATTTTTTGAACCCCCCCCCCCCCCCCTCCCAATTTTGGCCCCCGATAAGAATAACAACTCTCTTTCTCTATCAAAATAATTCTCTTAATTTCCTATACAAAAAAATAGGCGGCAAATTATGTATCAGTCTTCAGGCATCAAAATAATTGAAAAAGAAATGAATTAATTTTAAATGAAAAAATATATACAGGGTGTCTCAAAAAAATGTACTAACACTTCGAATGACGAGAAAAACATGATTTATGAACATAGAGAGAATTTGAAAGGCTTCAAGTACAGAAGACAAATGTAATTGAAGAATCATCTTTGCAAATGCTCACATTAATGACTATCATTGTCCAGACAACGCTGATAACTCGAACCAAGGGATTCGCAAACGTCGTGCTCCATCTTGCTTAAAGTAAATCTCGTCGTCATCACCAAACATCTCTGCAATGTGTGGACCGACAAACTCCTGTAAAAAGGTGAGGTAACCAGAAACAGTTCTATTAAATAAAAATGGTCCTATGATGTCCAATGCGGATATCACACACCACACGGTTACACCTGGTAAGCTTAAATGGTGTTCAACTGTTACATGAGGATTTACAGGACTCCAGTACGTGCAAAGGCTTCAAGTACAGAAGACATAT
Source organism: Forficula auricularia (assembly GCA_024734495.1). Lineage (NCBI taxonomy): Eukaryota > Metazoa > Arthropoda > Insecta > Dermaptera > Forficulidae > Forficula > Forficula auricularia. The sequence continues at coordinate 4,385,491 of JALMQS010000225.1, forward strand.
GTAATTGAAGAAACTTGTTCGCAAATGTTCAAATTGATGACTATCATTGTCCAGCCAAAGCTGATAACGCGAACCAAGGGATTCGCAAACGTCACGAAACAGGTCATTTGGAATATCGCGACATTGTCCTTTAAATTAAATGGCTCCATTAATCGCCATAATTGCACGTAATGGAGTCCTGTAAATCCTCATGTAACAGTTGACCACCATTTAAACTTACCAGGTGTAACAGTGTGGTGTGTGATATCCGCATTGAACATCATAGGACCATTTTTATTTAATAGAACAGTTTCTGATAACCTCATCCTTTTACAGGAGTTTGTCGGTCCACACATTGCAGAGATGTTTGTTGATGATGACGAGATTTACTTTCAGCAAGATGGAGCATGAAGTTTACGAATCCCTTGGTTCGAGTTATCAGTGTTGTCTGGACAATGATGGTCATCAATTTGAACATTTGCGAACAAGTTTCTTCAATTACATTTGTCTTCTGTACTTGAAGCCTTTCAACTTCTCTCTAAGTTCATAAATCATGTTTTTCTCGTCATTCGAAGTGTTAGTACATATTTTTGAGACACCCTGTATTTTCCTACTTACCTATACATACTCGTGGACCAACACCAAAAGGCAAAAAGGCATAGGGATGAATTGATTTCTTATTTTCTTCAGAAAAACGCTCAGGAATAAAACAATCAGGATCAGAAAAATATTCCGAATCTTTATGTAAACTATGTGCAGGAATAAGAAGTTGTTGTTCAGGCTCTATTGTTATATCGTGAGGACGATTTTCATTTTTAGGAAAAGTATAACGTTTAATGCAGATGCGATCGAGGAAGACATTAACTGTTTGCATTCGTTGGGATTCTTTAAAGGCGAACGTTTAAATAGTTTATTAATTAAAATACTATTTTTAATCAAATATTTAAAAATTAATTTACCTTTAATAACCATATCCATATAAACCATCTCTTTCATCAAAATATCATATGTAATTTTATTTTTATATTTTTCCAAAACGTGATCTATTTCTTCACATAATTTATTTTGAACGTCTGGATATGTAGCTAAATGATGTACTAATATACTTAATGTAGTGGATAGTGTATCAAATCCAGCGAAAAAAAATATTAAAGCTTGGGCCATCATATTTTCTTCTGATAATAATTCTAAAAAAAATTAAATTCACTTTTATTAAAGGAAAAAAATCAACTTTTTTTTAGCAGCCAACGCATTTAAAAGCTAATACAAATGAGAAATAGGCCATCCAAGTGCGAGTCGGACCACAAACCGAGATTCTGCATCTCCAAAAAAAAAATACTTGAGATATCAAATTTCTTTTTATAATATACTAGCTGCGACGCCCACCTTCGGCGGCCCTCTTGCTAGCCAGGGGGCACGCCCCCTGGACCCAACACCCTGCACCCCCCTTCCCACCCATTCCACCCCCGTACCCAATTCCCCATCACACCCCTGCACCCAGTTTTTGCATTTCTAGCTCCCTAGAGGTCCACAGATTATGTATACAAAATTTGGTTGATTGGTTCAAGGGCAAGAATTTTCATTTTTTGACCCTCCCCCCCCCCATTTTGGGAGGTTAGTTTTTGCATTTCTAGCCTTCTACTGGCCCACAGATTATGTATATCAAATTTTGGTTGATACGAAGCCTTTTGTGCGTTAGACCACAAAATCAAAAATCCCCCATTACAGTTCAGGGGTCAAATTTCAAAAAAAATAAAAAAAACTTGCCAAGATTTAGCATTAATAAACCTATGTACCAAATTTGAATGGTAAAAATTAAGAACTCGAGGAGATTGATCACTTTAAAAATTTCAAAAATTTACCCCAAAATGACTATATCTCCCTTTTGGGGACAAATAGACCAAAGTACTCAAATATGTTTTTTTGTATTTCAATGCTTCACCTTACTAAACTAAACCCATATCGTTATCTTTTCTGGTTTAAGAGAACTTGAAAAACTTTTTGGAGCCCTTTAGGGTTTGAATTTCAAAAAATCCCTTCTTAGCACACCCATAAATCGTTGAAAGAATATTCAATCCAAATGTCATCTTTCTAGGTCAAGCGGTTTAGGCTGTGCGTTGTTAAATGAATGAATGAAACATCACCTTCTCTTTTTATATATATTAAGATTTTTTATAAGGAGTGAATAAGTTAATTGGCTAAAGGCAAAGCCCAATCTCTCCTCACAAACCGATGTTTAATTAAAAAAAAAAGTGATTAATAAAAATTTCAACCTGAATTTTTTCCATCCATTGAAGCTTCGAGCATTAAATGGATCATATCAGGACGATGAATATTTTCACTTTTTCTTTTATTAATATTGTCAGTAAAGAGTTTTTTGAAAAAATTAACTGGTTTTTCAGAAAAAACACCCTCTTTAGAAAAAAACTAAAAAAGGAAAAATAATTAATAAGTTGTATAATTGTATATTTTGTTAATATTAAAATTGTCACTTATTATAGTATTTGATTAATTTATTAAAAAAATATAAAATACCCTTCAAATTATTACTAGTTACATGAGTTTTTAGGTTAATATAATTACTTTTCTTTTCTTTTTTTAGGTTAATATAATTACTTTTCTTTTCTTTTTTTAGGTTAATATAATTACTTTTCTTTTATTTTTTTTTCATCATAGGCTCCACGAGGAGTGCTTGATGAAAGTCATGATTTAAAAAATAAAACAATAAATAAACAAATAAATAGAATGAAATATATAAAAAACAAAACAAATATACAAAGTAATTCTGCCGAGTATATGTCAGAAATCAAGTCCAGGCATGATCGTCGTCTAAAAACTCGCCAATCCGATAGTATGCCTTTTTTAGTAGTGTGCGCTTAATGGAGGATTTAAAGCAATTTCCTCCGGAATTTTGTTGTAAAAGCGCACACCTTGAGCCATGAATGAAGAGTTTACCTTTTGTAAATGAAACCTTGGGATGGAGAGTTTATTCTTTCTTTCTTTTTATTCTTTCACATTTATATTCTATAGAATATAATGGGGTAGTATTGAGATGGCCAGTCTGGGCCTGACTCTTGAGAGCTTTTATCTTAGAGATGAAAAAAGTTAATTTCATTTTGTAACTTCTAGGGGGAAGGAATTGATGCTCTTAATAGTTGGGGATCGGATTTAGGACATAAAACCAGAAATTGTGATCCCCAGAGGCCAAAAAGAGGCCTAAAATCTATTGGTCAGTTCGTTTGTACCCCCATACGTTTCGCAACCATAAGTCTCAGAGCTAAGAAATTTGAAACTTAAGTTCGATATAGGCTAGAAGGAGTACAGCAAGCTTTTGGGTGAAATCGGAACACCGGAAGTGGAAATTTACATGAAAATTTTTTCGTTTTTTTTTTTTGATTTTCTCAAAAACGACTCTAACGATTTTTTTAAAAGTGCCGCGACACTCCTACTTTACACCTCCTTCCTTTATTTCAATCGGATTAAAAATTTGACACAACTAATAACTCATGACACTTGATAAATAAACTAATTTTTAAAAAAATCTTTGGAGTCGTTTTTGAGAAAGAAAAAGCTGAAATAAAGGAAGGAGGTGTAAATTAGTAGTATCGTGATGATTTCAAATAAATGAAAATGTGAAAGTCGTGTGGTGACCATACCACTTGATTTTTTAATCAAATTAACTATTTTAAAAATTTTAATTTGGAAAATCGGCATTCCCCTGAATCGACTGATAGTAGTAAAGTCTAGTAGTAGCGTGTAGATATAAAAATAATTCCGGGGCGCCCGGAATTTAAAGCATAAGTTAGGTATCGGATAGAAAGAATTCAGCAAAGTTTTGACTCAAATTGGACCACTTTAATCACACTTTAAATTAAAGAGCTACTTAAAGCAAACCATTTTGAGGGGAGATTTGGGAGATGATTTTAAGGAAGGGAAATGAAAGTAGTGTGTTGTAGAAACATCTGAATGAAATCAACTTTGTAAAGAAATTTATCGATCTTTTGAAAAAACTTATGAAAAACCAACATGATTAAAATATTTCTGAAATGATCTATTATTATTGTACGAATGAGGTAGAGATCACGATTTCCCAAGTTAAAAATCAACAAAATTAAATCAATAAAGCCCTCTAAGGGGCCTTAAATTACGACACACATTAAGGGGGATGGCTATCTTTGTGACAATTGTGACAGGAGGGCCCGGGGAACTTAAAAATGGTAATGTCACAGAAGTCAAATTAAAATTTTTAAAAAATTATAAAGTGAAAGTGTGACGTCATAATACCAGGGGCTCAATGAAAATGTGACAGAATGTGACACAGGGGGTCTAAAAATCTTGAAATTCGTATGACTTAATTTATGGACGGCCCCTAATCCGTGATTTTCATTGAAATCATTAGAGTCGTTTTCGAGAAACCGATTATATTATACAGGGTGTTTAGAAAAATGGTTCCAAGACTTCAGGGCGTAATTCCCCACATCAAAATTAGATGAAAAGTTCCAATAAACATAGGTCCAAAAACGATTCGTTTTCTGTATGGCCGCCATTTTATTTTTTGTAAGAAAAACGTCTATCTTGAGAACGGATGTAGAAATCTTTATGAAATTTGGTACACATGTACATAACTACATTATCTACTATTTAAAATAATACAGGTGTCATTCTGTTCACAATAAAAAGGGCAACATTTTATCTAATAATACTAATTTTAATAAAATGAAAGATTAAAAAGTTATTCACAATTGAAAATTTTAAATGGCCGCCGTTTTGAAAATTGTCAAGATAAAATTTAGGTACTTTTTTAAATAGTAGATAATGTGGTTAATTACATGTGTACCAAATTTCATAAAGATATCTACATGGGCTCTCAAGATAAACGTTTTGGCGGCCAGACAGAAAACGAAGCGTTTTTGGACCTATGTTTATTGGAACATTTAATCTAATTTTGATGTGGGGAATCAGTCTTGGAACCCTTTTTCTAAACACCCTGTATTTAGAAGAATTGTTCAAGATAACAAAATATAAACTTAAATTTACAAACCTTGAGCAATCCTGGACAAATTGCAGATATGTAAATTTTGATCCATCGATATCCTCCTGCAACGTTAGTGTAATCTTTTCCCATTAAATAAAATTCATTTTCAGGATCGTTTAAAGAATCCACTTCAATTCCAAATGCTGCTGTCGCAATCGCATCATTAGCAAAGCGCGAAAATAAATTCTTCATTTCTTCTTTAACAACTCCTTCTAAAAACAATATAAGCACCTTCTTTCTTATTTCCTATATCTATATCATATGTAGGTTTAGGGTGTGTCAATTTTTGGAGCTCTTACCTGAAAATTCTTTAGTACCCATATATCATAAAAAAAATCTCGGGCTATTATAATTTATATAAATAAAAATACTGTTACGCTTAAGTGATACGTTGAACGATCTCCGAAAGTTCTTCACCTATTTCTTTGAAATTTTCACACATCATTCCATTCAAATACACGAGTGTTTTTATAAATAGTGTTTTTATAGATCTCACACCTGTGGCATGTAAAACAAAATTTCGAGGAAAAAACGCCAGAGCCTCTCTGGGGGGTAAAAGCAAACAAACAAGATGGCGAATAATAGCTTTTTGGAAATCTTTCATCTGTCAATATTATTTTTGGTTAAGGGAACAATTTTGACAAGTAATATATAATTCATTTACTGTTTTAATACCTATTCTATAATTATTTGCATTTTCAATTTATTTTCAAAACTATTATTATTTTTTAAATATATTTAAATTTTTGATCAACGCGTGGTCGGGTCAGCTATTATCTATATAAATTTTAACCATAAAACGAGACGCTCCCCGCCAGGGGCTAGGTGACGCTGGGCCGAAGGCCCGGGCGTCAGCAAGTATTTAATATATTCAAGAAAATAATAGAGTTATACAATTATTAATAATAGCTAGTATTTATGGATTGTGATTTTTTAAGGCGGATAAAATTTTTGGCCGTATTTTATTAACTCTAATATTTTTAGATGATATTAAAGTTATTTATATGATTCTTAATTTTCGAATGAGTAGAAATTACTTAGCAATATATGTAGGAAATTAATTGTTTAATTAATTATTTAATTTAGTGAGTTATATTGATTTCTGTTTAAGATCATACATATGTTTGCCACATGTCCGTCTGGGCTTTGTGCCCTTGTGAAGGCCGCATTCTTTTCTTTTAGCGAGCATTGTGCCCAAGGGCTGGTCGGCTGACTTGGCAACCCCACCCCGCTCATATGTATGTGTATGTGTATGTGTGGCTGCTGAAGGAATGTTAGTTGCAACTGCAAGCCAGGCAGTTGAAAACGAGCCATGGTTGAAACGACATGTTTGTCGATGCGTCAGTTTATAGTTGAAAGCCAGTGGTGCTTAAAGATGTTTGTAACCAAAACGATGTATTAATTAACGATGTGTTTTATGATGTTTAACGATGACCCCTAGACACGAAAATGTATTACCCCCCCCCTTTTTGTTAATAAATATATATCAAAGAATAAATAAGTATATTATTTCACCCCTATGAGCCAAGGGGGTGAAACCCCCCCTTCTACATATATAACAACGCAATATTTGAAAATAAACTATTTATTAAAATAGACTTTGTATAGAAAAAAAATTAAAAGAGTACATAAAACGGTCGTTCCGTAGGAGGATGGAGTGACGATACAGGGAGGTGGTTTTAGTGGGTAGGAAACCCACACTCTGCTGGGTACGGGCCCAGCAGTGTCTTTTTTTGTGAAGATTTTCACCTATCCTCGAGGAAAACAAAAAAAATCTCTCTTATATCCTCTCCATTGAGTCAGCTCGCCTGGAGTTGGCATTTCCGTTACTTGACGATTTCTGTCAGTTAGCTCCTACCGCAAGCCCCCTAAAGGAACTTCGTTCCAAAAATGAGAAATTTTTCACAATTCTAGCTTCATTGGAGGTATTTCTTATATGATAAATTTACTTAAGTAAAAGAAATTAAAAATCCCTAATATGTTATTAGCTTATTAGATATGTTTAATTGGATGTCAGAAGTGTTACCCTCCCTGGGGAGTCAAAGCCAAGTGTGAAACATGATATATGAGCAATTAGCTTAACAATTTAATAGTTGATAATTTGAAATATTATTTTAAAAATTAAAAATTAATTTAACATATTTTCCAACCACTTTTTTCACTTCAAATGGTCCAAGTACTAATAAATATAAAAAATAATTAGATAGGGTACTATGAATGTTTTAAATTAGAAATTTGGTGTTTGATGAGGCTCTCTACTATATTATGAAAAACCAAGACTGAGGATGGCGTGATAATATCCACCGAAACGTCTCAAAAGTTTTTCTGGAGAATAATAATAATAAATGGTTAGACTATAAGGAAATCTTGTATTTCTTTTTCCTAACGAAGACATTTCACCTGTTTCCAAGGTTTTTAAGAGCCTCATCAAACACCAATTTTCTAATAAAATAATAATAATAAATTACGTTTTCCTTGATCAATGAGCTGCTTTTCTTTAATTTGTAAAAATGTATCAATATTACTGGCGGATTTTTCTATCAACCCGAACATGATTCGCATTTTATTTGAGGTAAAAGCAGGGCTTAATATTGCACGGAATCTTCGCCAATGATCTCCTAAAATAAAATATTATAGGGTCGATTATCCATAACATTTTTAATATAATAATATATTCCAATATTTAATAGAATATTAATTAGTTTATTAATATAAAAAAATAACCTTTTAAAGAAAATAAATTTTTCGAAAAAATATCATCTCCACTTCCAAATTGAAAATGATCTGTGAAATGATCAAAATCTTTAACTGTGATAGTTTTGATGATGTCTGCATCACAAACTAATATCGACTTTCTCATTATTTCGTAAATGCCATAGAGACCTAATGATTTACCCTTTTGATAATATCTGAAATCACAAAAACAAATTAGTCTTGTTAATTAATCATTTAAATTTACAAACAAAATATTTTCAATAGCTGAGATGGAATTATAGGTATTTGGATAACAAAAAATTAAATCAAAAACAGAGTTTTTTCATTCAATATGTCGGACGTTTCGTTACTTTATTATGACTTTTTCAGCGGCTGAAATAATGAAATAAAGACAGTCAAACAATGAATCATGATAAAATAAAATGGAACGTTCTGGTGTGGCCATCCACTTGACTTTACTATACACCCTGGTCCCTCTCTTATATTTAATAAAATTATTTATAATCAAGTAAGGAGGATTAGTTTTTGCATTTTTAGACTACTGTGGCCCACTGATTATGTATACAAAATTTGGTAGAGTTTTGTACAATAGGCTAGATTTTTATTTTTTGACCCCCTCCCCCCTAATTTTGGCCCCAGAAAAAAAAAATATTTTCGTTATTATAGGTTCATTTCATTTTTTTTTTTACTTTATCCAATGCGAACATGGGGAAAGTATTGTAATCGGTCTGGCGGCAAGCGCGACTTCAAAGGGTCCTCAGGAAAAAACTACGGACCCATGGTCTCAATTAAAGTCACAAATTGTAATATTCAATTAGGTTGAATTTTAGCACGTGATGGTTTTGCCAAAAATTACATGGGGTCTCGTCGAGAGGCCAAAAAGTGCGGTTTTTACTTTATCCAATGCAAAGCATGGGTAAAGTATTGCAATTGGTCTCGCGCCAAGCGCGACTTCAAAGGCTCCTCAGGTAAAGACTACGGAACCCATGGACTCAATTAAAGTCACAAATTGTAGTATTCAATTAGGTTGAATTTTAGCACGTGACGGTTTTGCCAAAAATTACATGGGGTCTCGTCGAGAGGCCAAAAAGTGCGATTTTTTCATTTAGTGCGTGCGGATGGATGGATGGATGTTATCGTTTTTTTGGCCCACGATTTTTTCCACACCTTTGCGCTGATTGAAATGAAATTGAAAACCTACGATTAGTTTAACAAAATGAAGCGCTGATTAGTTTTTGGTACATATCGGCCCACAAACATTAGTACTTTATTTCAGTACTTTTTTAGTTTTTTACTTTATCCAATGCAAAGCATGGGTAAAGTATTGCAATCGCTCTCGGGGCAAGCGTGGCTTCAAAGGGTCCTCAGGTAAAGACTACGGAACCCATGGACTCAAATAAAGTCACAAATTGTAGTATTCAATTAGGTTGAATTTTAGCACGTGACGGTTTTGCCAAAAATTACATGGGGTCTCGTCGAGAGGCCAAAAAGTGCGATTTTTTCATTTAGTGCGTGCGGATGTATGTATGTATGTATGGATGGATGGATGTATGTTATCGCTTTTTTGGCCCACGATTTTTTCCACACCGTTGCACCGATTGAAATGAAATTGAAAACCTACCATTAGTTTAACAAAATGAAGCGCTGATTAGTTTTTGGTACATATCGGCCCACAAACATTAGTACTTTATTTCAGTACTTTTTTAGTTTTTTCTAAATATCTTGAAAATGACTTAACCAATTTTGATGAAATTTAATATCCTAATTAAGTACCTTGGGGACCACAAAAAAGGTTAAATAAAGTTTTTAGTAAAATTATATTTTAAAGTACTTTACTCTAGAGTTAGATGGTACTTTTTTAATTTTTTTAATTCTTTAAAATTTATTCATTTGAAAGTTTTAATATAGCTCATTTAGCCTTGCTTAAGTAAGAATGGATAGGCTTCTCTCTGTGAAATGCTAAAAATTTGGGAGGAATTTTTATGAGTAACCATAGCAACTGCGTTGTTTTCTTATCCGTTATCTTTGCTGAAGACAGAGAAATCGATTTTAAACCAAAAATAGCGATTGATTCTCATCTAGTACTTGAGGAATAATCATTCTATATTGGATTTTTGACGTTTCGGTTTTTTTTTTGACGTTTCGGTTTTTTTATTAGTAACCATTGCTGAAGACATAGAGAAATCGACTTTAAACCAAAAATAGCGATTGATTCTCATCTAGTGCTTGAGGAATAATCATTCTATATTGGATTTTTGACGTTTCGGTTTTTATTGGTAACCATTGGTGAAGACATAGAGGAATCGACTTAAAATCAAAAATTGCGATTGATTCCCATCTAGTACTTGAGGAATAACCATTCTATATTGGATTTTTGACGTTTCGGTTTTAATTGGTAACCATTGCTGAAGACATGGAGGAATCGACTTAAAATCAAAAATAGCGATTGATTCTCATCTATTACTTGAGGAATAATAATTCTACATTAGATTTTTGACGCTTCGGTTTTAATTGGTAACCATTGCTGAAGACATGGAGGAATCGACTTAAAATCAAAAATAGCGATTGATTCTCATCTATTATTTGAGGAATAATAATTCTACATTAGATTTTTGACGCTTCGATTATTATTGGTAACCATTGCTGAAGACATGGAGGTATCGGCTTAAAATCAAAAATAAAGATCGATTCTTATCTAATACTAGTGGAATAACCCTATTGCATTCCATTTTTGATGTTTTGACTCAAGCTTGAGTTGTTTGCCATAAAAGAATTTAGTCTTTTTGATTTTAAGTCGATTCTTCCATGTCTTCAGCAATAGTTACCAATAATAATCAAAGGGTCAAAAATCTAATGTAGAATTATTATTCCTCAAGTAATAGATGAGAATTAATAGCTATTTTTGATTTTAAGTCGATTCCTCCATGTCTTCAGCAATGGTTACCAATAATAACAGAAATTTCAAAAATCCAATGTAGAATTGTTATTCCTCGACTGTTAAATGAGAATCGAAAAAAATAGCCGAGAAGGCTAATAATAAAGATCAATCAATCAATCGATCATTATTTTTGAATTAAAGTCAACATGAACTGCAAATTGCAAGTGATATCTGATTAATAATAAAGGAATAAACATATTAATATTTCAAATGAATTTGGATAAAGTTTAGCAACGATTCGTTGCAGTTTATTTTAGTTTGAAAATATATTTAATTTTTAACCCACCTTAATATTTGGTCGATATGCACCAAAATCTAATCAGCTCTTAATCTCAATGCACCAAAATTACATGAGAAAACCACTGATCCTAGAAACTTGATTCCTATCTCATTGTCTAGGAAATTTTATTTAGTTAAACGTTTATTTGGACTACTTTTTTGATAAAACTCTTAAATTTATAGATATCCTACATTTTCCGGAAAGGATATGATCGAAATCGTCAAAAGCGTTATGGAAAATGTTGGATATCTTTAAATCTAAGAATTTTAACAAAAAATTGGTCCAAATAAAAGTTCAAGTCAACAAAATCAAGTTTCCAGTATTAATGGTTTTCATTTTATGAAGGAAAAACTGCGATTTTTTGCAAAAAATTGCATTTTTTCAAAACTTCAACCTCATGTTACCATTATCCAATTAAGATGAAACTTCATTTATATTGTAGCAAATTTAATCTAGTTTAAAAATGTATAGAGTCGTCTTTGTCGAAAACGTGCTCCTTCATGGTCAAAATAGGGGAAAATCGAAAAATGTACTAATTTTAGATATATTCAAAAGTAATCCCGGGGGCAGTTATTTGACAGGCGCTAGTTCCGGTTCTACTGAACCTAAATTAATAAAATCTTTATCATTTTACGCGTAATTTAAAGAGCTTTAATTTATATAATAGATATCTTTTTGATTTGATAAGCCGTTTTAGAGTTATTCAAGAAAAACTGAAATAACTACGAAATTTTCTCATTTTGAGGCGCGTAGAAAAATTTCCACAACACAGATTTGAGGTGAAACTTAGGGTAGTAATATTGGGGTACTGATAAAGGTATTCCAGCAATAAAATCCTTCCCAGGAATTATTTCTTGTTTATGCCATATTTTTACGTAATTTGTTTGCCTGGACTAAAACGAAAACCATGTATTCGAGTCAATATAAATCAAGGGATAGGTGGACATATTTTCAAATTAATATCAGATTATTATAATAAAAAAGATTAATTGAAATATTAATTACCTGTCATAATATTGGAAATAATTATCATATTGCCAAATCATTCTCCATGTATTGCCCAAAAAGGGGAATGGTTTTTCAAAAGGAAGTTTTATTTTAGTAAAATAATCATCGTTACAAGAACGATAGAGGTAAACGACACTAAGAACAATTATTGATATAAAAAGTAAAAAGAAAAACATTTTGAATCTCAGATATTACTCCACGAGATATTTTTATTATCTGACATTCTCGGTGAGGAGTCAAGTCTATTTATAAGAGAGATAATCAGAATAAATTAAATAAATAGAGCTTCAAGGCTATTCTAATAGGGACAAAAAATCATCGTTATTAGGTTTATATTTATTTTATAATTTCGTAGTCCATATAATAAATAAGTATTATAAATATGAATTTTAGAATAAATATAATCATCTAAGCTAAAAGGAAAACCTACCCCCTATGGTGAAATCTCAAGAAAATACAACACACCTAATATATTAAAACAAATAAGCTATAACATTTTAGAATTATACACTAGCAAAGGAGGGGACCCGAGCCGTAAAATTCCCCAACACAATTAATTTATTATTTTATTTTAGGATTACTATTAAATTGAAAGTAATGGAAGGCAGCCCAGGGGTAGTGAGGAAAGAAAAAATTAACACATATCCAAATAAGGTGTAATTTAATGGATTCTTTCCTCCTTTCCTTTCAAACCGACGTTTCAGAGGATTCTCCCCTCCTTCTTCATGGATTCAAGGGGTCAATAAAGGAAACAAATAAAATGCTTCCTTCCTCTCTCCACAGTAGAGTTTAAAACTTATTTCTTCCTTAGCAGAAGCATAGAAAAACGGTTTTTTCTCCTTCTTTTTCTTAAACACTGCTGTGGAGAGAGGAAGGAGGCATTTTATTTGTTTCCTTCATTGACCCCTTGAAACCCTGAAGAAGGAGGGAAGAATCCTCCGAAACGAACTGCAAAAAACTTTTTATTTTTACATTTATGAATAACTAATTAACCAGACTGTCAAATCATTGAAAAATGTTTTATTCGATTCATAAAAGTTGAGTTAGTGATCTGTATAAATTTGTTGAAAATGGTTTAATTTGTATAGAAGTTATAGCCCTTTTAAAAGCTCGGTCCATTTACTTCCATGTTAAATAGATAATTTTCAATAATTTATTTCTCGGTAAAGGGACAGACTATCAACTTCAAATTTCGGGAATAAATATTTAATGCATCAATGATTCGATGGTAAAAATTTGAGAATTTTCTTATAAAAATGATAAACAATCCCGAACCCCCTTAAATGATAATAATTGTTGACTAAATTAGGAGCATTCATAACAACATCGATTTTAAAAGATCCATATGCTTAGTTGATTTCTGATGCTAGATATTTCTATTAACACATGAAAACGGTTCGAATCAGAAATTTAAATAAACCAGTTAATTTTAACCCAATTTCAAATTTCTACTTGACTGTTTTATCCCAAAAGAATATTTTAATTCATTCAACCTTACAACAAAATCCTTAAGAAAATTAAACTACATTTAATCATTGGGTCTTTGAAATTGATTTTTTATTTGCTTTTTCTAAACTAACGGCCCAAAATGAGGGGGGAGGGGGGTCAAAAAATGAAAATCTTGGCCATTTATCAAACTCAACCAAATTTCGTATACATAATCAGTGGGCTCCCAGAAATCTAAAAATGCAAAAACTAACCGCCCAAAATGGGGGGGGGGGGCGTAGGGTCAAAAAATGAAAATCTTGGCCATTTATCAAACTCAACCAAAATTTTGTATACGTAATCAGTGGACCCCTAGAAGTCTAAAAATGAAAAAACTAACCGCCCAAAATGGGAGGGGGGGAAAACAATTAACACATATCCAAATAAAAGGTGTAATTTATTGGAATCCTTCCCCCTTTCCTATCAAACAAAACGTTTCGGAGGATTCTTCCCTCCTTCTTCGGGATTTTTAAAGAGGTCAACGAAACCTTGAAGAAGGAGGAAGAATCCCTCCGAAAAGTCGGTTTGATAGGAAAGGAGGAAGGATTCCAATAAATTACACCTTATTTGGATATGTGTTAATTTTTTCTTTTCTCACTTCCCCTGGGCTGCCTTTCATTATTTTCAATTAAAAGTTCTACCAGTCCGTCTCTCTCCAAAGAAAATTTCATGCAAATTACTATTAAACTTTAAAGAGAAATAGATTTTGATCTCAAATTTCGAACTAAATATAAAATTCTTCTTTCAAGTAAAATGTTATATATTTAGGTATAACATATTTTCGTCTAAAATGGCTCAATTCGTCAAACATCAAAACGAATTTCTCAAATAATACTAAAATTATTAAACAAATATATTTGGAAGATTAAAATGAGTAATATGAATTTTTTAAAAAGCTATAGATTTAGACATAAATTGACGGATAACATTTTTGGGTGTTTATTTAAAAAAAAAATTATATCTACTAAAACTTTTATCTTGAAAATTTATAAAAGCATATCTTAAAAAATAACAATTTGAACTAAAATAAAGTAAAGAAAATTTTTGAAAATTTTTTTAGAAACTTTTTAAAATATAAAATACTCAGTAGATTGTGGTGTTGGTGCAAGGTGAAACATCTTTAATAAAGATAAGAGTAAATAAATATTTTATTTAATATGGATTTACTATGAGTTAAGGATACTGGGTCACTTATTTCACATTAAAATTAAAAAATTAAAAGATATAAAATTTTTTTTTTCTTTTTCAATATATATATTTCGGGCTAATCTGGAGGTGGACTTGCATTTTATGTTGATAAATTGAGGAGTAAGTTGAAGTTTTTTACAGGTGGTGAGAAACCACAGGTGGCTGTTGCATCAATTTTTTATATCTTTTAATTTTTTAATTTTAATGTGAAATAAGTGACCCAGTATCCTTAACTCATAGTAAATCCATATTAAATAAAATATTTATTTTCTCTTATCTTTATATAAAATACTAGTTAGGTTTCACATAAATAAAAGATCAGATGCTTGTTTAGCACGACTCTATATATATTTTGGGGTATAAGCCCATGTTCAGTAGTTCTCAAAGGACTAAACAAGAATCTGACATTTTATTTATGTGAAACCTATCTAGTATTTTATATTTTAAATTTTCAAAAGTTTCTAAAAAAAATTTCAAATATTTGCTTTACTTTATTTAAAATATTTCACCAAGAACCTACACTATTCTCCCTTAACAAAATTGAACTAAAATATTGAAATACGTATAAAATAGTTTATTCGAGTAAAATATTAATTATATCTTAGTTTTCTTTAAAATGGGACAAATCTCAAGAGGCATTTTATTCAAAGAAAGAACTTCTTAAATAATAGTAAAGTTTTATTATTATTATTTTAAAATGTTTCACCTAGAACCAACACCTAACTCCTTAAAAGTTATTAATAGTAAAGTTGAATAAAATTGGGAAGATTAAGAGAATGGGGATTTTTTTTTCAAAAGGGAAGCAAACTGGGTCAATCATGTTCTGTACAGGTATTCGAGAATAGGCCTTGAGGAATATCTATGACGATTGAATTTTTTGCCAAAGTATTGATGGTTTTAAAATATGATGAATTCCAGCCTCCGTCTTCAGTCTTCATATCGCCTTAATAGGTATATAATTTTTTATTTTTATTTTGTCTAAAAATTTTCTTGTTTATTTTTATCTATATTTTTGGAGAAATGCCGGATTTAATAATATTTTTATTAATACTTTTCATGTATTCATCCGAGCGCTTTTGAAACACCTGTAGCTATTGAATTTTTTTCCGATGGGATTATTATCCTATTACAATTAAAATATGATCTAATCCCAAAAGCACTTCACTTGTAAAAATAAAAATAAACTGATGTGGCCATCGACATGACTTTACCATACACCTGGGTCCTCTCTTATATTTAATATTGAATTAAAATAATTCATAATTATTTGCGAAAGAGCCCCCGGCCCCCTTCTTAATTTTGGGTTCATTATCAATTAATAATATCTCCTTTTAATTATGAGACTATTTTATTAGAAATATCAGCTTTCTTCGATTTTTGTTTGAAAATATTTTTAATCTAATCCCCCCCTTTTGTTTTTGGTCCCTATCAATTTGACATAGTGAGTCATTTTCATAAGGTTATATAGGGTGCATATGCGAAATTTCGTACAAATCGATTAAAGGGTCTATAACTTATATTGATAGCTTTATTTTTTTAACTCCTCCCTGCCCCCCTCCCCCAATTTTGGCCCCCGAAGAAAATAATGACTGTCTTTTTTTATTATAGGTTCATTTTAAATTAAATTAAAATTTTCTTATTTTTTGAGTTTGAAATTTTTTTTTAAACCCCCTCGTAGACCTAAATGCCATGGTTTCGCCCAATTTTTTTAATCAAAATAGTTTCAGTCGTTTTTGAGATATTTCGAAAAAAAGAATAAAAAAAAAACACTTTTTTCATGTACGATTACAATACTTGACCATATCCTGTAAGGTAAAGTAAAATAGTTAGGTACTTTTACTAATTTCTCTTCTGGAATTAGTCCATTCTTTTTAGCATTTAACCGGGTAACGACGATTTAACGAACAATAAGACAAAAGGTTCAATTTATTTAAATATTTCTAGAGTTTAAGAAAATTCATTGGATTAAAAAAATATTAAAATAACTGTTTCTCCAAAGATATAATTATTAACATATACAGTGAAACCCTTCAAATCCGAAATAATTGGGGGTTGTTCGGGTTTCATTTTGTTCGGATTAGCCGAAAGCAGCTTCGACAATTGAAGATAACTGATATCAAGTGAAAGATTAAGTGATATTTTGTGTGTTTCTATTATTATATTTCATTGTTTTTGCAAAGTGAATAACCTAAAGAATTTCAATGACCAACTTTTACCGTTTTTCAATTCTGGATGACATAAGTATGTATACATATTTACATTTTGTTAGGTATGCTAACTGTACCTACTTCTTTGTTAATTTTTCAAATAATTATGTAAATTAATGTTATAATGTAGAATAAATATATAATTATTTTATGACTAAATAAATAATTTTCTCTTTTTTTGGGTTCGGATTTCACGGGATTTCGGATTTGAGGGGTTTCACTGTATGTATATTAACTAAGATTTATGTGGTCAAAGAATTTTAAAAATATTAAGTATCCAAAAATATAATTAATTAAAAAAAAAGGTATACAATTTTGTAAAATATATCAAAAAAAAGAAAAAAAAATATTCTGCACATATAATTTTCAAATTAAAAAAAAAATTGTTAATTCAAGTCCGAAATTCTGATTCTATGGATTTGTGGATTTGATAGGGTAATGTTCTTGTATTATAAGGGGTCTTGCTTTTTCAATAAATTGCCTCATATAGGAATTAAAGTTGACACTTTCATCTTGTAGATTAGAAATAAACTCTTCACTCAATTGATGAGGTATACACAAATATGGAAGAGTGTTATTCCGTAGAGATTCGATTAACTTATCACCTAACGTTTGGTGAATAATATTTATAAGAATAACAGATTCTTTAATTATTTCATTTAGACCAACTTCCTCTTCATTATCATGATTTTTTATGTCTGTTACGTTTGGATGTTCATTAGCAAACTTGGAAGAAAATACCAGTTTGGAATATAATTTAAATGGGACTTTTATACAGACAAGAATTATATCTCGAACCATAAAATCAGAGAAATTTGATGGTAATGTTAGTAAATTATGGTAATTTTTACATATATTTTGGAAAATAATTAGAGATTGAAGTTGTGAATCAAGATGACCAGAATCATTCGATGAAATAATTAGTAGAGAAAAAACCTATAAAACAGGAGAAATTTTTTAGTGAATGACTTTTAAAATTTTTGTGGTGTTTCTTACCTTTTTATTAAAATCTGGGCTTTGCTTTTGAAGAATAGGAACAAGTGTATTACTCTCTGATAGTGAAGTTAAGAAATTGAGAAAAGCCGTTTGAAATATCTCATCTTGACCAGTTTGTCCTCTTGATGTGTAATCTGCTAGGCATCTAAAAATAATTTTTATAGAATTAAGAATTTGCAATTCATTAATATTGTTCTAATGTTTAGGTATCACAACGATAAACTTTCATTTCGAATTAGGATAGTAAATAATTTGTGAATTAATAAAGTAAAGGGTGTGTAGTTTCACAGTGAATGAGATAAAACTCAAAGATGATGGACTAATTATCCGAAATATATTGAGTTTGTATAAACCTCTTTGAGTTTTATTTCATTCACTGTGAAACTATACACCGTTTACTTTATTAATTAATATCACGTTTCACCTAAAACCTACACCACTTTCTCTAAGTAAAAAAATAATTTGTGATTCAATAAAATCTATGTTATAAAAACTAAAGAAAAAAGTGAACATTTTTCAAGACATCTATAACGACCTTTCTTTTAGGGTATTAAAATATAAAAATATTTCTTCGTGAAAGTTTTTTATAGGTTGATATAGATATCAACCTATAAAAAACTAGACGGCGCTAGAGCGGTACTTATCAAACTTTCTACTTAAATTTCACCATTACTGCCTAACCCTTTGAGGTACTCAAATTTATATAATGTCATTATTAAAGAAGATTTATTTTCCAACAGAAAAGTTCATATAAGAGAAATGTCTAAAATCAATAGTTTACGAGTTAAAAGATATTCCAATATTGCACAGTGAATGGATTTGAATCAATAACAAATATGTCTGATGGCTCATATCCTCTTAATATATTAGACTAAAAGAATTTTAAATCGATCTTATTTTCTCGATTTAATCTATCTGAAGGTTCACAGTATGTATATTATATATGAAAATAGCATTTTGATTAAGAATTTTGTAATTTAAAAGAAATTGTATGAAAAGATTCAATTTCTTCTCTCCGGGAGCATATCAACTAGAAATGGCAAAAAGTTTTATTTTTTTTTCTCATTAGATATTTATTCAAGTCTATTGAAATTTCATATCTGTGTGTTATTGTCATTTATCTTTTATATCAAATAATTATTATCAGGAAATTTGCATTTTAAAGGGTAAAACTACTGTTTATTTGAAGTCCAATTTAAAAAAACGCTAATAACTCCGTTGAATTTTTTTTTAAATATGAAATTAATAAATATTATAAAACAATTAATTATTAATAATTTAATTCAATTTTGAACAAAATCGATTCAGTACTTTTTGAGAAAATGGTCAAAAACCCCGAAAACCGCCATGAAAGGCCGTTTTAGAAACATTTTAAAAATCCACATCCATGTCACAAGTCAACGTTTCTTTTCATATGACTTTTTAAACTTTTTTCAAAGGCACCTCTTGCTTTCAAAAAACGGCCTTTCATAGACGGTTTTCGGTGTTTTTGACCATTTTCTCAAAAAGTACTGAATCGATTTTGTTCAAAATTGAATTAAATTATTAATAATTAATTGTTTTATAATATTTATTAATTTCATATTTAAAAAAAAATTCAACGAGTTATTAGCGTTTTTTTAAATTGGACTTCAAATAAACAGGGTAGTTTTACCCTTTAAAATGCAAATTTCCTGATAATAAATATTTGATATACAAGATAAATTACAATAACACACATATATGAAATTTCAATAGATTTGAATATATATCTATGAGAAAAATAATAAAACCTTTTGCCACTTCTAGTTGATTAGCTCCCGGAGAGAAGAAATCAAATAATTCATACATTTCTTTTAAACTACAAAATTCTTAATCAAAATGCTATTTTCTTATATCAAAAAGGTACTACCGTCTTTTTCCGAAAATAAGACACTGTCTTACTTTCTTTTTTGGTCCAAAATACGCGCTAGGGCTTATTTTCGGGGAGGGCAAAAATAAAAGTATATTTATATATTTTTATTTAATATTTATTTTACACAGAATACAGAAATTTAAATTTATTCAATTACAGTCATGTCATCTTCTTCTGAAACATCGTCATAAATAAAATTCTGAATTATATTCTGATGAAATGAATGAACGTTGTATACCTGCACTGTCGCTCAATGTAGACTGCTGCCTTATGTTGTATTTTTAAGATAAATTCCAAGAATTAATTTGAAACCAACTGTAGATTAGGAAAGCTAAACATATTATTACTTATACTTAATAAATCAACAACAGATTTTAACGAATTCTTTTTGTCCATTATTTTAACTAGGGATTATTTTCGGGTGATGTCTTGTTTTAAAAAAAGTTCCGAAAATCACGATAGGGCTTATTTTCGGAGGATGTCTTATTTTCGGAAAAAGACGGTATGAACCTCAAGATAGATGGAATCGATAAAATAAGATCGATATATTTCTCATTCATAATTCTTTTGATCTGTTTTAACTTAATTCAGAGAGGTGTCGCCATCAGACACATTCATTTTTTCTTTTTACTTGCACGATGGTTGAAATATAACCCTCGTATATATATTTATTTTTGTTATTCATTTTAAAAATTTTAGAAATCATTTAAAATAAACCTTATTATAGCATAACTTGAAAATAATAATAATAATATTTACCTGAATATATGTTCTCCAGCTGGTTGAAAATCTTCAGAAAGAAAATTAATAATTTTCATACCATAAAGTCGTATCATTTTTGCGTATAAGGACATATATTCGTGAAGACCGATGAAATCGGTTATACTTCTTAACATAAGTAATGTTTTAGATAAAAGAGGTAGAAAATCATCATTAAGGGAAAGAGCGAATTGATAAAATAATTGAAGCAGTAAAGGGTGCAAAGCTTTATCATTCAAATATGGGATTGTTGAAGGAAACGCATCGAGAAGGATAGAAATTCCATCACATTTATCTAGTTCTTTTGGAGAATTAAATGCTCGAAGTATTCCTGTAATCTAAAAATGATACATTATATGTATATTTAGAGTATCTCATTACAAGATTGAATTTTTTTAATCTGGCGGGACTTAATCTAACTATGAGACTTTACCATATACTTGATCTCTTTCGTATCAAACATCATTGAGTCCTAAGACTGGTTTGACACACCACTCGGCTCTGCTCCATGCCTCTCTTTGATCTCTCTAAGTTCTATGGAACCCCCGCAAATATTTTTTCATTAGATTAAGTGTTAAAAACTAAGATGATTTCGTATAATGCACTTGATGTGTAAAATTTATCATTTCTGAGTTATTTTAGATAGTTTGTAAAATCTACCAATTTAGCATTCATCTTTAAAAATTAATAATAATTAAACTATTGTTTGTAGAATTAATTTGATCAATGAGAACTCTTAATTAGACATTAAAGAATCTTACTTAATCATAAAAATTCAAATTTTATTATATAAAGGATGACCATAATAATCGTTTATTTTTGAAAATTAAAAAAATGTTAATACTAAATTTTTCAAATGGAACATGGCATAAATTTTAGTATTTTTGAATTCTACATAAAAATCCAATAGGAGTTTATTAAATATTCTCTATACCTAAAATTAATAGTTTTTTAAATAAAAAATATTTCAAATTTCACACGTCCAGATCTTAATTATTTATACATAGATAATAATTAAGATCTAGACGATTTAAAATATTTTTTATTTAAAAAACTATTAATTTTTGGTATAGGGAATATGTAATAAACTCCTATTGGATTTTTATGTAGAATTCAAAAATACTAAAATTATACGTAAGTACATAATAAATAATTAAGATATAGACGAGTGAAATTTAAAATATTTTTTATTTAAAAAACTATTAATTTTGGGCATAGGGGAATATTTAATAAACTCCTATTGGATTTTTATATAGAATTCAAAAATACTAAAATTTATGCCATGTTCCATTTGAAAAAATTGAGTATTAACATCTTTTTGATTTTCAGAAATAAACGATTATTATGGTCATCCTGGATATAAAATTGGAATTTTTATGATTAAGTAAGATTCTTTAATGTCTAATTAAGAGTTCTGATTAATCATATTGATTATACAAACAATAGTTTAATTATTATTAATTTTTAAAGATGCTAAATTGCTAGATTTTACAAACTATCTAAAATAATTCAGAAATTATAAATTTTAGACATCAAGTGGATTACATAAATAAAATCATGTTAGTTTTTAACACTTAATCTAATGTTGCAAAAATATTTGGGGAGTTCCATAGAAAATAAGAAAGTTGAAAGCGAATGCGGCAAAGTAGAAAGTGTCCAAAAGTTGTTAATAATTTATTTAAAAAGAGCATGTCAAAGTTAAAATTTTTCTCTCAACTCCTTCTATGAAAACTTTTAATGAATGAGTTCTGTGGAACACCCTGTATATGTCAGTGATAGTAGAAAATGGTAAAAGATATATAAGATATAGTTTTCTAGATTAGTATCTAGTATATCTATAATCCACATATTAAGTTAAAATTAAAATATATATCAGCATTTTTTGAATAAATATTTCATTTTATCAAAGGATGAATTCTTAAACTCTTGGGATTGTATGTGATGTGAATTATAATTAAGAAAAAAAACAAGACGTGATTGTGAAAGTAATTATAAAAAGATAAAATTACCTCCCTGATTGCAATTGCAATTTTATTTGTGGAATAAATATATGTTAATGTAAATTTATTATTTTTAGTGCTTAATGGCAAGTTCAATTCCTTTATAGCCGGTGCAATCAAAAATTGTATAGTTTCCCGTTTTTCTTCTTTATCACTTGGTTCCTCCTGAATAAGCCTAGCAATACTTTCAATGATGAGGAGGCGAATATTAGGAGTTTCTATAGCTGTAAAATATGACAAAATTAATAAACCAACATTTAGGATAAAGTAAAGTTTATTAAGGTAGTTGTTTCACCATCGTTTTCTACAGATTTTTTTTTGAAATTTAGGCAGATTATTATTTACTTAAATACTTCTGCATCGATTCGTGGCAAAATAAAATTTATGAACAATATAGTTCCGGAGATATTGAATTCCAAAGATAGAGTTTTTCATACTCTTATACATTGCACTATTAGGGATATCAGAAAGTTTACATACATATTGAATTATAATTAAGAAACTCTTCTTACCATTGTTATAAAAAAACGAGTTCGAATCCGACTCGAGGCATCCGGCTAAAATCTGACCCCCGAGGAGAGACAAATTTAAATAAAATAATTAGTATCGTAAATGGCTTATGGCTAGAAAGACCGAAAAGCCAAAAAAAACAAAAAAAAAACATTAAACAATGGGGGTCAGATAGGATCGTAATTAGGCTTGTGGATAGAAAGGCCGAAAAGCCAAAAAAAAAAAACATTAAACAATAACTAATATATTTTTTAAGAAAATTTTAATTCATAATTACAACACAGTTTCTGAGATAATAATGAATAAATAATGAAAAATTGTACACTAAAAACAAGCTGGCAACAGCGCATGTATTTAACCTAAAAAGTGTGTTAACTTTAGTACTTTTTTGACGTGTTTTCACTTCAGCCATTGTCGCATCAGCTTTTTCAATCGATTATTAAGAACATTTTGTTTTATAAATCGACCTTTATAATGTATTTTAACTGTCATTTCTATGATAAAAATATTCAAGCTCGGACAATATTGCCAGATTTTTCAAACGAGCACGGGATTGGCTAGTAGGGGTACATAAACAGCAAAAAGTTTTGGGCTTATGAATTATTATCCTTATTGTCTGTACTATATACTCTACCATTAACTTTTTGCTAGTATTGTCGCGAAACAACTACCTTAAGAAAGTATTTAATAATTACTTTCAAGGATTTTCTTCAGTTTGATACTCAGCTGAGATACTGAATTGGACACTTGTTGTCCTTTAATCATAATCAATTCATGCAAAAAAGAAGCAGCCTGAAAAAGAGATTTCTTTAGCAGATGTATTTTGCAATCCAAATGAGCCGATTGTATATTCGCTAATAGAAGCAATTCTTTCATCAGGTTGAGTTAGATTTGAGTGAAGAACACAATTGATCTAAAATTGGATTCTTATTACATTTTAATTCAATGATTGAGATTTAACTTAGAAATTGAATAGCTTATTAGCATAGCCTACGATACGCATAGGCAGAGCATGTGACGGTCCAATAAAGGATTTTATTAAATTAAATTAATAATTAATATTAAGTAATATTACTAATGTATGAAAAATAAGCTGACGTGTTCTGATGTGGCCATCCACTTGACTTTACCATATAACCTGGCCCCTCACTTATATTTAATTTTTAATAAAATTATTTATAATCATGTAGGGGATGGGGGATAGTTTTTGATTTTTAGACTCCTGGGGGCCCACTGATTATGTATACAAAATTTGGTTGAGTTTGGTAAATGGCCAAGATTTTTATTTTTTTGAACCTACACCCCCCCCCATCCTCATTTTGTTCGGTTAGTTTTTGCATTTTTAGACTGCCACTGATTATGTATACACAATTTGGTTGAGTTTGCTCAAATGGACTAGATTTTTATTTTTAACCCCCCCCCCTCTACCCCCCTTACTCTTGGCTCGATATTCACCAAAATCTAATCAGCTCTTAATCTCAATGGACCAAAACTACGTGTGAAATTTGGTTTCGATATTCACACTGGTTTTTGAGCTAGCTCGTCCACAAAAATTTGGTAACGCACAGACAACCAGACAGGCTAACAGACATTCTGACAAAACAATTATTATCTCGAAAAATATAATTTTTTCGATGTTCATTTATTAGAGCTTTTTTGTAGAGCGAAATGCCATGGTTTCGCTCAATTTTTTTAATCAAAATAGTTTCAGCCGTTTTTTAGATATTTCGAAAAAAGAAGAAAAAAACACTTTTCATGCACGATTACAATACTTGACCATACACTGTATGGTAAAGTAATAAAATAGATGAAATAATATTAAATTTAGTGTATTTACCAATGCTTCAATATATCGTATCATAATTAAATCATTGCCATTAGTAGCGATCTGTGGATTTTCTAAAAGAAGATCCATTATTCTGTTTAACACACAATCACTATCACTTTGACATTTTATTAAACATCTTTCAGATTCTAACAGATTATTCAATATGAATTCTTGTTTCATTTGAGATATAATTCTTGAGATTACTAATATTAATGTTAAAGGCAATTCTGCTATTAAAAAAGGTAAATCTGTTTTGCGAGAATTCTTCTTTATTAAATGTTTTATAAGTTCTTCTAGTTTTAATATAGAACGATAGGGCGATAGCTAAAATAACAAACTATTCAGAAATATATAATTATATAAAAATAGACAAGATTTTATTTACCTTTGAGACAATACAAATAAGGGTAGCGAGACATTCGCGAAGTCTTCTTGGTTTCACTTTCATAATGGAGATAGTTCCAAAATAATCTAATCCCGTTTCTCCCTCAAGATCTTGCAATTCAATTTCATAATTATTTGTCAAAGATTGGTCATTA
The DNA here is from genome assembly GCA_024734495.1 of Forficula auricularia. NCBI lineage: Eukaryota > Metazoa > Arthropoda > Insecta > Dermaptera > Forficulidae > Forficula > Forficula auricularia. The sequence goes on from JALMQS010000225.1 coordinate 4,410,852, forward strand.
TACATTGAAATAAAAGTGTTAGATAAAGACGTTTCCCTGTCTACACATAGCTGTATTTTTTCTAAAATTGGATCCAGTAAATCCTTAAAAATTTTAATTTATTCTCAATATTTAGAAATCACGAAATGATAAGGAATGATTAATTATTTGATTTTCAATAAATATAATAGCAAAGAAATCCCTCTGGGGAACGCCTAGCCCCTGGCGGGGAGCGTCTCGTTCCGGGACTTTTGGTGGCCCTCTTGCTGGCCAAGGACCCCCTACCCCTTGACCCACGCCCCTTCCATCCACCTACCCTATCTCCAACCCCACTCGAGCACCACTCCTGCCCCTAGATCCCCAATCCCCCGCCCCCTGGACACCACTGACCTTCTCAAGCCCCTGGACCCATCCACCCCAACGACCCTCTCTTCAACCCCCCCCCCCCCGGGACCCCTAACCCCTGAACCCACTCCCCTGGCTTATAGATTATGTATACAAAATTGAATAATATAAAAAATAAATAAATGAATAATATAAAAAAATATTATAGGCTAGCTGATGAATCTAGCATTTTTGTGACAGAAGTGAAGGCAATTTATTTGGCGCTTCTCTATATAAATGGCCGAGATATCAGTAGAAAGTAGTATTTGCACAGATTCTATCTCATGTCTGAAAGCCTTGGAAAACATCGAATCATATAATCCAATTTTGCAGCAAATCCACATTTTATACAAAATATTATATGAAAGAGGGACAAATATAGCCTGCATGTGGGTGCCAGGACATGCTGAAATAAGCGGCAATGAATCAGTGGATATCCTCGCTAAATAAGGGGCTTTAAAAGAAGAGATTAACTTTAACTCATATATATACGAGGATGTCCAAAAATTCATTAAATCGTAGTAATTTTCGGAGACGGACTGATAAGTGAATTAAGTGGATATTGATGAGGCAGTCCAAAAAAAAGAAGAAGATAATTTACACTATCTTTTTATTCATAAAACCGACGTTTCGGAGGCTATTCCCTCCTTCTTCAGGGTTTTGAAAAGTCAGTGAAGGAAATCCAATGCGGCATTCCCCTCTGTCTCCTCTTTCAGTGGCAGTAACAATAATATCTTGTATTTCATTCTCAGCAGAATTATAATGTAATTAATGCATTATTACATTATTACATTATAATTCTGCTGAGAATGAAATACAAGATATTATTGTTACTGCCACTGAAAGAGGAGACAGAGGGAATGCCGCATTGGATTTCCTTCACTGACTTTTCAAAACCCTGAAGAAGGAGGGAATAGCCTCCGAAACGTCGGTTTTATGAATAAAAAGATAGTGTAAATTATCTTCTTCTTTTTTGGACTGCCTCATCAATATCCACTTAATTCATTAAATCAAATATAATAGAAAATTGGAAAAACCAATGGCAACAAATTAGCAATAGCAAATTGAGGAAATATTTGCTTCAAATAACATGTCTCCAAAAATCAAATCTCTCTAGAAGAGAACAGGTGATTCTTTCCCGTCTAAGAATCGGACATTGTTATTTAACACATGGTCACATTCTTCGGGGAGAAAATCCGCCCTGGTGCATCCCCTGTGATCAATTAGTCAATATAACTCATATACTATTCGAATGTCCTTTATATAGAAATCAGCGAATTAAAAATGACATTTTTTCAAGGGATATCTTAGAAGGGGAAGATTATATAAGTAACATAAAAAATTATCTCTCAGAGATAGACCTATTAAAGTACATTTAAAGGGTACTTATCCAAGGCCTTCAGACATATATTTCTATTCCTGTTTATTTTTACACTTGTATTTATTTATTTACCTATTTATCTATTAGCTATCTAATAATCTAATAATCTTGAGCTGTATAGCTAAAACAAGCATAGTGGCGTCAATGGCCTCGTAGCCGACACGCCAATAATAATTTAAAAATAATAATATAATGTATGCAAAATTTGGTAGAGTTTGGCCAAAGGGCTAGCTTATTTTCATTTTTGGCCCCCTCCCCCTCCACCATTTTGGGTAGTTAGTTTTTGCATTTCTAGCCTTCTGGGTGCCCACAGTATATGTAGATATACAAAATTTGGTTGACTTTGGTCCAAAGGGCTAGAATTTTCATTTTTTGACTCCATTCCTCCATGATCTTCATCAATGGTTACCAATAAAAACCGAAAAATCAAAAATCCATGGTAGAATGGTTATTTTTCATGTTTTAATTTTATCATAATTCAACAAAGCTCTGAAACATGCCTTAATAATGTCTTGGAATAAGTCTCCTTGATCTTATAAATAATGAAGAGATAAAAATCAGGACAAAATTAACCAACATAATATGGCGTGTTTCGGAACATATTATCTAGATCTGAACTTGGGTAAAAAAGGATTTTACGGATAGAGAGGGCTTAAAGAAGATGATTGAGATGGAGTAATGAAGATACAAGGGAAGGCTGTTGATTCAAATAATGAGCCATAAATAGAGAGAAGAATCTTCAGATTCAACTTGAGTAAATTAAATTAGAAAGAAGATATCTCCTTCAGAAAACATTAAGGACATAGTTAATTGGGAAAGAAGTCCCTGTCAGAAGGTGAGTTTGTAGAAATATTTATAGTTTAAGTTCTCTTGCGAAATTGAGTCACATGTGGTTTCTGATAAGAGAGTTCAACTACTAATCCTAAGACGTAACACGACCCACCCACGACCAGACAACAAATGGTCAAAATACCACAGTCCTATTGGATTTTAATAAAAAATAAATATGTATTTGGGTATTCTTGTATATTAAATATATTATTATGAATGAAAGTTTTATTACTACAGTAGAATCCCGATATATCGTATCTTCAAGGGGACAAAAAATAAGAACGATATATCGACATATGTTCACTATATCGAGGGTAAAAATTAAAAATACGGTATATTGAAAGTTTTAATTTATTTTTATTTTTATTTTAAAAAGACCTTATACCGAGAGGTTGGATTTTATACCTATTAACGAGATTTTCCCAAAACACGACTCTAATTGAACGGAAAAATACGAATTAATGAGACGTTTTGTCGATCCTGAAGAAGAAAAAAATACATTATACCGAAGGGACTAAAATTCATTGTTTTATATGAATTAACGGGATTTTTCCAAGGGAACAGCACTTTCTTACGATTTATCGGGATATACGATATATCGGGATTCTATTTACTGTATTATTATTATATATTTAATAATAAATTATATTTATCTTACATCAGAAAATGGATCAAAGGAAAAAGTTGTGCAACTTTAAAAATTCGAACAAGACGTGTAACAAATGAAATACATCGTAAAGAAATATTACATGCTATGGTTACATTGGCAACGTCGATTTGAGAAAAAAGAGTTTTAAAAACACGACGTAACAAATTCTCAGCATCGGTAGGCTAAAAAAGTATGAAAATTAAAAAATGATTACAAACTTAATTAAAAGTTCGAAAAGCTTTCATCATGTAAGTAAATTATATCTTCCAGGTTCGACTCTGGGGGATGAATCCCCTCTGATATCGCAATTTAATAATATTTCTACTAAAATCTTAGAATTTGTCCGAAAAGATTGATTGAATTCTGTCTCTTTTAAAATACATCTTGGTTAATCTGAACCCGAGCTGATTTTTTGAAAAAACTACCAACTATTTTCAAAAAAAGATGCTCAAAACTTTAATTATATATTTTTCCAGCTTTGAATTCGAGAATAATCATTTTCAAATTAATGTTATTTAATCAATTTCAGAGTGAGATTTATTCCAATGTAATATCATTTTGAAATTGATTAATCTGAATTGAAAATTGATACATCCCGATTTGAGGTTGAAAATGTATAAGAGCAAATCCGACATATTTTACATTGTAAAGTCCACTAGGTTTTTTTTTTCCAATTTAAGATAAATTTTCCATTTTTAATAATATAGTCTTTAATTGTATACATTTATTGTTGCACTCATAAATTTTTTAACGCCGATTTTACTCAATTTCATATTTTATTCTACAGAGTCAATTCCTCCCCTGTCCAATTTGGCGGTTTAAATCTTCAAAACCGTGTATTTACTTGAAAAATGTTCAGATATGACTGAATAAAATATCACCTAAATAAAAAAAAAGATGAATGAAGACTATATAATTTAATAAAGTCCCTAATAGCACAATGTTTCAAACTATATAGTAACTATATTGTCCCTATATAGATTTTGAGAATCTATATAGCTTCTATAGATTCTCAAAATCTATATAGGGACAATATAGTTACTATATAGTTTGAAACATTGTGCTTCTAGGGATTTTTTTTAGTAATTAAAATTTTGTTAGAAAGAATTATTAAAATTGTCCAAAGACAGAGTGTCAATTCCGTCCCCAATATAGTTTTAGTATTTAACTTGACTCACGCAATCACTGCAGTGGTCAAGAGAGAAACTATTTTCACTTGGTAAATTGATTTGTTAATAGCAACCAGTGGTGCTAATTTTATTTCAATGGTAACACAGAAAAATGACTTTATACAGGTAGTGATTAATTATGTCGTTCATAAGTGTCATGTCCCTGTGATAACAAGTCATATAAAAATATTTATTTAAAAAAACTTTCTAGTGTTGTTTTACTTTTATGAATTGTAACCAAAATTGTAACCTTCTATATTTTTAAGCCAGTCTCTGCCTACATTACCAAATCAAAATTCTCTAATGTCAATTCCGTCCCTTAGATTGCTTAGATTGTCACACCTGAATGGGAAAATCATAAAAAATATGTTTTAATTCATAACCATTATTAGAAATTGGTCTACAGATAGTTGAGCCACAAACTATATTATTATTGTTGGGGTGCGATAAAGTTATATTTTCAAATTTTTAGATAAAAAAATGTAAAATAAGTTGGATTTACTCATAAGTAGAATAAAAGTTGAAACAATAAGCTAACATTTTCATAACAAAGATTCAATATTCGAAGACCAGTAGACACTAATAAATTTGCAATTTCTATAAGGACAGCTTGTTTGGAATAATCGTTTGTTATATTGAAATCTTTTGATAATTCCTTTGCCAAGGGTTCAATACGACTCAGAATATTATCAATTAGACAATAATTAGCTGATCGCACAAGAGAAATAATACAACGAATTGCATCAATGTTAGGAAGACAAGGAAGAGCCGCTCGAGTCAAGGATTCGCATGCTGAATGAAGCCAAGGGGCGTAAATCCGAATCTAGAAAAAAATATTATCCCATTAGTATTAATAAAAATAGAGTAATGGTATATTGAAAGAGAAATTCGCTGATAACACCTAGATCAGTGTTCCGCAAAGTATGTGCAATGGCACACTGGTGTACCGTGGTCATTAGTTTAGTTGGTATGCCGTGGAAAATGTCAAGTTTTATGAAGATAATGCACCTACACATAGCTGAGACTTATGCGAGCAGCCTTATAAACGATTAATTAATAAAGTAAAGGGAGTGTAGTTTCACAATAAAAAGTTTTTAATCTGTAAACTCCTGATGATGGACTAATAACCCGAAATATATTGAGTCCGTATAAACCTCTTTGAGTTTCTAATAAATATATTAAGTCCGTATAAACCTCTTTGAGTTTCTACACTCCTTTACTTTATTAATTATAATTATATAATATAATTAATATCATATTTCACCACTATCCCTAAGTAAAATTATCAACGAGTGCTCCAAATTTTGATCGCCTGGTCTCAGTTAAGCAGGCTTACATTTCTCATTATATCTTTTCATATTATATTGATTTTAATAATAAATAAGGTGTACCTCGAACACAAAAAGTTTGTGGAACACTGACCTAGATTGTTCAATTTTAATGAGAATGCACGACGTTTCGAAACCTAGTACTGGATTCATTTTCAAGTCCAAATTTAGGCACGTACATGCTGGTCAGCCTAGCTGATATTTCAACAAGCGGCTGTCGATTAAAAAAATCATCCCCCAGCAATTGAAAACAACTCCAGAACTAGAAAGCTTTGAAAGTTGACACAGAGTTTCAATTTATTATTAGAAATATCATAAAACCAATAGCAACGTTTCGCTAATTTCATTACCTATGGTTGCCCGGATGCGGAGAGCCTCAACCACAAAGTGAAACAAGTCTTTTGCTTGTTCCTCATTACAAATGTTCATTATAATTTCCACGAAGTTATCTTCATCTACCACCTCAATAGAAAGAAAATATTTATACAAATAGTGACTGCGCGAACCAGTGAATATCGAACAATCTACCAGAATATGCTTTAAATCTTCACAAAGAGAAACAAAGAGGTTGTCCTCTGCTTGATGCAAATAAACATACACACATATATATATCGAGATGATATATCTGTATATATATTATTTATTTGTTTGAGACTATAGTTTCGAAGACTTGGTCTTCATCATCAGTCTTTCTTCAATTATAAAAACAGTCTCAAACAAATAAATAATATATATATCAGATATATCATCTTGATATATATATGTGTGTATGTTTATTTGCATCAAGCAGAGGACAACCTCTTTGTTTCTCTTTGTGAATCAACAACTCTGCTACTCTCGGCAAAACAAAAACTTTTCAATCTTTAAATCTTCCTTTGCCTGCATATTGCATAGCGTGCAGTTCACATTTGGGTCCAATTTATAACTGTTGGAGTTGACAAAAATGTACAACTCGAGCATTTGTGGTTCTTAGTTGGTAGATAAGTCCCGTTTTGGAGATGGGCAAACGCGTGTTGAGGAGAAAATTATTATTAGGGTCCAGACGCCCATATAAGGGTGCATAAGTCGAACCATTTATAGCCTCCAGGCAGTAAACATTCCGAAATCCACCCACCAGAACGTCCCTAGCTGCCCTGATTGCATCCACATTTTGGGGATCCCATAGTCTCAACCCATCAATCCTTATAAAAAAACTGTGTACCTGGGACATCCAGTTATATTTAACCTTATTAGACTCGGCGTTATGAAGACAAACCAATAGGTTGTAGCAAATTCTGGGGAGTCTACTGGATGGCATGACAAGAATCCTACACATCCAGTTAAGTGATAGCTCGAAAGCAACCACAGCAAATCTGACCGGTTTGAATTCATTCCTAACGATGTAGCCGGGAATTGATCTGTTCAGAAAGTATAAGCTTTTAAAAAACCCGACCTGGGCTTTTTCGATAATATCGGGGTAACGAAGGGCCCACATTTCTGAATTGTACAAAAGCACGCTCAAAACAGCAGCCTCATATAGGCGCATGATCGAGCTATGATAACCCACTCTTGATCCAAAAATAACAGGCTTTACCCCAGCAAAGGCAGCGTTGGCTCTCTTAACCATTCTGTTAGCAGTAGCTTCATCATATGTATTCTAATTGACAAAAAAAATTGAATGACAAAGTGTTTGGAAATAATTTGATCAAGAGCCTGATGAAGCTACAATAAATTATCGAAACGTTGCGTTTGGTCGTATGATTTAAAACAGTGTTTATTTGTTTCCTTTTTTCTCTGATTTGTTACATCTAATGTGATTATGAAACTGAACAATAATAAATAATTATTCAAATAGTTCTTTTAATAATTTATATTAAAAATAACTGCACCTGACTGCATCGAATACACTTCGTACATCCAAACATAAGCAAACATATAGATATAATTTCTTATCTTTGAATGTATAAAAATAAACTTACAACTCTTAAACAAAGATTTTGTAGCTCTTGAGCTATAACGTTCTTAGGCGTTTTACTCGTTTCATCAATAATATTTATAAATGTAGTAATAAGCCGATAAGGTTGCATTAAAGATATCGTAGATGATATATATTCAGGAATCAGAACCAAAGATGCAATTTGGCGTAATACTCGTAGAAACAAGTCAGAACGAACCTGAAACAAATGTTTTTGTCTTACAAAAAAATATCATATAAATAAAATATTAGAAAATCATAAAAGACATTATTTAATAGTTAATTCATGAAGAAATTTTAAAGGAGTTCGAGACATCTTATCTATCTGGTTGATCTTCGAAAAAATCTTTTGTATTTCTGCAGAGTGACAACGTCTGCCTACTAAATGTTTTAATGAAAAAAATGGTTAATAATGAGGTTAGTTTCGAATACAAATCTTTGTTTTGATAATAGTAATAAAAAGAATATTAAGATAAATTTTTTCTCATTATAAAAACACATTTAACACAAAAACGATTTCAAGAAATAGAGTTGGAATTCTAGACTAGTGTTTTTGTTATATTCTGTTGGCTGCAAATAACTTTTTATTTTTGCGTTTATGAATAACTAATTAACTAGACTGTCAAATCTATTGGAAAATGTATCATTCGATTCATAAAAGTCGAATTATTTATCTGCATAAATTTGTTGAAAATGGTATAATTTGTATAGAAGTTATAGCCCTTTAAAAAGCTCGGTCTATTTACTTCCATGTTAAAAGGACAATATTCAATCATTTATTTCTCGGTAATGGGGCAGACGACCAACTTCAAATTTCGGAAATAAATATTTAGTAGATCAATGATTCGATGGTAAAAATTTGAGAATTTTCTTATAAAAATAATAAACAATCCCGAACACCCCTTAAGATACGCATTGCTCGCAGCTTAAATAATATAATAATCTTATTATCCTTTAAAAGGGATTTGAATCTTTGTTAAGGAGATGTTTTTATTTTTATATAAGACACTTTATATTTTTATATAAGATACTTTAAAAATAATCAACCCCTCTTTCCCATGAAAATCCCACCAAATCAAAATTATTTTGGTGTCTTTAAAATAATTTTGGATTATAGATTAAAAATAAGCTCACGTGTTCTGATGTGGCCATCCACTTGACTTTACCATACAACCTGTCCCCTCACTTATATTTAATATTTAATAAAATTATTTATAATCATGTAAGGGTGGGGGGTTAGTTTTTGCATTTTTAGACTTCTGGGGGTCCACTGTATACAAAATTTGGTTGAGTTTGCTCAAATGGCTTGATTTTAAATTTATAACCCCCCTCCACACCCCCTTGATTTTGGGTCGATACGCACCAAAATCTAATCAGCTCTTAATCTCAATGGACCAAAACTAGGTATGAAATTTGGTTTCGATATTCCCACTAGTTTTTGAGCTAGCTCGTCCACAAATATTTGGTAACGCACAGACTAACAGACAAACTAACAGACATTTTGACAAAACAATTATTATCTCTAAAAATATAATTTTTTCGATGTTCACTTATTAGAGCTTTTTTTTCGCTCAATTTTTTTTAACCAAAATAGTTTCGTTTTTGAGATATTTCGAAACTTTTTTCATGCACGATTACAATACTTGACCATACCCTGTATGGTAAAGTAAAAATAGTTTTTAATATAATTTGGTACTAAGTATGTTGAATATTTTTTACACTCATCGAAAATATTATCGTATTTGTTAAAGATCATTAATTGTGATATATTTATATAAAGTATGCCGATGAATAAAGATTTTATAATGAATTACATTCCCCCTTAGGTGGCACACCCAATATAAAATATATGTGTATACTCAAATTTAAATATAATTAATATATTACAAAATTTTCTTTTGGAATAATTAAGAAAGCATCAAAAATATCAGATGACACATCCGTATCTGTACACTGAGCAGTTATGAGACCAAAAATTATTGCTGCTTTATTTCTATTATCTTCCGAGTCAAAAAAACGCCTGGGATGCTGTCGACCTTGAGCCTGAAATAAAAAAAATTAATAATTATAAAGTGATTGGAACAGCCAGATGATTTAACATGCGCCATTCCCATCCCTTCTCGTATAAATAATAGTACCTGGAGGCACCGAGCGATGCTCGGTAACTTCTTCCTTCAGTTAAAACCTTTATTTTAATATTATTTTTAATTTAAAATTCTGATAAAAAGGTCGATTTTTATTTGAGAGCCGTTTTCAAATTAAAAAAAAAAATACAAATATATATAGTATTCGCCCACTGTACCCCCACCCCCTACTCCACCCCCGAAACCTCTCCCTACCCCCGGATCCCCCACCACTGCACCCCACCTCCTGCACCTGTTTTGATTCAACCATATGATTCATGTTTATTCATCCAATTGTTAATAAATAAAACCTATCAAAATGTGTTGTTTTTTCAGAAAATTGATTATTGCGAAATATATTTTTAAATAAATTCTTGATTATTTTTTATTCTATTAAATAAATAAAATTCTTTATAAAAACAATTATAAAACGTTTATTAATATTTCTAACGTTTAGGTTGAACAAAATATGTTAAAAACCACAATCACAATACTTCTTCAAGGCCTTTGAGAATAAAGGATTTACCCGACCCATTGTCTGCCTGAGCACAAAAGGAAAAGGGAAACCTTTTTTTAAAACCCTAAGAATGGGATTTGTCTACCTGAGAATAATTAATTTTATTACGAAAAAACCCATCAAAAACAATTTTGTCGAAGATGAGACCGTGACAGATCGAATTGTCACCCCAAAAACCCCCTAACTCGTGAATTTCATCAAAATCGGTAGAGTCGTTTTCAAAAATAGAACCAAGATACAAATATATAAACAAACAAATATATATACAAATAAATATACAATTTTTGCTCGTTTAATAAGAGTAGATAAATTTATACTAATTTATTTTATTTTATTTAAGATGTGTAAATACTTATAATTAGAAATTAAAACATAAATTATAAAAATATAAAAATAAGGCTGAAAACATCACACTTTTATTATTAATTATTAAAGTTGTTATCGGGAAATAAGGACTATATTTTTTATGCAGATTTGCCAACGTTTCATCAACTTTGTTGACTTATTCAGGGCTCAAATAGTTATCTTCCCTGCATATTTGTCATTTTTATAATTATTCTTTCTTAGTAAACATAACAAAATGCAAGTCATTAACATCAATCAGATTGAATTTTTTTTTAAACTTCTTTGTCAAGAAAGATATTTTTAAGTTTAAAAAAAAATGATTGATGATGAAGGCAAATTACGATTTTAATAGGAAATAATTCCCGTAAAAACTGGAATTTTCTGCAAAAAATTCCTTTTTTTCCAAACTTCAACCTCATGTTCCCATTATTCAATTAGAATGCAACTTTATTTAAATTGTAGAAAATTTAATCTAGTTTAAAAATGTATAGAGTCGTCTTTGTTGAAAACGTGCTCCTTCATGGTCAAAATGGGGAAAAATCGAAAAAAGTACGAGTTTTATGGATATTCAAAAGTGACCCCGGGGGCTGTTTTTTGACAGGCGCTAGTACCGGTTCTACTGAACCTAAATAGATAAAATGTTTATCGTTTTACGAGTAATTTAAAGAGCTTTAATTAATCTAATGGATATCTTTTTGATTTGATAAGCCTTTTTATAGTTATTCAAGAAAAGCTGAAAAAACTCTGAAATTTTCTTATTTTGAGGAGCGTAGAAAAATTTCCACAACACAGATTTGGGGGATAATTTAAGGTAGTAATATTAGAGTACCAATAAGGGTATTTCAGTAATAAAATCTTTACTGGGAATTATTTCCTGTTTATGCCATTTTTTCAAGTAATTTGGCTGGACTATTTTTTTGTAAGCTTTGGCGCCATGATTTTGTTTAAATTTAATTATATTAATAGTTTTAGGCGTTTTTTGAGATATTTCGAAACAAAAGAAAAACACCTCTTTTCCCATATGCAATTACATTACTTCTCTATACCACGTATAAATAATAAATAAATTCAAATGGGATAAGAAAATATTATTCAAAATAAAAAGCTTACATGGGCATAAGATAAAAGAAAATTTCGCATTCGGGTTTTTTCTTCATCAGTATGCTCGAAGATATAACGTTTGCAGATGTAATTTTCAATAATATCCAAACAGATATATTTAACAAGCTGATCACAAGGGACCATTTGCGTCAGCAAAGCCATGCTTATCTAAATATATAATAATAAAGAAATTAATTTTTAATATTAAGTGTTTTTATTAAGAATAGCAGATTTGTTTCAATTATAAAGAATAAACCAAAGATGAGTATTTTTTATGATCTAAATATTTCTAGAGTTTCGAAAGCTTTGTCGTCATTTTCAGTCTATTACAAATATTTCAAATTAAGGTAGTTCTTTCACAAATGCAAAAATTCAAGAAGACTTATTTATCTTAAAGAATAAAAATGTTTAAATAAATGAAGTAAATTCAAGAATTAGGAAATAATTCTTTCAATCAATATAAAATAAATTCTTTAAGGTAGTTCTTTCACAAATTCAAAAATTCAAGAAGTCTTCGAAACTTGGAATAAAAGTCATTAAAACCATAATAAACACACTGTTAAAATTTGAAGACGATTTACCACACCAAACATAAAATAATTTTTTACATAGGGTAGATAGGAAAAGGGTTGGGATATGATCATTATTTTATATAAAATTGAAATTATTTATCACGTAGTTTTGATAAAAAAATAAAAAAAAAAACATATTTGGGGGGTTATTTTTAGTGGAAGGGATATAAGCACAATGGTTTAGAAACGATCCGGCTAGTATGTGTGTATCTATATAGAGATTTCGTAGTGTGGGTGGACAGTCACGTTAAAAAAACATAACCTAAAATTTAAGTTCCGTTCATATTAATAGAGTGGTTACGAGGCTAAAACTTTTTGTGTGGAACCTCCTTAAGGTAGTTCTTTCACAAATTCAAAAATTCAAGAAGTCTTCGAAACTTGGAATAAAAGTCACTAAAACCATACACACTGTTAAAATTTGAATACGATTTACCAGACCAAACATGAAATAATTGCAATTAAAAATGAAATTTTTTATACTTATATGGTAGATTGGGAAAGGGTGGGAAAATGATCATAATTTTTTTTTTCATTGAAGGACTTTCACCTTCTTGATGAAAAACTAATATTTGTTAGAATAATATGTATATTTGGAGTAAGTTAAAAAAATAATTGAAATTATTTACCTCGTAGTTTTGATAACAAAATAAAAAAAAAACATATTTGGGCGATTATTTTTAATGGAGGGGATATAAGATCAATGGCTTGGAAACGATTCATTCATAAAGAGAATATAGTAGTGTAAAAAGTACAGTCACGTTAAAAAAACATAATCTAAAATTTTAGCACCGTTCATATTTATAGAGTGGTTACGAGGCTAAATCTTTTTGTGTGGATTGTCGCGAAAGAACCTCGTTAATGATCAATTTTTAGCTAAAAATTGAATTGACATTAAAAAATGAAAACTTTTTCCAAATTTGGTATTTTGATTTGGCAATTTTTTATCAGTCAAATGTTTTAAGTTAGAAAGTTGAAAATTGGCAGAAGTCTAATTTATTCATCAAAGGTCATATGCCAAATTTCGCAATTTATCACTTACAATCGTATGATAGCTCAGCAAATAAATCGTTCAAAACCTAATGCGATCAAGTCAACTTTTTGGAAATTTTTAAATTTTTGTAAATTGTACAGGGTGGGGCATAAAGAACATTTGAAGAGATATAAAAAATGAAAAAATTTAACTAGAAAAAAGAGAAGAATATATTTTTGAAAAGGACATGAAATAATTTTTTTTTTTTTAATGTGTTTTAAACATTATATCAGACAAAAAAAAATGGGGGGGGGGGATCAAAAATGAAAATTCTAGCCCTTTCTAACAAACCCAACCAAATGTTGTATACATATTCTGTGGACCCCCAGAAGGCTAGAAATGCAAAAACTAACCACCCAAAATGGGGGGAGGGTCAAAAATGAAAATTCTAGCCCGTTGGACCAAACTCAACCAAATTTTGTATACATATTCTATGGGCACCCAGAAGGCTAGAAATGTAAATACTTAACACCCAAAATGGGGGGAGGGGTTAAAAATAAAAATTCTAGCCCTTTGGACCAACGAGCTTCCTCATAGCTTACAAAAAGAAGAGAAATCTAAACCAAAACATTCTGTGAAAAAACAGGCCAAGTTCGAAAAAGTAGTGAAATCTAGTAAGTAGCCAAGTTAAATTCGCCAACAATAATTAAGTTGAGAGATCTACTATTTTCTACTTTTTCGAACTTGGCCTGTTTTTTCACAGAATGTTTTGGTTGAGATCTGTTTTTTCTAATGCCTTTATTATAGGAGCAACTTTAAAAAAGAATTCAAGTAAAAAAAATAAAATTTTTACTGAATTCAATACTCCGGCTCACTCAGAAGCAGGCGAGTCTGGAAATCCAGTAATCAGTTTTTTATACAGTATTATGATCAAGATTATACTGAACGTATTTACAGACGCACACTTTGCTTTATTCCTTATTAATCTACGTATATATCTACTTAAATAGATAATAAATAATTTACTTGGAATCCATTTTCTGAATTTTTCAAGTTATCAAAATAGACATTTGCTAAGTTATGTGCCTCGGGATCTCCGTGAGTTTCGGATCCTAAGCTTGAGAAATGTTGATCCATTATGTAAAAGTGTTTATTTTAAATACTACCCTTATTGAAATAGGAAATTCACAACTTGAAATTTGGAATGAGGTTGTTTTCGGTAAATCGGTGTGCACCATAACATAATAGCCTAATTTTTATTTACATTATTTATAAAAGTGTTGCTATGGAGAAGGAAATCTTACAAATTTTCAAAGAGTTAATTTAAGAATTTTTATTACCACAAAAATATACACTCATGGACAAAATTAGCGGAACAACAAAAAAAGCTATTATTCGATTTAAAGGGAGTCTAATCTTTTGGTTTCTTTATTAATTTGTTAAAATATTATTTTTAAACTTAGTTTTATTTAATAACTCACATAAATATTGATTTTTCCTCAAATCTCACATTTTATTTAAATTTTATAAAATTTATCTTTATAAGGTACATTGTATTAAATTGCTTATTCGCTTAGAATTAGATGTTTTTTTTTTTAAGTATTGATTGAACAAAGTTGATTTATTATTAAAATTGGCTGGTCAGACATTAAACTCGACATTAAATACAAAATGACAGACCTGAGCTGAGTTGAGGTCACCAGAGCTGTTACGTAAATTGAAAACAGCAAAAGGACATGAAGTGGCTGAAATTATTGGTGTATCGAAATCTACAATACAACGATATCGCAACATTGGGAAATACAAGAGACGTGAAGGCCAAGTTAGAAAAAGGGCTACATCCACTAGGGACGATAGATTTATTGTTAGCTCTGCTCTGAGAAATCGTGCCCATACCGGAAGTGACATCCGAAATCAACTGAAAGAAGTGAGACAGGTGACAGTGTCTGTTAAGACAGTTAAAAGAAGACTTAACGAAGCTGGATTATTATCGCGAAGACCGGCCAAGGGTCCCCTTTTAGAGACACGTCATCGAGTAGAGCGTCCACAATTTGCAAAAAACCATGAGAATTGGTCTGAGATGGATTGGAGCCATGTTTTGTACACAGACGAATCAAAATTTTGTCTGAAGCCAAGCGATGGAAGGGTGCGAGTGTGGAGACTTCGCAATCACAGGTACCATCAATGGAACATTCTTCAGCGGACGGCTTTCGGTGGGGGCTCTGTTATGGTTTGGGGTGGCATTTCTTTGGGGGCACGTATGGAATTACACATCGTGGAAAATGGGTCAATGAATCCTGAAAGGTATATTTCTGACATTCTGAAAGATTATGTAATGCCTTTCGCACCATACATTGGCGACCAATTTATTCTAATGCATGATAACGTTCGCCCTCGAAAGTTTGTCGCTATTTGTCAGCAGTGAATTTGACGACAATGAATTGGCCTGCACGCTCTCCAGATTTAAATCCTATTGAGCATGTCTGGGACATGTTGGGAAGACCATTCAAGAAGAGATCTCTAGCTCCTGTTACCTAGAGGAACTGAAAAATGCACTTCTTGAGGAAGCGTATCGAATACCTCAAAAATTCATTAATAACACAATTAAGAGCATGGCTAGGAGAGTTAAATGTGTTATCAGAGCCAGGGGAGGGAATACAAATTATTAAAACAATTTAAATTTTTTATAAAGAAAAAAAATACAGTCAAACATTAAATCACTTAATTTCAGATAAGACATATTTTTTCAATTTCAGATTATTTTAAAATTTTGCAATTTGTTAATTAATGCCAAAATTAGTTCAAAATTATCAAAATCACTTGAAAAATAAATGACTAAAAAAATATTATATATTTATATAAAATAAGCATATTTTTCAGGCTTTTTTCGACGTTCCGCTAATTTTGTCCATGAGTGTATTTTTTAGAAATCATTTCATAAATTAAGATCAAAATTGTTAGTATTACTCGGTATTTACTTCATTTTATACTTTTTCCAATTTTAAATCGGGATGTATCAAATTCCAGATCAGATTAATCAATTTCAAATTGAGATTATTTAATTACTAGTATTGAATTCACGCAAAAAAAATTTTTTTTCTTTTTTTTAACTCGTGTAGAAAAATGTATGGAACGTGGAGAAAAATCATTTTCCAAGATGATTTTTTTCTGTCAGTAAATCAGGATCTCACTTCTTGTGGGTACGTGGATGGCGACCACGGGGTTCCGAGCTGAGTCCTGACATTGCTTCCACTTACTTGTGTCAGACTCCTCTCTTTCTGCTTTCCTATTAGACCTCCCTTGGTCAACCCTTGTTCTTTTCCGACCCCGAAGCTATTAGGCAACGAGGGCTAGGGTCTTTTTCTTTTCTTTTCAACGATATATCGAGCTATCCCCCCTTCTTCTTCTTCTTTAAAAAAAAAAAAAAAAAAAGCTGCTGCCTCGTAGTTCTCGACGTTGGTTCGCCAAAGGCTAGGAGAAGACAACTCTAACTACAAAACACCTGGCCCTCCAGGTTGGGGGTTGATCGATGGGCCAACAACTCATCGTCATAAAACGTTTAAACAGTTTTCAATCCAAACGCAAAGCCTCGGAATTCGGACGGTCAAAGAATGCCGGAAGATAGGTGGCCTCATAAAATATGGACCTGGATGCCCACGGAAAGACGGAGGAGAAGAGGAAGACCGAGACGAACGTGGAAGCAGGGAGTAGATGAGGTAATGACCAGTAGGCAACTACAAGAGCAAGACATTCTGGATAGAGAGAATTGGCGTGTTGGATGCGGAAAACGGCGCATGCTGTAGAACAAACCGCTTTATTATATAAATCTGGATTCAGTCACGATAACTTAAGAATGAAAAGTCGTAACAAGTTCATCTTTGTGCTAAAATGTTTGTATTTCTAATGCGGATAAGTCATTACATTTTGGGCTTTCTATCTTTAGAGCCTCTGGTTCAAAAATGCGAAAACATCATTTTTGTGAATGGTTTTATTGAGATTATAAGGCGATGTATTTATAATATAGGAATAAATGACCAATTTATATTTAAGTTTATAATTAATTACTTACTCGTGTAAAGGGGGTCACGAGGTTTCTATAAGGGGTCGTGAAGCCTCAGTAAAAAATAAAAGAAATAAATAAAGTATAAAAATATATTTTTATTAAGAAAGTGTTAATTAAAGGACATTCGTAGGTTAACACAAATTATTATTAATCTACTATTGTCCTATCGCTTTTCAATGGAGGCGTTTGGCGATGTAATCGATGTAAAAAATGTCTGTTATAGGTACTTTTAATTGTGTATTTAGCTGATACCTAATAATGAAAATTAATAAAAATGTTGTACAGATTTGATATTTGTAACATAATAAAATACAGGTTACAAACATCGGGGGTCGCGAAATTTTTGTTCATACTCGTCGTCGTCGTCGGGATTTCTTCGTTGCCGAAGATCCTTCCCTCAGTCAGTTCATTCCCGTCGCCGCCTTCGTTCATGAGCCTGTTGGTGGCTCCAGAGACCAATGCGAGATCGGATGGTTAGTTGGCATTGAGAACAGATAAATGTTTCAATGCCGCCTGTTCTTAAGTTGGTGTGGAGATTGGGAAAGATGCCGGAATTATTGTGGCAGATGTTACGCCAAGAGCTGACATAGAGACTCCCAGGTGTCCTCTATTCCGGCCTTCTTCACTATGGAGTGAATGACATCTTTGTACCTCTTCAGTTGACCACCAGGATAGCGCTGACCAAAGAGAATTTGTTTTGGGATCCGACTATTAGACATCCGGCACACATGGCCTAGCCAGCGTAGCTGATTGCGCGCCAAGATGTTCTCTATAGAATCGCAATTGGCTCTTTCCCGGATTTCCTTGTTGGAGATGAAATCTTGCCATTTAATTCCCATGATACTGCGGAGCAGTTTTTCCAGGGCCTTAACGTGTTTTTATATACTATCCAGCACTCACTGCCGTATAGTAGGATGGATAAGACAACTACTTAAAAATCCAGGACTTTCGTATGTATAGTCAGGTCACTACAGCCAAAGACTCTCTCCCGGAGTTTAAAGAAGGCATGTCGGCACATCGTAGACGGTAGCTAATTTCGTCATCCAAGTCGCAATTTTTCATACTAAGGGGGCCGCTTCATGAAAAGATTGAAAAACACTGCTTTAGACATTTAGAGCAAAAGCATTACAAGAGGCCAAAAACAAGTCCAGACCTGTTTCAGACTATTAGAGATTAATTTCTTTATCTAGGAATTGCTTTTTGACTCGAGGTAGAAAATATAAAATCGAAATGAATCAGATTTAGATATCTATCATTTAAAATTATTAATTCACCCAAACTGCAAACAGAGTAGTGAGTCTTGAAAAGGCTACACTTAGTTTTACTTCTTTCTTCAATCCTTTTGTTTAAAATTTTATTTTATTGATGAGATCTATATATTTTTTAATATAACCAATCGTACAAAGAAGAAGCAAGGATGAGATGGCTGCGACAACATATCTAATGTTCTAAATATTTACGACTGAAAGACAGCTTGTAGTGCTGAATAGTTCAACGCTGGAGAAACGTGGTAGACGGCCATAGAGATTCAAGCTTTGAGCCAGTAAAAGGTACAAGTACAGTGGCGTATAATTTTAAAATGCCCTAAATCATATTTTATTGATTTTGAGATTGTTAAAATATAACTAATTCAACCATACTCAAAGGAATTAAGTTTGTAATAAATACAAGGAAGAAGAAATCGACCAATTTTGAGAAATATTTAGTATAAGGAAGTCAAAAGAAAAATATTCAAAGGAAACAAAATATTTTTGGAAGATGACTTATCTAAAGAGGCAAGAAATAGACGAATCGTTCTGTTGGGTAACTTTTTAAATCATTTAGAAAAAGATGGTAAAATCGAATAACTGAAGGGCGAAAAATACGTAAATGGAGTCCATTAGAAGGGAATGGAGGAAGAAAATATTTGGAATTCATACTTTCCACGGGAGGAACTCTTAAGATTAATCTAAGGGCTTTCAATTCCAAGTTATACTTAATCTAATTTTCAAATTTTTACATAAAAAATTATAAAGAAATTTTTTGGTATTTGAGCTAATCCATTAATAGTTTAAATAAAACTAAATAAAAATGTATTTTAAATATAATGACGTTCCCCCTTAATAGGGAACAAGCACAGCAAAAGGATTTTAGGCCAGGGGGGTCAAAACTTGGAAAGTGATGTAGGCCTACCAGGGGGGGGGTCTGGCGGGTATGGAATACCCCCCAGAAAACGGGGGTCTACCTCCCCCCAGAAAACTGTGAAGCAAAGTGGTACAATTTAATCTATTTTTAAGCAGTTTGTAGCTGTGGTTTTATTGAAAATTGAAAGAAAAAGAGTTCAAATTTTTGTTTGTAGTTATAATGCTTGAGTTTAGGTTCAAAATGTAAAAATATAAAGTTGTTTTTGGGTAAAGTAACGTTAAAATTTCTTTCTTTAGGAGGTCCGCTGACCCCCTTGACCACGCAGACAAATTCCCAGGGGGGTCCGACGTGCGACGTCCCTGATAGGGAATAGCTTCTAATTACCATTTTTCTACTAAAATTAAATGCAATAGAAAGGTTGTATTTTTATGCTATTTAATTGACTATTTTTAACTGAAAACAATTGGTTAATAGAGTAAAGGTGTGTAGTTTACACAGTGAATGAAATAAAACTCAAAGAGGTTTATACAAACTCAATATATTTCGGATTATTAGTCCATCATCAGGAGTTTACAAGTTAACTTACAAGTTAACTTGTAAACTCTGATGATGAATATCATCGAAATATATTGAGCTTGTATAAACCTCTTTGAGCTTCATTTCATTCACTGTGAAACTACACACCCCTTACTCTATTAACTAACATCATGTTTCACCTAAAACCTACACCACTTTCCATAAGTAAAATTGAAAACAATTCTTTAAAAAAAAATCTCAAATCGTATATTAAACATCCAAACGTTTCGGAAGAAATTCTCCTTTATCAATGGAAACTTGAAATGAAAAAAACTGAATAAATCATATTGTTTCATGTTTAGGAGTTAAAATTAATTTAGAATTAAAAGCTAACGAAAAAATATTAAAAAATAATTATTGTGTTTAACAAATTGTTTTATATTTTTAAAAATATAAGTATAAAAATAATTTACAAAAATAGTCTATTGATAAAATTAGAAGTAATTAAAAAACAAAAAACAAAACAAAATTAAGTTGTTTCTTGAAGAGTAGGATTTGCTTGTATATTCCATTCAATTGTTTCTAAGAGCATTTGCATTTGTGCATGCTTTGCAATCGCCTTTATTTTGAATAGAAGTTGGCGAATACTCTCCCGAGAAATTATTGTTTTATATTCACCAGCACAAGTACAATACGTAGACATATTATCCATTTTAATCTAAAAAATAAAGTATTTGTTGTAATTAAGAAATAAGGGATGCCTAAATGGGTTTTTAGTTCCTGAATCAAATTAAAAAAAAAATAATAATAAATTAGGAACTGTGTTCTAGTGAAAAATATATTTGAAAAAATCTGGCACATTACATGACATTGCCATTCATTAAGGTAGTTGTTCAGCCAAATGGGTTTTCATAGGATTTTTTTGAAATTTAGACAGATTATTATTTAAATACTTCTGCATCGATTGGTGGCAAAACGAAATTTATGAACAATATAGTTCCGGAGATATTAAATTTCAAAAAATAGAGTTTTCAGATCTCGAAATGACCAGTAGTATGTCGCAAAGTAAATGCTTTTTACCATCTAACAAACGGTAGATGGTAAATGGAGACACTGGGATGGCCAGCCAATCAGATGACAGGCACCGAAAATGCCTGTCATCTGATTGGCCATCCCAGTCCCTCCATTTACCATCTACACGTTTGTTAGTGGTAAAAGCATTTACTGTGCGACATACAACCGGCCCTTATATTATACATTGGACTATACGGGATATCGGAAAATTTAATTATAATTAAGAAACTCTTCTTACCATTGTTATAAGAAACTAAACCAACATTAAACAATAACCAATACATTTTTTAAGAAAATTTTAATTGATAGTTACAACACAGTTTCTGAGATAATAATGAATAAATAATGCAAAATGTATAATGAAAAATTTACACTAAAAACAAGCTGGCAACAACGCATGTATTTAACCTAAAAATTGGGTTAACTTTAGTAATTTTTTGACGTTTTTTCGCTTCAGCCATTGTCGCAACAGCTTTCAATCGCTTATTAAGAACTTTTTGTTTTCTAAATATCCCTTTATAATGTACTTTATCTGAAATTTCTATGATAAAATATATACAAGCTCGGACAGGATTGCCAGATTTGTCAAACCAGCACGGAATTGGCTAGTAGTGGTACATAAACAGCAAAAAGTTTTGGGCTTATGAATTATGAATCCTTATTGTCTGTTCTATACTACTCTAGCTTTAACTTTTTGCTAGTATTGTCGCGAAACAACTACCTTAAGTATGGTGAAGTAAAAAAATGAAATATTTAATCTAATTATTATTAAAATTAATACCTCATTGCATTTAACACATTGCAAATCTTGTAATTGATATGCCATAGTACGTCTATAAAAGACATCCAAAAGCATAAACTCCAATTGGACAGCATCGTAAGGGGATTTGCAGAGGGGACAAAGCCAATCTATGCCCATGCGGTGTTCATCTCTACAGAGGTCAATATCACGGCAGTGATTGCATGTTTTACATATTACTTCTTGCAAGATAAACGAAACACCGGGATCACGCCACACTGCCTGATCACTAAACTCACTGATGTTTATGAATTTAAGCATATTTCGTTTAATAGCGGATACTTCATCTCGAATAATTGGTTCTAATGATAAAATCTGAAAATTTTAAAAGAAATTTTATAAAAAATTACAGTATAGACAATGCTGGAAAAATTAAGAGAATCAGATTTAAGACATTAAATTTAAAACGAAATAGTGAAAACCCTCAAATCCGAACGCAAAAAAGAGAAACTTATTTATTTAGTCATAAAACAATTATGTATATATTCTACATTATAACCTTATTTTACATAATTAGTTGAAAAATTAACAAAGAAGTACAGTTAGCATACCTAACAAAGTGTAAATGTGTCTACATACTTATGTCATCCAGGATTGAAAAGCGGTAAAAGTTGGTTATTGAAATTGTTTAGGTTAATCACTTTGCAAAAATAATGAAATAATAAGAGAAACACACAAAATATTACTTAATCATTCATTCACTTGTTATCAGTTATCTTCAATTGTCGAAGCTGCTTTCGGCTAATCCGAACAGGCTACAGCCCCAATTAGTTCGGATTTGAGGGGTTTCACTGTAATTATTATTAAATGTGAGGTAAAGATAAGATGCAGTAGAAAATTAATCGAAATAGGTAATAAATAGCTCAATATTAGAAGAAATTTTTTCTTCGGACTGGTAGAAATTTTAATAGAGAAGCGATGGAAAGGCAGCCCAATGATAGTCAAAAAAATTCTCTCGAATAAAATAGATTTATTGGACAGTCATTTTTTTATCACTCAAAAACCAACGTTTCCAAGGATTTATTTTCCTTCTTCAGGGTTGAAAAGGGGTCATTGAGAGAAAAATATAAGATATTTCCCCTTCTCTTCTTCAGAAGTTCCCGAAATTTGTTCTTTCTCAAAAGAATTTAAAAAAAAAATGGATTTTTTTCTTCTAATTAAGAAAAAAAATGGATTTTTTTCTTCTAATTAAGAAAAAAAATCCATTCTTTAAAAATTCTATTGATGATTCTTTTGAGAAAGGACAAATTTTGAGCACTACTGAACAGTGTTACCCTCTAAGCTGTGCGCGTGCACATGAAAAATATTCGCGCGCACAAAAAATTTTTGCACCTGCATATAAATTCCATATAAAAAAATAAAATAAAAAAAAAGCATTTATAGTGGATGAAAAACGAGGCTGGGAATTACCGTAACGCTTGTACGCCATACGTAAAGATTACATTATCTTTTAACAGTGATAAAATTGCCATATTTTTGTTAAAATTATAGTTAAAATTTAAATTCAAAATCATTACCATCTTTTATTATTGAATATATGTGTTTCAGTGATATAATTTTGTGAAAATAAATATTTTTAAAAAGTATTTTTACAGTATAGGGTTAAATGAGTTTGAAAAGAAAAAGAATAGCTAATGAATTTAAAATTTATTGCAAGAAAACCATATGGATATATTGATGAGAGTAAAATCATATATGAATGAAACAATGTAAATTTAAGTAAAGTTTATGCAGAATGGTTAAAACCGAGGGGTGAACCGCGACCTAAATCGTGTACACCTACTTCCACTTTCATTTCCGAGTAGAAGACAATAGATGAAGGGGCATTATCTAAGGAATTCCAAAGTAATTCCAAAGACGGTGTACACCTAATTCCAATCTCGGTTCACCCCTCGGTTAAAACCAAAAGACAGGAGAGAGAAGTTATAAAATATATGCCATTAATAAAAAAAAATGTAATCCTTTTTTTTTTTTTTGGCTTTTCGGCCTTTCCAACCATAAGCCAATTTACGATACGATATATTTTTTAAATTTTGTCTCTACCCGGGGGTCAGATTTTAGCCGAATGCCTCGAGTCGGATTCGAACCTGGGTCCACTTGGTTAAATGTAATCCTTAATTCTAAAATTGTTCAATAATAAGTAATTGTGAATTCTTGTTCTTGTTTGTTTGTTTTGACAAATGTGTTAATTGAAAAAATTAGAAGACAACTGATAGAGATTTTCTTTAGGAGACGGACTGGTATAAATATGCAATTGGATGTTGATGAAAGCAGTCCACGGTGGTTGTAAAAAATAAGACTATAGAGGTTTTATTATTTTACATTTATTTGTTAAACCGACGTTTCGGAGATTTATTCTCTCCTTCTTCAGGGTCTATATAATTGAGGGGAAGACGAACATTAATTAGTATCAATAGATTTTTCAAAATATAAAAAATATACACAAAACAAATAATCATAAATCTACTTACAACAAAAAGTCAATGAAGTAGTTCAAAAAATAGTTACTTCGTCTCTTTAATGCTTCAAAAAATATTATAAAAATTTTTTATTATCTCGAATAGAAAACAAAAAAGCAATTGATGATCCATATGTTAATGAGATATATATAAATGAATGAATGTATAACATAAATCACTGTTTGATGCGAGAATATCGTTGCGCATAATGCAGGTATATTGTGGTTTTTTTTTTAAATTTATATTACAATATTTTTACAAATTTATAAATATGGTCATTATCATTCCAAAAATTTACAAAATATATACAAAAGTTCTTTTTTTTTTTTTTCTTTAAAAAGAGTGTTTCGGAACGTCATTAATATATCTACATGCCATTAATATTTTACTAAATTCGTCACAGGAGTTTAATATTACTCAGTTCATCACGTCGGCTGCGTGCGATGAGAGATTTTTAATCGTAATCATTCAAAAATTTTCGTTTAAAATAATTATTTTCCTGGAAAACGATATTAAATTCGTTGAAATTCAAATTTACGATTTTTTTCAAGTGAAACTAGTGGCCGTTATTTTTATTCGTTTTTGAGATGGACAGCCCGTGTCGTAATCTTCAACTGCCCTTCGCTTAGTTTGCCCTTATATATATACCATTGCACCTTAAAGTGTCTTTCATCCCCCATACACTCGATCATATAAATTGCCAAAATTGCGTTTTCGTATCTAATTTGTCTATGGTTAAATAGAAATCCGATAAATATTTTAACGCGACGCGCCACAGACAGTAATCTTTTTTTAATTGATCGCTGGGTTGGGGGTAGTGGTCACCGACGTTTTGGGCTCGTTATTTATTTTTTTAATCGTTGTCGCATTTTGCAAGAAAATACGGACGATGGACCTGATTACATTGTGATTAATTACTGTCAAATGCAATTTGTTATCGATGTCATTTTTTGTTCCAAAAAAATATTTTGTCGGATATTCGAGCCAAAACCAAGTTCCTGAACGGCGCTGCACAGGCGAAAGGATGGGTGGAGTTGAAATTTAAGATTCGGGATGGCGCCCGGGCGAGGGTTTTCTGTCCGTCCGTTGTATACAATCATTGTCGTCTTTAATTAATGTATCAAGTCCGTTTGCAAACTCTATTTGTTGTTAGATTCTATTCATAAGCGAACTTTATATATTGATTATATGAGAGTTTAATGTTGTTATCGTTCATTGATCTCTGATGGCGTTCAATGCAGGAAATAGAATCATTCAACGGTCTAAAAAAGAATTTCAGATTTAACTTTTATTAATTGCTCTTCCAACCTAAAACCAAATTGGCGAAAAACTCGACGTCGAACAACCCATGCTTTGGCCATCGTGTAGCATAAATATTTCTCCATTAAACATGAAAAAATTCGACTCTAAAATGATATTTATTCCCTTCATAAATGTATCAAAATATATAAATGGTTTTGGAGGATTTGGAAGAAACAGTAATAAAAAGTTTAAATCTGAAATTCTTTTTTTAGATACTTGATGATTCTATTTCCTGCATTGAGCCATCAAGGATCAATGAAACGATAACAACATTAAACTCATATAATCAATATATAAAGTTCACTTATGAAATAGAATCTAACAACAAAATAAATTTTCTGGACAGTACATTAATTAAAGACAACAATGGTTGTATACAATTGGACTGGTTTAGAAACCTGGCAGACATCCCGAATCTTAAATTTCAACTCCACCCATCCTTTCACCTACAAAGTTAGCGCCATTCAGAATTTGGTTTTGAGAATGACTCGAATATCCGACAAAATATTTTGGTACAAAAATATTAACATCATTCAACAAATTGCATTTGACAATAATTATCCTAATAGCTTAATCAGGTCCATCATCCGGCGTACCTGTACAAATGCGATAACGTTAAAAAATAAATAACGAGCCCAAAATGTACGTCAGTATTCTCCATACTACCCAACTTTAGCGATCAATTGAAAAAATTACTATCTGTGGCTTGGTCAGCGTCGCGTTAAAACCAACTAATACTATCGGATTTCTATTTAACCATAAGGATAAATTAGATACGAAAACGCGAACTGGCACAGTCTATATGATCGAGTGTATGGGGGATGGAGTACTGCCGTGCAATGGTATATATATAGGGCAAACTAAGCGAAGGGCAGTTGAGAGATTACGTGAACACGAACTGTCCATCTCAAAAACGAATAAAAATAATACAGCCCTCGCGTTTCACGCCCAAGAAAAATCATAAATTTAATTTCAAGGAATTTAATATCATTTTCCAGGAAAATAATTATTTTAAACGAAAAATCCTGGAAATGATTACAATTAAAAATCTCTCATCGCGCGCAGTAAATTACAGATCCGACGTGATGGACCTGAGTATTTGCTGGGATGGCTTGATTAATAATTTAAAACTCCTGTGACGAATTTAATTAAAAAAAAAATATTAATAATATGTAAATATATTAATGACGTTCCGAACTATGTTTTTTAAAAAGGAAAAAAAAAAAAAAAAAAAAAAAGAACTTTGTATATATTTTGGTAAAATTTTGGGACTGATAATGACCATATTTATAAATTTGTAAATAATTGTAATATAAATTTAAAAAAAAACCAACAACTATACCGATATGCGCAACGATATTCTGCGCATCCAATGATTGGTGGGGACATGTTATACATTCATTCATTTATATATCTCATTAACATATGGATCATCAATTGCTTTTTACTTTGTTTTCTATTCGAGATGAAAAAGAATTTTTATAATGTTTTTTTGGCATTGTCAAAGGAGACAGAAAGTAACTATTTTTTGAACTACTTTCATTGACTTTTTGTTGTAAGTAGATTTATGATTATTATTTTTGTTTTGTGTATATTGTTTTTATATTATGAATGATTTGTGAAAATCCCAATACTAATTAATGTTCGTCTTCCCCTCAATTATATAGACCCTGAAGAAGGAGAGAATAAATCTCCGAAACGTCGGTTTAACAAATAAATGTAAAATAATAAAACCTCTATAGTCTTATTTTTTACAACCACCGTGGACTGCTTTCATCAACATCCAATTAGAAGACAACGTTTTTACATTGTAAGTATTTAAATTTTTTTATTTTTCAATTGAATGGAATAGGGAAGCCACAGTAATCAGGTAAATTCTGTCTACACGAACTAATAACACTGCTCGACAAAAATTTAACAAAAATTGCTCCTCGTAAACCTAACAATGGATTCCAGTAGAGTTTTCTAAGCTGATTATCCTGCAATTTCCCGATTTTTTACAACACGTCAGAGTTTTGAGATATTATCTGTCAAAATCACGAAAAAGGCCATTTTGACCTATTTCCGAGTCTCGTTAAATATTAAACAGCAATATTTGAAATCAAAATATTTTGTTGACGTAATAGAAAACAGCTTCCTCTTTGATTTTCAAATTTCCACTTGTTTTTAGCTCAATTAGAACTCGAGTTATAACTAAAAATCTAAGACTTTATAATCACGTAGTTTTAGTTTTTTAGTTATAACTCGAGTTCTAATTGAGCTAAAAACAATTGGTAATTTGAAAATTAAAGAGGAAACTATTTTCTATTACGTCAACAAATTCTTGTGATTTCAAATATTGCTGTTTAATATTTAATGGGACTCGAAAATAGATTAAAATGGCCTTTTTCGTCATTTTGACTGATAATATCTCAAAACTGTGACGTGTTGTAATAAATCGGGAAATTGCAGGATAATCAGCGTAGAAACCTCTACTGGAATCCATTGCTAGGTTTACGGGGGATAAATTTTTTGTCGAACAGTGTAATTTGACTTGATTTTAGAGTAGTTTTTTCATTGTGTTCCGTTGTAATGTATGTAGAACAAGTGGTATGCTGTAAGATCGAGTCAATGCGTATAAGTGGGTACAAAATTTGGCTGAATATTAATACTATTATTTTGATTATTTATGTCCATCGATTAAATTAATAAGTTGTAGGGAAATAAGGACAATAGCTTATGGAATAATTTTTATTTTTTGCCAACGTTTCGTCAACTTTGTTGACTTTCTCAGGGCTCAAACAAATTAACTTCTTTGCATATTTGTCATTTTATCAATATTCATTCTTAGCAAACACATAAGGCCAATCATCGAACAGATTGAAAATATTTTCCTATTTAAATAGGCCTTATGTGTTTGCTAAGAATGAATATTGATAAAATGACAAATATGCAAAGAAGTTAATTTGTTTGAGCCCTGAGAAAGTCAACAAAGTTGATGAAACGTTGGCAAAAATAAAAATTATTTGCATAAGCTATTGTCCTTATTTGCCTACATCAACTTATTAATTAATACTATTCTTGTATTGTCTTTTTTTTTTTATTATATGCGCTTGTTTAAATTTTTTAAATTTTTTTATTTTGGAAAAAACTGGACACACTTAAAAAAGTGCGCACACAGGTCAAAAAATTACTGAAGGAGTGAAGGAATATCTTAAATTTTTCTCAATGACCTCTTTTAAATCATCCGAAACGTTGGTTTTTGAGGGAGAAAATAAATGACTGTCCAATAAATCTATTTTATTGGAGAGAGTTTTCTTCACTATCCTTGGATTGCCTTCCATCGCTTCTCAATTATAATAGCTGAATATTTTAAAGAATAAATAATGAATAATATTAAATAGTTATATTAATATATTCTTATAAACATACAATTTTAAATATGTCTATGGACATTGGTAAATCTCTACAAACAAAATATACGTTCAAAGAAATAAATTCGAAAACAACTTACCTTGCAAATGCTTTTTATAAATTCTAATGGAGGATTTTTATTTTCAGCTAAATCAGGTACAACTGGTTGTAGCTCATCTTCTTGGGATTCAAGAGGTTTTTTAGTTTTTTCTATTCGATTTTTTATTAATAAAACAATCCTAAAGATAAAAATATTAAATTATAATTAATTAAAATCTATCCCATCCATATTATTTAATTAATCAAGTACGTTGGCAGGTATTTGGACAGGAAAGTAGCAAATCAAATATTCTCATTGATTTCGCGATGTTTCGCCAATTTTAATTTGGCTTAATCAGGCGTCTCAATGATTGATTAATTTTAAGATATAATAGATGTCACATATTTCTGAATAAACTCAATTGTAATTAATTAATTATTATTATTAATTGTAATAATAAAATGTTTTATTTAAGTGAATACTATAATAATCCTGTCATTTGAATCTTTCTTTTATAAATATAAATTAAATAATTCTTCGGGCCATAAAAAGAATCAATTACAATTGAGTTTATTCAAGAAATATGTGCACATCTATTATATCTTAAAATTAATCATAATTATTGAGACGCCTGATTAAGCCAAATTAAAATTGGCGAAAAGTCGCGTAAATCAATGACAATTCTGCTACTTTCCTGTCCAAATACCTGCCAACATATACTCAGCGGCAAAATTAACCGGCCCCTAAGTTTTATTAAATATTTTACAATTAAATAAATGTTCACTTAATTTATTTATTACATTCATTTTCTAGGATCATAAAAGATTAAAAAATCATAATTTAAACAAGCATATTTATTTTTATTTAAAAAAATAAACATGAAATTAAAAAATGTCATTTTTACATGAAAGCCATTTTTATTTACATCAGGACTTTATTTTTCAAATTTGTTTATTGAATTTAACATTTTAATAACATGTGTTTCCTCCTCTGGCTTTAATGACCTCCTGTAATCGATTGGGAATACTATCGATAATTTAGGGAACGAAGAAAAGATTATTTTTATTACAGACAAAAGGATCAGCCGGGCTCGAACACGGGATCTTTGCTTATGTACTGCAATGCTTTGTCATAAGAGGTTTACCTCCTATATCCACTAAGCTACTGATCCCCGAACCCAAACTAATACCTTTTGTCTATATGAATTATGGAATTTCTTTTTTTTATTTTTATTTTTTTTTTATTTTTTATTTTTTTAATCCTCTCCTCGTTCATTTTTCGCAGCGTAGGCCTTGATTCATTAATTAAACAATTAACTATTCCTATCGATAATGTTTTTGATATAGGCTTGTGGTATGTTATTCCACTCCTCCAAAACCGCATTTTTCAGTTCAGGGGTAGAGGTTAGTGGGGATTTTCAAATCCGAATACGTCTTTTTAAGTTGTCCCATTAGCGTTCGATTTTTTAATTTCTTGTTTTTTTTTTAAATAAAAATAAATATGCTTGTTTAAATTATGATTTTTCAATCTTTAATGATCCTAGACATTGAATGTAATAAATAAATTAAGTGAACAGTTATTTAATTGTAAAATATTTAATAAAACTTAGGTGGTCGGTTAATTTTGCCGCTGAGTGTATTTTATTAATTATATTATAATAATTTGCTATTTCAAAACTGTATGATAAAATGATGTCTTAATACTTACTTATAGCACCGTTGGCCAATTTCATTGGTAACCAATTCTTTCAACACGGTAGCTGCTTTTCCGTTTCCAATTCCAACTCCAGCACTTTCTGCTAGTTGAATTGCTTCCAGTTGACTAGCTTGGCTTGTAGAGGGAGTCGCGCATCTTAATGGTGTCATTGCATTTTGAGGAATTGTTTCTTTTAATGTTTGATAGACAACTGTTATAAAGCCACATAAGACTTCGTTGAAATGATCACGGCAACCGCCAGCCTTTGGCATATATTCTAATAAATTCCAATTCATGTGAATCTAAAAGAAATAAATGGTTTAGTTTTTTATTCAAGAAAACGTAGTGAGCTCGGTTATGGTGTCAGCCTCTTTTTAACCGACTTCAAAAAAGGAGGAGGTTCTCTATTCGACTGAATTTTTTTTTACTTTACCATACAGGGTATGGTCAAGTATTGTAATCATGCATGAAAAAAGTGGTTTTTTGCTTCTTTTTTCGAAATATTTCAACAACGGCTGAAACTATTTTGATTAAAAAAATTGAGCGAAATCATGGCATTGTGGTCTACAAAAAGGCCCTAATAAGTGAACATCGAAAAAATTATATTTTTCGAGATAATAATTGTTTTGTCAAAATGTCTGTTAGGGACAGTTGTATGTCGGTTGATAAACTCTTTTTAAACGTTGACAAATGGTAAAACCTTATAGTTCACCTTGTGCCTGACGGGATGGCCACAAGGTAAATTATAAGGTTTTACCCTTTGTCAACGTTTAAAAAGAGTTTACCAACAGACATACAAATGGCCCTTAGTCTGATTGTTATTCTGTTAGTCTGTTAGTAGGTTACCAAATTTTGTGGACGAGCTAGCTC
This sequence comes from Forficula auricularia, assembly GCA_024734495.1. Taxonomy (NCBI): domain Eukaryota; kingdom Metazoa; phylum Arthropoda; class Insecta; order Dermaptera; family Forficulidae; genus Forficula; species Forficula auricularia. The sequence goes on from JALMQS010000225.1 coordinate 4,442,490, forward strand.
AAAAACTAGTATGTATATCAAAATCAAATTTAATACGTGGTTTTGATGCATTGAGATTAAGAGCTGATTAGATTTTGGTGCATATCGACCCAAAATTAAGGGGGTGTTAAAAATGAAAAATTTAGGCCATTTGAGCAAACTCAACTAAATTCTGTATACATAATCAGTGGACCCCCAGAAGTCTAATAATACAAAAACTAACCGCCCAAAATGGGAGGGAGGGGGGGGGGGTCAAAAAATTAAAATATAAGCCCTTGTACCAAACTCAACCAAATATTGTATTTTTTTTTTTTGCATTAAGTAATGCATTTCGATTTAATTTAAACTATCATCAGATACACACATGAAGTACAATAAGGGTTTGATGATGGCTTAAACAAGCCGAAATTGCATTGGTAAATGCAATAAAAAATTTGGAAACAAAAAGTGAATTAATTAATTTCTACTGTATAAGAAATATAGTACAGAATCCGAAAATTTTCGAATTAATAAATCAGAAATAATTGAAAATTAAGAACTTACTTCGGGTTCTTGATTTTCCTCGTCTTCTTCTTCTAAATCTTGAATAGACTCATCTTGATTTAAGCCTTTAGGAACTTTCCCAACTATGCCTCCATGGTTTGCCTTTAAAAAAAATTTAAAAAGAGATTTTAAGTTCTTTTGAGTATTGAATAAAATGAAATCTAAAAATTACAAAAAAGAAAAAAGTTAAGGTTTTGGGAATTTGAACTTATATTTTATGACTTTATTTCCAATTTTACGTCCAAATCCTCCCAATCTTATCTTTATATTATTATTATAGAGTGTGGGGCATAAAGATCTACCACATTTTGAAGAGGTATAAAAAAATGAAAAAATTTAATTAGAAATAAACTGAAAATATTTTTGAAAAGAACATAAAATATTTTTTTTTTTAATATGTTTTAAACATTATATCAGACGAAAGAAAGGGGAGGGGGGGGGTCAAAATGAAAATTCTAGCCCTTTCGACCAAACTCAACCAAATTTTGTATACATATTCTGTGGACCCCCAGAAGGCTAGAAATGCAAAAACTAACCACCAAAAATGGGGGAGGGTCAAAAATGAAAAATTCTAGCCCTTTCGACCAAACTATGTATAGAAAATTTGGTTAGTTTTTGCATTTCTAGCCTTCTGGGGGTCCACAGAATATATATACAAAATTTGGTGGAGTTTGATCAAAAGGGCTAGACTTTTCATTTTTTACCTTTCCCCCATTTTGGGTGGCTATTTTTTGCATTTCTAGCCTTTTTGGGGCCCACAGAATATGTATACAAAATTTGGTTGAGTTTGTCGAAAGGGCTAGAATTTTCATTTTTGACCCCCCCCCCCCCCCCCTTTTTTTGTCTGAACTTTAAAACACATTAAAAAAAAAATTATGTTCTTTTCAAAAATATATTCAGTTTTTTTTCTAGTTAAATTTTTTCATTTGTTTATACCTCTTCAAAATATGGTAGAATTATGCCCCACCCTGTATAATCAATTAACCAAGAACAATTTAATAAATTAATTAATAGGTTTATTTAAACAAAATTAATGAAAAAAGTAATAATGAATGAAATAAAAAATATAAATGTGATTTGAAAATTATTATAATATTAAAATACTCACTGAATCAAGCCATACAAGATATTCCCAGCATCGACTAAAATTCAAATCGATACTATGAAAAAATTCTTTATTTCTAATACTAGAAACGACATATTCAACATAGGCGATACCATCGATTACAGATCTTTTTTTTGTGCTTATTAATAATTTATTAAAACTTCCATAAATAATAACTGAGCCCAAACGTTTGAATTCTGCCACCAACTAAAATAAAAGAAATATATTTTTATACTTTTTTTTTCAAAATGAAAAATCATATAAAATATGAAAATATATCTACCTGAATAAAAACTTTTCTCATAAGATTATATAGTGTCCGGCCAATGGCTGGATCATAAAGTAGAGCGCTAGGAGAACGAAGCCATCTAAAATAAAATAATTTTTACAAAAATATAATTGTTAATCAATTATTTGATACATGACATATTCTTCTCTCCGAAAATATTGAATAAGTATATTATAAGTATATAAGTTAAGAATAAGTATATAAGCTATATATTAATATTATTTGAAATCAATAATATTAATATATAGCTTTTAATTGAAGCAAAAAGTTAACAATCAAGGCTGGCCAGGTACTTTTATATTAAAAGTTGAACTAGGAGATATTTTGAAAAGTTAAACAAAACAGCGGTTGAAAAAAGTACAAGATTCTATTGAACGTAATCAATAATAACCCCTAAAGCCATATTTGTTAGAAACACATAGTTCTCGAACGCTAAACACCCATCCGCTGTCAAATTAGATAAGTAACGAACCAATGCTTTCACAAATCGTTTATCCCTATGACGTCTAAGAGATTGGAACTCACTTTCTGCCACCATCTTTCCCCGCGACCTTTATTTTATACTAGCTGCAAGGCCCGCCTTTGGTGAGCCTCTCGCTAGCCAAGGGGCTTAGCCCCCTGGACCCCCCTTAATTTGAACTCTCCCTCTCCTCTATCTCCAACCACTCTCCATCCCATCGACCCTCTCCCCAACCCCGGAACTTCTCCCCCGCCTCTAATCACCCTCCAACCCAGTAAACCTACCCCCTGGACTCCCCACCCATGGACCCCACCTTTCTCCTGGATCCAAACCCTCATCACTGGACCCCACCTCCCAACCTCACTTAGGTATATATATAGGTACAGACACAAGCACAGGAGCCCCCTGGACCCCAACCCCACACCCCTGGTGGGACGGACATACAAACATAGGTACATACAGAGACAGGGACAAATGCCCTTTAGTAGTATGTGATATACTTCCTCCAAAATGTCTGATGCACTGGGTAATAGGATTAATAATGGCACTATGAAACCTATCTGTATTCCATATTATTAGTTTGTAGCATGTAGGGAATTGCTAATCATTTAGGATAAAGAAATAAACATATTTACCTATTTCCCTTATGTATATATAGAGAGAGATTTAAGATAAAGGAGAAATAAGATTATTACCTATAAAAATGAACAATTTGAAAATCAGCAAATACGTTTTTATGTACTGTAACATCCCTAAGCCAAGCCATGACAACAGATCGTAATATCCGAAAAGCGGGTGAACAAAGGGCAGTTTCATCATAGGATGTCATCATAGAAGAGAGGGATGTTTTCCCTGTGACTAAATCTTTTAAAGAAGATTGAGGCAATGTATCAAAAGCAATCGCGGAGCTAGTTCCTGTGGAAATTAAACAAAAGAAAAAATTAATACAATTTTTTTTTTTTTTTTAATTTTAAATATAAATAGGTACCTTCGATATCATTTACATGATGGGCTTGTAGCATTGTAGTAACGGCAAGGCCATCCATTTCCAATTCAACGCAAATATTTGAATAGCAGCCAGGGATACTTGTAATGGAACCCCCAGTTTCTTCTAATTCGGTCAATAAACTAAAAGAAAAAATATTGATGTGGTTGGAGTTCTTCCTTTTTAAATTCTAAATATGGATTCTTGAGAAATTGGTCTTCAAGTAAAATCAAAATTAATTAACAGTTACATTTAAACTTTAATTGAGACTTTGTCAAGCTCTTAAATTGATTAGTCTTATTAAATAAAAATTATTTATAGAGTATTTTAGTGTTTAGGAGTGAGAAATTATTAATACGAAGGAGCTAAACATAAAAAGATAATTTATATTAAAAATTATTTGTTCAAAATGCAATTAAAAAAAAAACTGCAACGGATCGTTGCTAACTAAACTTTATCCAAAAGTCATTTGAAATATTAATATGTTTATTCCTTTATTTTTAATCAGATATCACTTGCTATTTGCAGTCCATGTTGAGATAAAATAGTGATCGATTCTAATACTTGAGGAATAAAAATTCTAAATTGGATTTTAAACGTTTCGGTTATTATTGGTTTTAAGTGGGAGATAAATTTAAAAACCCAATTTATCGATAGGAGAATTTACCACTGCTCGAAGCCCCCAAAAACTTAGTAAATTGGATATTGGATTGTATCTAAGTTTCTGAGATTTGGCTCGTGATCCCGGCTTCTTTCCTTCTACTCTCTTCTTTTCACGATGGAGGGGCCAGCCCATACAGGCCTTTAGGGGGTGCACGTTCTGGTGTATCAAAAATAACAATCGATTCTCATCTAATACTTGAGGAATAACCTTATTGCATTCCATTTTTGATGTTTTGACTATTAATGGCAACCTTTACTGAAAACATGGAAGAATCGATTTAAAATAAAAAAAATCTCTATCTAATTTATCCTTAAATTCTTTGTTCGCTTTTTCCATAACTTAAAAATCATGGTTCACAGAACATAACTTATTATGATATTATATCATATTTACTTCTTTTATTGATTTTATAATTAACTGTATTTTATTTTGAACAAAGAATGTTTATGTAATTATAGTCAATTTTAAAGGCTTGATAAAGATTCAAATAAAGAGACGAGGCGTATTTTGATTTTGCCTGAAGTTTAACTATCTAAGAACCCAGAATTATAAAATGTATAGCTAATTATTTTTAGTTTGAATTGGTAGTGACTTTAAGGGTATAGCCGTTGCGTTTCTATAGTGTTGCAACTTCCAATATCCCCTTTAGTTAATAGCAATAAATTTCAAATAAGCTGACGTGTTCTGATGTGAGCATCCACTTGACTTTACCATACAACCTGGCCCCTCACTTATATTTAATATTTAATAAAATTATTTATAATCATGAGGGGAGGGGGATTAATTTTTGCATTTTTAGACTCCTTGGGGGGGGGGGGGCACTAATTATGTATATACAATTTGGTTGAGTTTGGTACAAGAGTCTAGATTTTCATTTTTTGACCCCCCCCCCCTCCCAATTTTGGGCGGATAGTTTTGCATTTTTAGACTTCTGGGGTCCCACTGATTATGTATACACAATTTGGTTGAGTTTGCTCAAATGGCTTAGATTTTTTATTTTTAACCCCCTTAATTTTGGGTCGATATGGACCAAAATCTAATTAGCTCTTAATCTCAATAGACCAAAACTACGTATGAAATTTGGTTTCGATATTCACACTAGTTTTTGAGCTAGCTCGTCCACAAAAATTTGGTAACGCACAGACTAACGGACAAGCAGACAGACAGACTAACTAGCTAACTAAGAGACATTTTGACAAAACAATTATTATCTCGAAAAATATAATTTTTTCGATGTTCACTTATTAGAGCTTTTTTGTAGAGCGAAATGCCATGGTTTCGCTCAATTTTTTTAATCAAAATAGTTTCAGCCGTTTTTGAGATATTTCGAAAAAAAGAAGGAAAAAACACTTTTTTCATGCACGATTACAATACTTGACCATACCCTGTATGGTAAAGTAAAAATCACATGCAACATGAATAGAATTGAGATAGCCGTAATATAATCTAAATAGAATGAATAAATGCTTGTACATTTTTTAAATACAGTAGAGTCTCACAAATCCGGCACTTCAATAGACCGGCACGTCCAATAATCCCGCACCCTCAGCCCGCGATTTGGTATCTGTTTTGTTACCCATATCGGGTGAAATTTATTTTATTTATTATGAATTTTTCTATACAATCCAGTAATCCGAACATTCTAATAATCCGGCACCCCCTAGTTTTTAATAGTGCCGGATTAGTGAGACTCTAATGTAATTAATTTTAAAGATTTAGTACCGGTTATCATCAGCTTCACAGCCTCCAAGATCAGGTCGATCTGATTCTGAGCACCAGAGAACAAAATTGTTTTTCTCTAACGTTCTTGCAAAAAATAAATCGGCGCCAAATAGAGTTACATCAGATGGTAAATTTCCGATGGGTATATTTAAATAGCGACATTGCTCTAACATCAAATTCAAAACCTTAAGGGAAAAATTTGATTATTATAATTGATATTATTGCTATTATTATTATTATTTTCTATTTCATTGTGGAAATTTACTTTTTCTCCATTAAGATAATGTTTGAAAATAAATTTGATTCCATTTCTTGCCCAATTTAAATCCCATATATTTTGATCCGAAGAAATATCTTGGGCATGAATCTTTACTTGAGGGAATTCAGCCAATCCTGGCATTTCTGCATTTAACGATGAAGCATCTGAAATAATTAATGTCGTTATAATAAGGAGAAAAAAATATTTTTTTACATAAGTAAAATTAATATTAAAATAAGCTGACGTGTTCTGATGTGGCCATCCACTTGACTTTATCATACAACCTGGCCCCTCACTTATATTTAATAAAATTATTTATAATCATGTAGAGGAGGGGGTTAATTTTTTCATTTTTAGATTACAGTGGGCCCACTGATTACTGTATACAAAATTTAATTGAGTTTGGTACAAGGGCCTATATTTTAATTTTTTGACCTCCCCCCCCCCATTTTGGGCGGTTAGTTTTTGCATTTTTAGACTTCTGGGATCCCATTGATTATCTATACAAAATTTAGTTGAGTTTGCACAAATGGCCTAGATTTTTCATTTTTAACCCCTCCTCCATCCCCCTTAATTTTGGGTCGATATGCACCAAAATCTAATCAGCTCTTAATCTCAATGCACCAAAACCACGTATTAAATTTGGTTTTGATATACATACTAGTTTTTGAGCTAGCTCGTCCACAAAAATTTGGTAACGCACAGACTAACTAACTAACAGACATTTTGACAAAACAATTATTATCTCAAAAAATATAATTTTTTCGATGTTTAGTTATTAGAGCTTTTTTGTAGACCGAAATGCCATGGTTTCGCCCAATTTTTTTAATCAAAATAGTTTCAGCCGTTTTTGAGATATTTCGAAAAAAAGAAGGAAAAAACACTTTTTTCATGCACGATTACAATAATTGACCATACCAGTATGGTAAAGTAAAAATTACCTAAAGGGCTCTGTACAGCTAACATCGTGGGACCCTTTTTTTCATCTTTATATAGTAATAATGCTGCTTGTATACTTCGAAAAGCCTTCTGAGGATCCGATTGTGTATTTACATCAATTTGAATTTTCTCAGGAGGTAATTCATTTTCGGGACGACCACGGGATAATCTAAAAAATAATATTTGATTTTAGATATGTATCAATAAAAGGTAAGAAAAGTATTTAATAAAAATTCTTACTTTTCATTTCGTTCATTAGTATATAGTGTTTGTATACCCATTGGCATCTGTGGGCGTACAGAATCAAGAACTACAATTAAAGCTTTTTTAATTGGTTCCATAAAAAGAGCGAATATTTGCCTTTGACCTCCTGAAGGTGCTTTTATATGATAGAAATAAATCCGTTTAATTTCTGAGGTTTCTGATGAAAGGTAAAGATGAGAGAGGCGTTTCATTCGTAATTGATTTAAATTAAATGTATCTGAGGTTTCCCCGGATGTAGCAATTCGTCGGGCATGATCTCGGTCAACAAAACAAACACTACCGAGTTGCAATAGCACACGGAAAGCAAGCGGAACTTGCGTTTCGTAAATCCCTTCAATGTCAGGAGTTGAAATATCGGACATCAATTTTCTAAAGAAATTAAAAAAAATATAATTAATTTAAAATGCATTAATTTTTATTATATAAGTGAAAATTATTTCCATTTTGGATTACATTTAAGGTAGTTCTTTCACAAATGCAAAAGTCAAGAAGTCTTCGAAACTTGGAATATAGTCATTAATACACACACTGTTAAAATTTGAAGACGATTTACCACACCAAACATGAAATAATAGCAATTAAAAATGACATTTTTTACATATGGTAGATTGGGAAAGGGTGGGAAAATGATCATTATTTTATTTTTTTCACCATCTTGATGAAAAACTAATATTTGTTAGAATAATATATTCGGAGTAACTTAAAAAAAAATTGAAATTATTTACCTCTTAGTTTTGATAAAAAACAAAAAAAAACATATTTGGGTGATTATTTTTGGTGGAGAGGATTTAAGATCAATGGCTTGGAAACGATCCGGCAAGTATGTGTGTATCCATATAGAGATTTCATAGTGTGAGTGGTACAGTCACGTTAAAAAACATAACCTAAAATTTTAGTTCCGTTCATATTTATATAGTGGTTACGAGGCTAAAACTTTTTGGGTGGATTGTCACGAAAGAACCTCCTTAAAAGCATAATAAACACCCTCTTAAAATTTGAAGACGACTTACCCCACCAAACATGAAATAATTGCAATTAAAAATGGAATTTTGTGCATATGGTAGCATGGGAAAGGGTGGGAAAATGATCATTATTTTATTTTTTTTCATTGAAGGAAAAAAATTAATATTGTTAGAATACCTAATATATTCGGAGTAAATTAAAAAAAAATTGAACTTATTTACCTCCACCAGGTAAACAACCCTGTCCAAAAAACCTCAATAAAATTCCATCTTTAAAATATAAAATTCTGGACACACTGGCATAATAGCAAGATGATCGCCATCCAATTGCCAAAACTTAATTATTTACCTCGTAGTTTTGATAAAAAAAAAAAAAAAAAAACATATTTGGGCGATTATTTTAGTGGAGGGGATATAAGAACAGTCGCTTGGAAACGATCCATTCATATATAGAGGATTTAGTAGTGTGAGAAGTATAGTCACGTTAAAAAAAACATAACCTAAAATTTTAGCACCGTTGATATGTATAGAGTGTTTAGGAGGCTAAAACTTTTTGTGTGGATTGTCGCGAAAAAACTACCTTAATCATCATTGTAAAATAATAATAATAAACTTTCTTAACCACTAGTTGACCATATTCCCTAGTCAATGACGTCCTTTATTTTTTTGAATATTGTCATTACTATCATCTCTTTTTCTATGTAAGAATGAAAAGCCACTGGAACTAGATGGACAGTGAGATGTTTGTAATGACAATAACAATAAATATAAGGAATTTATTTACTACTGAAGAAGGGGTCAACCAGTGGTGACTGAAACTGTATAGAGAATAAATAATAATAATTTACTAAATTATTGTATTATTATTTTGTTTATTTCATATGTGACTAGCAACCCTCGAAATTTCAAGACTATTCACTCAAGTTTTGGAAGAATAAATTGTAAAATAGTTCAACAAACTTAACTGATTATTGAGATGGAATTGTAGGAAGTTGGACAAAAAAATTAAATTAAAAACAGAGTTTTCTCATTTAATATGCCATTGAATAGCTGGTTTATAATGTTATGAATAGAACATACGACAGTGATAATTATCTTGAATAATTTTATTGATTTTTTTTTTTGAATTTGAACTTTATCTTCTCTAAGAGAAAGAATTTAATCTTTAGGACAAATTCTAAGATTTTAGTTGAAATATTATTAAATTGCGATATCAGAGGGAATTCATGCCCTCAGGAGTCGAACCTGAGAACTAACATGCTTTCCGGGCAGTCAGCTCAAGCATATTAGTTCTCAGGTTCGACTCCTGAGGGGATGAATCCCATCTGATATCGCAATTTAATAATATTTCTACTAAAATCTTAGAATTTGTCCTAAAGATTAAATTATTTCTCTTTTAAAAATACATCTTGGTTAATCTGAACCCGAGCTGATTTTTTGAAAAACATTCCAACTATTTTCAAAAAAAGATGCTGAAATCTTTAATGTTTTAAAAAGAAAGAATTTACTAATGTTTTTCTCGTAGTTTCAAGGACATCAGACAATTGAGTTGCACAATAAGCCGCTGAAGAAGTCATAAATAAAGTGATAAAGCTTGTCCGGCATATTGAATGAGAAAACTGTTTTTAATTTAATTTTTTTGTCCAATTTCCTACGATTCCATTTCAAGAATTTAGTTATAGATACGATCTATGAAACTTAACTGATTATATGATAGAAAAACTTCTTCGGGTACGGAATATTCATACAGGTGATAAACTGGACGTGCTCTTGGCAAAATTCGAATACATTTTCTCCAAATCTGATTTTCCGAATTAGTTTCGGTGGTCGAATTTGATGCAGAATTTTCATCAGTTGTTGATGGTTCTTCTAAAGGGACACGTTTATTCACAATAAATATTCTGGGTACAATCAATTTGATTTGGTGAAGTTCTCGTTCAATCAGAGCCCATAAACGAAAATGGCCAGGCGTTGAGGTTTCAGAAATCTTTAACAAAACGAAAATGTACAATTATTAATTATTTATTTGTATTTACGAGGACATGCAATTTAAAAACCGGACTTGTCTCATAACAATTTTTAGCCGTCACCAATTACTTCAGAAACTTTATCCCCTTCAAAGTACTCCCCTTAATGATCCCTACACCGCTCCATACGAATTTTCCATTGTTCAAAGCAGTGCTGGAAGACCGCTTCTGTCAGCTGGTTGAGAACCTCCGTCATTTTTTATTTTACCGCTTCCAAGGGCCGATTTGGCCCTGAAAATAAAAAAGTCACAGGGGACTAGATGGGGCGAGAGTTGGATGGCCCAACACGGTGATTTCATATTTTGCAAGGAACGCCTTCAGAGCCAGAGCGGAATGGGCTGGCCCTGTCTTGGTTAAGCACCCTCTTGGACTCGCAAACTTTGCGCATGTTGAATGATTCATGTAAAATCTGACGAACACTTTCTTTGTCGATTCCTGTCATTTCAGCAAGACCTCGAATACTAAAACGACGATTTTCCCGAATCAATTTAGCAATTTTTTCGATGTTTTCATCCGTTTTTGACGGTGAGGGGCGCGGATCGTCTTTGGGTGTTTCACGTCCCTCTTTAAACCTTTTAAACCACTCAAAAACTAGTGTGCGTGATAAACATTCATTTCTGTATACTTCTTTCAACATAGCATAAGCTTCTGTGGCAGTTTTCCCCAGTTTCACAAGAAACTTGAGATTAATCCCGTGAATGCTTGACATTTTTCCGACGCGTCGCTGACGCGGAAACTACTTCGAAGATTGCTACAGACAAACTGAGCGACCCTCAGACTTGCCTATCGAGCTGAGGGTGGAGGAAGGATCACCAGACACAATCATGTTCAAATCTGCCGTGGTGCTGCTCTGTTTCCCAATAGTAGCATCAGTCCGGTTTTTAAATTGCCTTGCCTCGTATTTATTAACATTTAAATAATTTTTAATTAAAATATTTTTCAAAAAAATCAATTTTTTCTGTACCTGAATAATATGCCAATTAGAATCCAATAATGTTCTTTGTGCTCTCCTAAGAAAGCCCGTCAATGTTTTTGTTTGTGCACTTCTAACCACAGCTCCCATTGGAGCAGCACTTTTATTTTCCGATCTAGCACCTCCATAATCCGCTTGATCTTCATCAGGACAATGACGTTTTGCTTGGCGATGAGCTCTTTGACGGGCTTGAAATGCCCATTTACGTTTATGGAACTGAATCCATTCCAGACGTTCTTCCTTGAAAAAGAAAAATAAGTGACATGTTAGGTCTTTAATAAAAAATAATAAGATAACATTCTTAGAATAAGGATTTGTTAAGTCTTATAAATAAAGCACTAATTAATTAAAACATCAAGTATTTTAGATCCGCCATTGTTGTCATTCAGTGCAAAAATGCCCCAATGGATTATTCCTTTAGGGGCAGTATTTTAAACTGAAGGAAAAGTGGACTTATGCAACCACTGTGAAAAGCATCTGCCCTGCGAAAGTCACAAATAGACACAACAAAAAATGCAACTAAAATAATTATTGATTTTCCCATTATACAAATATATAGGTAAAATGATTAACTTATAATTTCTGCTCAGTTCCAAGTTTAAAAGAATGACTTTTCATGTCAAATTTATGAAGATTTTTTAATTGAATTGAATAAATTAAATTACTCTTTATTTATTGAGCAATTTTTTAATACATTTATTAAATATTTATTAAATACATTCTGAGAAAATCTAAATAAAAAATAGTATTGACGAATCCTATAAGTCAGTGTTTTTCAAACTGTGGGTCGCGCAGCCTCAGTAAAAAGGAAAAAAACAAAGTTTAAAAATATATCTTTATTAAGAAAATGTTAATTAAAGGACATTTTTAGGTTAACACAAATCAACAAGAATAAAAAAATACATATGAGACACATTCACATTTTTGTGAAGGTTGCGCCTGGTTTTCGTTAACTAAGTTCTCTCATCGTGGATCCGTTTTTGCTACACATAGAATTAAATTGTTTTCTAAATTTAGATGATTTCTGTGTTTTTTATTTGGGCCATTGTCGAAAACGTCAACTCACACAAGTAAGAAGTGGCAAATGGAATTAAACACTTCAAAGCTTCTGTGGTTAATTCTGGGTATTCTGATTTTCTTTTTAACCAAAAGGTATCCAAATTGAAAGACTTGAATTCTAAATGCAACATTCCATGGGCAGATAATTCCAGCAGATTTTCTTTTAGGTTGGTTCCCAAACTTGCCTGATCCGCTGCATTTAAAAACGGATTTATGATCGACTTTTGCCCAGTGTTCTCTGATAGTTCTTGCACCGAGAAATAATAAAATAATTCTTCTTTCAAATTCTGCAAGACAATTTCCATACCAGGTATATATGTTGTGATGTTTATCTCAGACCCCACTTCCCCAATAAAAGACTGGGTCGACGAAAACGAATCGAAGGAAAATATGTCTGTTATAGGTACTTAATTGGGTATTTAGCCAATACCTAATTATATGGTAAAAATTAATAAAAATGTTGTAGGGATTTGATATTTGTAACATAAAAAAAACAGCTTACAAACAGCGTGGGGTAGGGGGTCGCGAAATTTTTTTTCATACTAAGGGGGTCGCGTCATGAAAAAGGTTGAAAACACTGCTATAAGTCAATGAAATAGCCGTTTTTTTAAAATTTATTCGATGTTTGATTTATATTTCAGTGACTAATTAAGTGAATCAGATATGAAAAAACAATATATATTATTAATATTAAGAACTGTAAAATTTTATATACCGTAGTTGTTCCCATAGGAGGTGGAGCGCCTAAAACTTCTCTCCAACTTTTTTTCAATTCTTCATTCTCGGCTTCCTCCGAGTTACGACGTTTTCGTTTGTTGATGGTAATTACTGATGGTCGCTTAAAAGATGAATCATAATTTTCTTTAGATCCAGGTACATCTTCAATATCTGTAATTGTTTGTGTAATCACTGGACGCGGAGCTACTTGGAAAAGCTCATTTATTTTGCGCTGTTTTAATGGATCAGATTTTTCAAGTATTTTTTTATGAAGCCATTCAGGATGGCGTACTCGAGGAATCGGATTCGTAATCTATAATGAAAAGATAAAATTATTATATTATTTTAAGAACTAAGTAAAATTAAGGTAGTTATTCCACCAAATGGGTTTTCTTAGAATTTTTTTTGAAATTTAGATAGATTATTATTTAAATTGCACTATACGGGATATCGGAAAATTTATATAAATATTTAATTATAATTAAGAAACCCTTCTTAACATTAACCAATATATATTTTAAAACAATTTTGATTCATAGTTACAACACAGTTTCTGAGATAATAATGAATAAATAATGAAAAATGTATAAAAATAAATTTACACTAAAAACAATTTGGCAACAGCGCATTTATTTAACCAGCGAAAGATGTATAAAGCGCGCATGCGCTAGATTTTTTAAAAATTATAATTTTCATAAGGTGTAACGTAGGCGTTGATTACATTTTTTAAAAAATAACAAAACGATTTTTATAGAAATAAATCGACCTTTAAAATGTATTTTATCTGTCATTTTAATATAAAAATCTCTTACAATGGTGCCAGATTTGTCAAACGAGCACGCGATTGGCTAGAATCGGTACATAAACAGCAAAAAGTTTTGAATTTATAAATTATGAATCCTTATTGTCTGTTCTATAAACTCTAGCATTAACTTTTTGCTAGTATTGTCGCGAAATAACTACTTTAAATATATAATTTTAAAACTTTTATTACCCCTTGCATTGCTGCTGGAATAGTGATGATCTTCTGAATAGTTCCACTCAAACGTTCAATGTAATAATTCCAGTCAAGTATGTCTCGAATATTCCATTCTTCATCATCTGGAGAGTCTTTGAGCCATTTATTAAGGAAATGTCTTTTTGTTGCTGGCTCTGAATGGAAAATAGCAACAGGTATTGCTCGTTCTGTCACGGGAGCTCCATCAGGTTTACGGGAAATTATATATTTACAAGCGAGGCCAGCATCTTTAACCATTTGATCACCCAGAAATTCAGCTAAACGTTTTGCTGTTGAAATTGATGTAGACTTTTGCGCTCCATAATCTTCTAATTTACGAGACATAGATCGATTCTCTGATATTAAATCAAATAACTCGGTGTCTGTCAAATTACCGCCCTGAAAAAGTATATATTTAAGCTTAAAATATTAATAATAAAATTTATATATGATCAAAAATTCTCTACCTTGCTAAAAAGTACATCCAACCAATAGTCTGCCACTTTAGCAACTGCCTCGTAACATGACTCTAACGAGTCTCCTTTAAGAAATTCTTCAAAAACAGTTGATTGAAAAATTTTAATTAATTGTAATTCCCCTCGACGTTTTACTTCAAAACTTAAAAAAATATTTTTAAATTATTTATCTTAAAGAATAAAAATGTTTAAGGATGTTCCCTAATAAATCAATTTTCTTGCAATTCTTTTAAAACTTTGAATACACATATTTATAAGTGTCCTTTATAAGTAGAAATTTTTTTCAATAGTCCTTGAGGCACTAAATTTATAAATATTGACCATTGAAATTTGCATATTTAACACGCGAACCCTATCCCGATTGAAGTTAAAGCGACTGTTTCATTAAATAACAATCGTAATTTTCTTGATATTATTTTGAAAAACTGAGAATCATTAATGAAGATATAACAAATATTTTCCTGTTAAAATAATTGTATCAAGCGGTTCGTTTTGTATGAAAAATGTTAAAAGTTAGGTACATTTGATGGTTTTCATTTTTTCTCTCATCGCATGGCAAGTGAGAGATGGCGACTTGGCAACGTCGCACTAAAATCACTCAATTTTTTCATATCTAAAAAACTTCTGCAACTGATGCATTAGAGATTTTTAGCTAATTCTCTCAACCTAACTATATTGTTCTCATCTGGAATTTTGCATTGAGCTGTTTCATGAAGTGTTTTTTTTTATTCTTTATCTTTTAGCGTCGGTAAGAATGCAATGTTGCCAGATCCAAGAATCGACGCAGTGAAAATATTTTTGCCTTTCTGCGCATTTGAGAGTAGAGGAAAGAGCGAACTGCATCTGAGTTATATTAGGGAACGTTCTTAAATAAATATATAAGTTATGGTAAATAAATGAAGTAAATTCAAGAATTAGGAAATAATTCTTTCATTCAATATAAAATAAATTCTTTAACTTGAAAAAAAAAATGTAATTCCATTGTTTTTATCCTGTTATGAGTTCAATTTAGAAATTGTTGAGAGGATGAAAATAAATGTATTTATACCCTTTTAGTTCAGCTAGAGATCCGTCGAGATTAAAAACGGCGTAACGTTTTTTTAATCTTTTCCCTTCCTCTTTAGAAGCAGGTAAAATCATAGCAAGGTATGGTCCATCAACTTCAAAAAAAATTGAATTTTCTTTTCTTTGGACATAAGTTCCACGCTCTTTATCAACTAAATCATGATATACATCATTTGAAAATGATTCCTTAAACAATAAAGTAAAAAAAGAGTTGAAAAATATTGTGAAACATTGAAAAACTTGATAAAATGGGGGTTGTTTATGAGATGGTTTGTGATTCATGTAAAAAAGATAAAAAAACACACAAATATATAGGTGAGACTTCAAGACATTTGAGACAAAGAATTAAAGAACATATTTCATCGATTAATGGAAATAAATTGGTCTCCGCGTTATCCATTCATGCTATTGACAACGAGCATAGTTTCGATTTTGAAGGAGTAAAGATACTAGATTATGAGAAAAATTGGACCAAGAGAAAAATAAAAGAATCTCTTTATATATTGAAGGATATCGATAATTGTGTAAATTTCAAAATGGATTCGGAAAACATATCAGAATGGTATAGTCTCATTGTGTCATTGTTGTGAGAATATTGATTTGATTTAGTATGTTGATTAAACATGTATTGATTTTATAAGAAAAATGTAATAGGGAGATGTGTATTTTGATATTTCATTAATAAAAAATTAAAAATAAAGAATGAATTTAACTTATAATGTGTTTCTAGAATGGATTATTTATAATGGGTTTTTTAATTGTATAATAATTGACGATGCAATGAGATAATTAGAAAAAAATAAAATTGAAAATAATATTTAATATAATCATTAATTCAAAATAGTTTCTAGTTCAGTGATAAACGTTTTTATAAATTGTTGCTATATATATGTATGTGTGTGATTGTAATGAATTGTGTGATGTATCTATATTGAAGATTTAAGAATGAATGTTTCATGTGAAATGACAAATTCCGGTTCTTGAACGAGATGTATGTATGATTTCAAATTATTGTAAAAATAAAAAAAATAAAAAATTTTGTATTATATAATTCTCTATAAAAAGAAAAAATGTAAATAAATGTTTCATTTCAATTTTTAGAACTACTGAGGATGGTCGACCAGTGGTGACCGAAACTGTATAGTTATCAATTAAATAATTCTAATAGTTATTAAAATTATTGTTTTATTATATTTGTGACAAAACCAACCCTTCAATTTAATGAAAAATTGTGAAACATGTATAGATATAGAAATAATGGACAAACGCTGTCCGAAACATGTAATGTAAAGATAGAACCGAGGGGTGAACCGCGATTGGAATTAGGTGTACACCGTCTTTGGAATTATTTGGAATTACTTTGGAATTCATTGGATAATTTATTGTCATCTATTGTCTTCTACTTGAAAATAAAAGTGGAAGTGGAAGTAGGTGTACACGATTTTAGGTCGCGGTTCACCCCTTGGATAGAACAATAAAATATGAGAAAGAGAATTTTTTTTTAATTTTTCCTTTTTTGATAATAAGATTGTGAGAAGGAATAAATTTGAAAGATTTATATAATTTACCTTAACCATACAATTAAGTACGGCATTTGTATACGAAATTTCAAGTTTGCTTTTTTTAGGGTGAGTTGTTGTTATTATAAAATTCTCAGGGAAAGATTTTGGTAAGACACACCAAATACCATCCGTGTCAAGTTCAAGAGGTCGTCCAACTTGTTCAATAATTTCTCGTGCCTTGGTAATAATTGCTGCTCCTGTGTAACAAACAACACCAGCCATTTGCATGCTATGCCAACGGGCTCTGAAAAAATTAATTAATTATTAAAATAAAAATCATGTTAAAATTTGTTACGTATATTCAGAGCTGAGCACAGTTAATTCGAAAGTTAACTTCGTTAATCCGCTACTCAAAAAGTTAACTTCGATTATCGTTAAAGCGTTGACTTTTCACAAATTTAACACAAGTTAAAGTTATCCGTTAAAATTTAACCAACTAAAAGTTGTACTGATGTTTAAGCATTACCGAAATGTATATTAAAGATAATAGATGAGGCTTGGCTTTGGTACAGTGGTAAATAAAACAAATAATTTATTGAAGGAGACAATAAAAGAGTGTGTCTTCTGCTGGAATTATAAATTTTATTTATTTATAACGAGATTATAGTTTCGAGGGCTTTGCCTTCTTCATCAGTCTATTACAATGGATTCACAGGAATTAATTTATGAAATAAATAAATAAAATTTATAATTCCAGCAGAAGACACACTCTTTTTATTGTCTCCTTCAATATATAAAAATTCTGCTACTCTCAAGCAAAAACTTTCATTTTAACAAATAATTTAGTTAAATTAAGTATTTAATGCTTTTAGGAAGAAAACACAGAAACATATGCACCTATTGCAAAAAACAGCAATCAGTTATTGATCATCATTTTGCATTAGGTGCATGTTTCCCTTCATAAACATTAGCATATTAAAATTGTCATCCGACAGCGATGATCGTTTCGCCCGTAAAACATCTTTTCCTGTAGAAAAAAGGCGTTCAACTGCAGAGCTAGACGAAATAGCACTGTTATATTTAATAAACAATTCTATTAAAACCGGTTTTCTTAGAAATGCAGCATCTGTAAAAGAGTCTTTTGACTTTGAGTCCAGTTAAGTTCTGACCGAATTCTGAGATTTGTTTTCCAGAGATCTGTGGCCTTTGGCCTTTTCTTCAGTCTGAATAACACTGCTGAAAAAATCTTCTTCTTCTTCATTATTGCTACTTCAACTAATGCTAACATTTTCCTTTTCGTTTGAGTCTCTTTATGCAGAGCTTCTTCAATCTTTGTTGTCATAAGCTTCTTGACTTTTGACAGCTTGCTTCTATTATATTTTGCAGTCAAATGCAGTCAGTGGGTGAAAGGCCGCAGCCAGTTGGCATTCTTCGTCTTTCATTAATCGTCCAAACCTTTTTTTATCCCATTTAATAGGGGATTGGCCAAAGGGGTGCAACAATGCACCAAGGGTAAAATATCTTGCGGTTTGAACACTGTTGTCGCAATTATTGGGAAAAGAGTCCCAAGATATGCTTGAGATTCACCTTGAATCAAGTCAAAATCACAGCAACAACGAATGTAAGGGACTAAAGTTAACGGAAGTTCAATTGAAAGGAAGTTAAGAAAACCGTAAACATTTTTTTTAGTTTAACTTAAAAGTTAAATCGTTAAGTAATTAGTTAACTTCAGTTAATTAACGATTAACGGATTAACGTTGTTGTGCCCAGCTCTGTGGATATTATATAAATATACCATATAAACTATAAAAAAATATTAAAACCAACATAGGAACTGAAAACTATTTACTGAATAATATACATAAAGAAAAGAATAGAGAAATATGGATAAGAATAAGATGGGGAACAATTAATAGACTAGGTAAACTAAACAAATGCTGGTTCTTCAAAGAAAACTATGAAGCACTAAGGGCCAGTTGTATGTCGGTACCTGTCATCTGATTGGCCATCCCACCGGGCACAAGGTGAATTCTAAGGTTTTACCCTTTGCCAACGTTTAAAAAGAGTTTACCAACCGACATACAACTGGCCCTTACACATCTGAGGACTTGAGAATACATAAAATCGACATTCGGAGATGATTGGTTGAATTGAATGGAGGAGAAGAAGGAAAATATGAAAGGTCATGGGCAGCCGAATTTGCCAATGGAATAGATTTAAAATGGTGTAATTTTGTAAAGTTATTGATGTATAAGTGTGGGAAGCGATGAGGAAAGAAAGAAGATTCTATGAAGGTCAGAGATTGTAATGTTTAAGCAAATGTTAATGATAGCCAATCTGTACAAGCTTAATCCCTCAAGAGGAAAGGCTTAAATAAATAAGATAAAATAAATATAAATATATATATTACCCTCTCCGCATTACATATCCATAAAATGAATTTAAAATACATTTATGTGCGAGTTGAAGTGAATCATACAGGACTTCTTTGCTTTGAGCTGATTTGATTTCAGAAGCATCACCTTTGGCTACAGCTTCAGATACTTTTTTCTTCCAAACCTAAACAAAATTCAAAAAAAATGATTCATTAACTTATTTATTTATTTATATGAGAATTTATAGAAGGACAATTTTATCAAAGATCTTAGTATATATTATATGTCAGAAGGTTTCGCCCCCTCAGGAGCTCTTTTGTTACTCAACCAACAAAGCATCAAATCTACAAGATAAGAAATTGATAGTTTTTTAGTTAAACAGTTTACTAAATCAAAATAAATGAATTTTTTTCAGATTATGATTGTCAAATAATATATGTATATTTAGGAAGTTATAAGGAAAAATTGAATCAGAAATTACATATATTGATAAACAACAATAAAATAAAGAATTAGAACTTTCGATCGACATAAGTCTACGCCAAAGTGAAGAGAGTTACTCAAACATGATCGCAGAAATAGTCGATCGAAAAGTTGTAATTGTATTATTTATTATTTTTTCAATATCTTTAAATTATATTTTAAAAATGTATTCAAAAAAGGAATTTGTGAATTTAAAAATAGAGTTTTATTTACTATTTATATTGAAAAAACTTGATAATAAGTATAGTTAATTAAGGTAGTTCTTTCGCGAAAATCCACACAAAAAGTTTTAGCCTCGTAACCACTCTACACAAATGAAAAGTGCAAAAATTTTAGGTTATGTTTTTTTAACGTGAATGTACTTTTCACACTACTATATCCTGTTTATGAATGAATCATTTCCAAGTCATTGATCTTATATCCCCTCCACTAAAAATAATCGCCCAAATATGTTTTTTTTATTTTTTATCAAAACTACGAGGTAAATTATTTCAATTTTATTTTTTAAGTTACTCCTAATATATTATTCTAACAAACTTTAGTTTTTCATCAAGATGGTGAAAGTCCTTCAATGAAAAAAATAAAATAATGATCATTTTCCCACCCTTTCCCAATCTACCATATGTAAAAATTCCATTTTTAATTGCAATTATTTCATGTTTGGTGTGGTAAATCGTCTTCAAATTTTAACAGTGTGTTTATTATACTTTTAATGATTTATATTCCAAGTTTCTAAGACTTCTTGAATTTTTGCATTTGTGAAAGAACTACCTTAAATAATAGTTTTTGAAATAGAAAATGCTGAGACTATGACAGGAATTTGGAAACAATGGGATATATAGACAAATAGACATGCATAGACTTTAAAATTAAAATAGGGAATGAGGAATTGGAGGGAAGTCCAGAGTGGTGGCTTAAACCATACAATAATAGTCCAATTAAAGGACTTGAAGAATAAAAAATTGAGCTTTGCTAGTTATATTGAAAAAACTTGATAATACTAAATATAGTTAATTAAATATTAATTTTTGAAATGGAAAATTCTGAGGCTATGACAGGAATTCGAAAACAATGGTATATTTCGAGGGGTGAACCGCGAATGGAATTAGGTGTACACCGTCTTTGGAATTATGTGCAATTATTTTTGAATTCATTAGAAATTAGATAATGCCCCTTCATCTACTTGGAAATGAAAGTGGAAGTGGAAGTAGGTGTACACGATATTAGGTCGCGGTTCACCCCTCGGGATATATAGACATGCATAGATTTTAAAGCTAAAATAGGGAAGGAAATGAGGAATTGGTGGGGAAAACCTGAGTGGTGGTTTAAGCCAGACGATAATAGTCGTAATTAAAAGTATTGAAACCAACAAGAAAGAAACTAAAAATTAGAAGCAGAGCAAGTCATTTGTAGGAGTTTTATATTTTAGACCAAGTTGTTTAATCAACTGTTTAATTTAGTGTGTGATTTTGAATAAATGATTTCGAAACTGGAATAGAGTAAAACTTTTCTTTTAAATGTATAAAATATTAATTTAAAATAATTTCTAAAGATATTTATAGTTTGATAAATAATAAAACCTTGGTGAGTCCTTTGTATTCATATCGCCTGTCTCGAAAGGCTCGCACAGTGTCCACATAAAATGAATTCTCTTTTTGACATACAGTTGATGTACGCTCTTCTGTTTTTGTTTGTTTAACACGTTTATATGCTTTTCTGCAATATTCTGTTAGTCGTTTTTTCTCAAAAGCAGCTTGATCCTCTTTAGAAAGTTGATGAAATGATTGTAAAGGTCCTCCAGGAAATTTTGCGGGAAAACGTTCAGTTTCAAGTTGGAGTTTAATACGCTGGAATTCATTTCGACTTGCTGGCACTAGAAAAATAATTTTAATTATAAGTGAGAAAAATTTTAATTATAAATACATAGAGAGAAACAAAGAGGTTGTCCTCTGCTTGATGCAAATAAACATACACACATATACATGGTGATTCATCGATCTGTCCTCTTTTATAACTCTTTTATTTTAAGTTAAAGAGAAAACTCTTCAAATATAATTTATGATATATATTATTGTCTATCTACGTACCATATACATTTGTATACAGGGTGCTCCGTTTAAGCGTAACAATATGTGACTATATTTCTTAATGGAACACTCTATATATATTTATTTATTTTGATAGTAAATTAGATTCCCTTTAAAAAAGTATTAAGTAATAAGGGGTCTAAAATTATAAATTAAGAAGTTAATTAATAAAAAAGTATCAAAATTATGTATTAAATTATGGTTTTTTTCCGCTATAAACCACTATTTTTTATGAACGTAAATAACTTCTTAATTTATAATTTTAGACCCCTTATTACTTAATACTTTTTTAAAGGGAATCTAATTTACTATCAAAATAAATAAATATATATAGGGTGTTCCATTAAGAAATATAAAGTTACATATTGTTGCGCTTAAACGGAGCACCCTGTATACAAATGCATATGGTATGTAGATAGACAATAATATATCATATAAATTATATTTGAAGTTTTCTCTTTGACTTAAAATAAAAGAGTTATAAAAAGAGGACAGACCGATGAATCACCCTGTATATAAAATATATATGTGTGTATGTTTATTTGCATCAAGCAGAGGACAACCTCTTTGTTTCTCTCTATGAATCAACAACTCTGCTACTCTCGGCAAAATAAAAACTATTCAATTAAAAATATTTCATTAAATATTATATATTTAAAAATTGATTGATTATTTAAATATATATTTCGCATATTTTTAAAAGTGATTAATTTTCTATTTCGTCTCAAGATTAGTAAGGATAGTAAGTTCGAACGTAAATTCAAAGAATGTCTGCGAGTAGGGACGGCGGAACCGTGGGGTCAGAGAGGTCAGCTGACCCCCTGGGAATTGTCTACGGGATAAAGGGGTCAGCGGAGAAAGAAATTTTACCGTTACTTTACCCAAAAACAAATTGGTTGTAAAATTAATGTTATATATACTATTATCTGTTTGCGTTAACAAAACCTAAAAACCTTGCGCCGTAACGTTAGCCTAATAATTACTCATTTTACTTAAATAGGTAGGATTAGGTCAAAAACAGGGTGTCAACAAAAATTTGAACTCTTTTTTCTTTCAGTTTTCAATAAAACCACAGGTACAAACTGCTTAAAAATGGGTTAAATTGAACCAATTTACTTCAAAATTTTCTAGGGGAGGACCCCCAGACCCGCCGGTAGGCCTACATCACTTTTCAAGTTTTGACCCCCCTGGCCTAAGATCGTTCCGTCGTGCTTGTCTGCGAGTTATTCTATTCCTTACTGAAATCGCCTCGCCACATCCAAGTCATTTTTCTTTGGCAAGTTGCTCCGGGCCGATTATGATCACAAGCTGCACAGATTTCTTCGTTAACAATAGCAGAAGGTTGCAGTCGATTAGTTAAAATGATGTTAGGATACATAGCTCCAACATCTAAATG
This sequence comes from Forficula auricularia, assembly GCA_024734495.1. NCBI lineage: Eukaryota > Metazoa > Arthropoda > Insecta > Dermaptera > Forficulidae > Forficula > Forficula auricularia. The sequence goes on from JALMQS010000225.1 coordinate 4,465,818, forward strand.
GTATATAATTGGAGTTTCATTTCTTATTGGATTATCTCGTAATTCTCCTAATTTTTCTTTTATCTCTGTACATATAGCTATAAAAAATTGAAATTAAATTAAATTTAAAATAAAATAATTGTATAAATATTATTTTTTAATTAAAATGATAAAAAATTACCTTCGAAATTAGTTACGTATTCCATTGGTACTTGTTCTTCTTGTTCTATCGCATGCATCATCGCTCCTTCAACATTGGAAATTAATTTATTAAAAGCTTCTGGGACCTTGAAAAAAAACATAAATTTTTGATGTTAAAGGACGCTCCCTAATAAATCGATTTTCTTGCAATCCTTTTAAAACTTTGAATATATATATTTATAAGTGTCCTTTATATGTAGAAATTTTTTCAAAAGTCCTTGAGGCACTAAATTTATAAATAATGACCATTGAAATTTGCTTATTTAACAGGCGAACCCTATCCCAATTGATGTTAAAGCGATTATCTCATTAAATAACAATCGTAATTTTCTTCAATTATTTTGAAAAACTGAGAATCATTAACTGAAGATATAACAAATATTTTCCTGTTAAAATAATTGTATCAAGCGGTATTCGTTTTGTATGAAAAATGTTAAAAGTTAGGTACTTTTGATGGTTTTCATTTTTTCTCTCATGCCATGGCAAGTGAGAGATGGTGACTTGGCAATGTCGCACTAAAATCACTCAATTTTCCAAATCTAAAAAACTTCTGCAGCTGGTGCATTTGAGATTTTTAGCTAATTCTCTCAAACTAACTATACCGTTCTCATCTGAAATTTTGCATTGAGCTGTTTCATGAAGTGTTTTTTTTTTTTAATTCTTTGTCTTTTAGCGTCGGTAAGAATGCAATGTTGCCAGATCAGAGAAACGACACAATAAAAATATTTTTCCCTTTCTGCGCACGTGAGAGTAGGGAAAGAGCGAATTGGATCTGAGCTATATTAGGGAATGTCCTTAAGGACACATATAAAAAAAAGGAATAAAGCAATAACAAATATTTCACTATTTATATTTTATAGACTAGATTAATTTTTTTTTAAATATTTTATTAAAAAAATTTTGTAAAAATCAAAAAAGCACTCTAATTTATATAATTTGGTTAAAATTCCCATGATTTTTTTTTATAATATAAATTACCAAACGAAAACGGCAAGGAATATCAGCTCGAAATACTCCTGATTCTAGAGCTTCAACGTGGCCTCCAACATATGTTTCTTGATCCAATAAATGTCCATCATCTGTTAGTTTATTCAGTTCAGTTTCAGTCTTGTTTGGGAAAACAATTGTGCTGTGAAAAGCTTCAACCATCAATAGTGTTTCACAAAGAGTACCAGAACCTTTTCGAAGAACCTATAAAAAATTTCATGATAACAAATATCTCAAAAATGTATTAAATATTATTCATATTTACCTCATCAGGCTCTAAAGGAATAATTGTACATAGGGCAAATATAAAAGGGTGTATATATTTCATATACAGGAAGTATGTAGAAAGAGCATCAGAGACACTGTAGCTAGAAAGAAGTTGTGGCTGTTCTTTAGCTAATTGACACATTTCTTCTGGATCAACTTCTACGGGATGAAACCTTAATTTTGCTTTGGTCACAGCTTTCAAATTGTGAGACCCTACGGGAAGGTAGGAATCTCGTTTGACCCAACTGAAACATATTTAATTAATATAAACAAATGTATTCAAAAATAATTATAATTTTCAAATATTTATAAGTGCAAATTTATAGTCTGGCCAGAGGTCGGCAACCTGCAGCTCGCGAGCCGCGTGTGGCTTTTTCGATGTCAAGATGCGGCTCTCCAATTCATGCGCAAATATTAATAATTATATTATTTTAGGCTAAAACGAAGATCACCTGCCCACTGTCAAAAAACAACTTGAACAGGTTCGGTTTATGATCTCAGTTCGATTAGATAAAAAAATGGGTTTCCAAACAAACCTTGTAAGGTTCGGTTAAGATATATTCAGTTCGGCTCGGTTGTTCGGTTCGTATACCTTCATTTCTGGATGGCTTTTAAGCGGATAGGTTGGCGTTAATTATAGTTATATTATTTGATTACTAATTTTATTATTCTAGCAGAGCTAGCAAAAATACTTTAATATGTTTTGTGCGAAACATATCGTCGGCTTAGAGTGTAAACCTGTTAACTCCATTTTTATCATTAGTGACATATTAATACCTATCGAAAGAAAAAGAGATCCAGCATCGTCCAAGTAAAACTGATACTTAAAATTGCGATCGTAAGTTGTAGAAAAAAAATGTGAAAAATAGTTTTTTCAATAACAATATTAAATTTTGTTTGTTTTTTCTCTGCCCTGTAAAATTTCCTTGTTGTGAGTTAGCAGGTTTACTCTGTAAGGCGATGATATGTATGTTTTTATATGAAGAAATATTTTTTCATATTTAAAGCTATTTATTTTAAATCAAAATTCAAATTTATATACCTAATCCTAATCAAATACCATAATATTGAAACAAAAATGTTAGTGGCTCTTTAAAAACTGGGAAATTTTGTAAATTGTAACTTTTGGCTCTTCCGTCTCAAAAGGTTGCCGACCCCTCGTCTAGGCATATTAGGCTAGGCCAGGGGTCTTTAAACTTTTTAGCGATAGGGCGACATGTAAACATTGAAAACTATGGGAGGGCCGGATATAACATATTATACGGAAATCATATTAATAATACATTATTTAATCCAGTCAAATTGTGCTCAAATGGGCCCCTATGGGGAAAGTTTTGGGATTGTTGTAATTTTTTATATATATATGCTTTTTGGAGCGCTGAATCCAAATCTGAGGTCTCCCACCAAAATTTCGTGACGCAACATTGTAGAAATGTAAAAAAGGTGGAAATTTCAATTTTTTGGCGGTTTTTCGCTTATAACTCCAAAACTATCAACTTTTCGTAAATAACCTTCCTATTCAAAGTGAAAGTTCATAAAATTTCAAAACATCAACCTCATTGCTGCACGGATTACCATTTATCCAATTAAGATTAAACCTTGTTTGAATTGTAGCAAATGTAATCTAGTTTAAAAATGTATCAAGTGGTCTTTGTCGAAAACGTACTCCTTCATGGTCAAAATGGGAAAATATCGAAAAAAGTGCGAGTTTTTGGGTGATCCGGAGGGGCTGCCGAGGTCGAAAACTTGGGATTTTGCGCCCGAACGGTTGGTCAGAGAAAAAAACTTAAATAATGAAATTTGTAGGAGATTTTATGAACTTTCATTTTGAATAGGAAAGTTATTTACGAAAATTTTATAGTTTTCGAGTTATAAGCAAAAAACCGCCAAAAAAAATGGAAATTTTCACCCTTTTTTACATTTTCTACTATGTTCCGTCACGAAATTTTGGTGAGAGACCTTTGGATTCAGCGCATTAATATTTAATATATAGTGAATTATTAGATTCAATCGCATCCATATTATTTAATAATAAATTAAGTATATTAGCCTATTTGGACAGGAAAGTAGAAAATCAAACAATTCTCATCGATTTGCGTAACGTTTCGCCAATTTTATTTAGGCTACATAAAATTGGCGAAACGTTGCGCGAATTGATGAGAATTATTTGATTTTCTTCTTTCCTGTCCAAATACCTGCTAATATACTTAATTTAATATAGTGAATATTTGTGTATTAATTCTGTAGTAGCCGAGAGCCTTAATTTGGAGACCCCTGGATAGGCTATTATTTCGAATTCCCATCTCTCCTTCTTTAGACCTCGCCTCACTTTACTCTCATTATTATCTCATCTCACAAATCCAATCTTCGGGCTTTGCTTAAGAGCACACAATATCAACATCAAACCCAAGTAGGTTTCGCTATAACCTTAACAAACTGGCCCACAAACACACAACCACGAAAACTACTTGTATGAAATAAATAAACAAATAGTAAATAAAAATTACCAATAACAATCCATATGACTTGCCGGTCGTGAACAATATACTCCTTGATTGTCTTTACTAAAACCAATTTCTTCTTTCATGTTTATATTATAAGTTGCTGCTCTTGTTTCCACAAAGGGCCAATCAAAAAAATCCCCATTGTATGTGACAAAAATTAATGGTTTCACTTGCAATATATGATCAAAAAATTGACGAATAACACCTTCTTCATTTGGCTCATTAAAAATAATAAAATTCCCTTCAAATTCTGGTCTTGGTGCATATTCAAAATTTTCAATTTCAGCTGTTATTATTTCTCGATTTGTTATTAAATATCCCTAAAAAATAAAAATATAATAATTTTCTTTAACATCTAAAAGATAAATAATACAGATGAAATGTATTTTAACTAAATTATTATCATTCTTTAAGGTAGTTCTTTCGCGAGAATCCACACAAATTTTAGCCTCGTAAACACTATATATATGAACGGTGCTAAAATTTTAGGTTATGTTTTTTTTTTAACGTGACTGTATTTCTCACACTACTATATCCTCTTTATGAATGGATCGTTTGCAAGCGACCGTTCTTATATCCCCTCCACTAAAAATAATCGCCCAAATATTTCCCCAAAATCTAGCAAATGTTTAAAATGAAGCAACAACGTCATCGGCGGCGGTATGTTATATTTGGAAGCTATAAAAGTAGCATGATGTTGATATTTTAACGAAAAATTAAATATCTCATGTTTTAGTGCTAGGGGTTCCTCATAAATAAATATATGTGCTCTAGGGTTCTTCGATCTACAAAAGGTTGAGAAACACTGTCATAGATTAATAAAAAGTGCAGCCTAAATTAATGTTTGGAAAACTTTGATCAAGAAATAAGATTTATGAATAGAATTTTTTTATTTAAAATTACAAGAAAGCAAAAGTGAATTTAAAAGGTATTTCTTTCGCGACAATCCACACAAAAAGTTTTAGATTCGTAACCACTCTATACATATAACGGGGCTGAAATTTTAGGTTATGTTTTTTTAACGTGACTGTACTTCTCACACTACTATATCCTCTTTATGAATGGATCGATTCCAAGCGACTGTTCTTTATCCCCTCTACTAAAAATAATCGCCCAAATATGTTTTTTTTATTTTTTATCAAAACTACGAGGTAAGTAATTTCAATTTTTTTTAAGTTACTCGTAATATATTATTCTAACAAATATTAATTTTTCATCAAGATGGTGAAAGTCCTTCAAAGAAAAAAATAAAATAATGATCTTTTCCCACCCTTTCCCACCATATGTAAAAAATTTCATTTTTAATTTTAATTATTTCATGTTTGGTCTGGTAAATCGTCTTCAAATTTTAACAGTGTGTTTATTATGCTTTTAATGATTTATATTCCAAGTTTCGAAGACTTCTTGAACTTTTGCATTTGTGAAAGAACTACCTTAAATATTTATAAATTATTAAGATATTTGAAATTTACTTGTCCATCAATCATGTAGGAGATCATCATAATTTGATCAGTTGCTGCGTCAGGAAATTTCAAAGGTAATTTGGTTGTTTCAATATCGTAAGCAAGAACCACGGGTTCAGGCCATTCCAAAAGATCATCTCTTCGTCGTATTATAGGAATATCTTGCATCCGACTTTTTATAGTATACCAAGCTCCGCAAAAAATACGAAGATCAATTGAAACTCTAATATGATATGGAACATCATATTCTCTAAAAAAAAAATTAATATAGCTCATTCGTCTGAATGTGAATAATATGAAATATAAATTATTGAAAAAAAAATATTGTAAATACAATCAGAGTTATTCTCAAGAACCACAACAAGCTCATCAATTGTGGGCTATGATTCTGGTTTCTCGACTAATGCAAGAAACGAAAAATCTCTTCTGAGTACATTTATAAAAAGTCATTTTTGAAATCCTATTTTAGATCTGGGTGTAATGTATTTTTATAAAATTAAATTATCATACTGAATTAATAAGAAAATATGATTAACTTTTTTGTGCACACATAACTGAATTATTTTCGCTTTTGAATATTAATAGTCAATTGAATTTATTATTAAAATACTAGTTAATAGTCGATTATATAATTTTTTATAGAAATATTATAGCAACTGGTTTAATTTAAGGACGTTCCCTAAAAACGATTTTCTTACAATCCTTTAAAACTTTGAATACAGATATTTATAAGTGTCCTTTATACGTATAATTTTTTTTTCAATAGTCCTTGCAGCACTAAATTTGTGAAAAATTGACCATTGAAATTTGCATATTTAACACCTGAACCCTATCCCGATTGATGTTAAAGCGACTGTTTCATTAAATAACAATCGTAATTTTCTTGCAATTATTTTGAAAAACTAAGAATCATTAACTGAAGATATAACAAATATTTTTCTGTTAAAATAATTCTAACAAGTGGTATTCGTTTTGTATGAAAAATGTTAAAAGTTGGTACTTTTGATGGTTTTCATTTTTTCTCCCATGCCATGACAAGTGAGAGATGGCGACTTGACAACGTCGCACTAAAATCAGTCATCAATTTTTCCATATCTAAAATACTTCTGCAGCTGGTGCATTTGAGATTTTTAGCTAATTCTCTCAACCTGCCTATACTGTTCTCATCTGGAATTTGGTATTGACCTGTTTCATGAAGTGTATTTTTTGATTCTTTGTTTTTTAGCGTTGGTAAGAATGAAATGTTGCCAGATCAGAGAAACGAGGCAATGAAAATATTTTTGCCTTTCTGCGCATAGGGGAAAGAGCGAACTGCATCTCAGCTATATTAGGGAACGTCCTTAATGGAACATGAAAAGTTCGAGAAAAATGTTTCCTTTATTAATCAAGAAAATTTTAGGTAATTTGATTTCAGTTTAGAATGAATTATAGAGGTCCCAATCCTCTTTGTCTATACATTCTTTAAAATGATTTTTTAATAACATAATACAATAAAAATTAAATGCATCAAAAAATTATTGATTAATTGATTGTATGATAAATATTAAAAAATACAAATCTTTAAAAATAAATCAAAAAACACGTTTATTCGAAACCAAACGAACTTAACGACCAAATCGGCTGACGAACTTATATGGTGCAATAATTTTGTCTCGGATAACGACCGAAATTTAGATAACGAACGCAATCACAGGCCGGTTTTTTATGTCAATTTTAGTTATTAGGTTTGCGAGCGGTTTTACCCTTTGTCAACTTTTACAAAGACTTTACCAACCGACATACAACTGGCCCTTAACGACCAAATCGGTTGACGAACTTATATGGTGCAATAATTTTGCCTCGGATAACGAACGCAATCACAAACCGGTTTTTTGTGTCAATTTTAGTTATTAGGTTTGCGAGCGGTTTTACATTGATTTTCCGAGTATTTGTATTTGTTTTTTCTCTTTTCAGTTTTGTGATTTGTTAATTATACATATATTTATATTAAAAAATACAAATCTTTAAAAACAATCAAAAAACACGTTTATTCGAAACCAAACGTTTCGGAGAATTTCTCCCTTTTTCAAAAGTAATTTTTTTTCAAAATAGAAAAAAAGTTGTTTCCTCTAAAATTATTAATATTATTAAAAATATTTAATATCTTAGTGTCGCTTTCTAAATTTTAGAGGAAGCAACTTTTTGTTTTCTTTTTTCTTTTTTGAAAAAAATTACCATTGAAAAAGGGAGAAATTCTCCCGAAACGTTTTTTGTTTGTTTTTTAAAGATATGTATGTATTTTAATATAAAAATATGTATAATTAACAAATCACAAAACTGAAAAGAGTAAAAAACAAATACAAATACTCGGAAAAGCAATGTAAAACCGCCCGCAAACCTAATAACTAAAATTGACACAAAAAATCCGGTTTTGTGATTGCGTTCGTTATCCGAGGCAAATTATTGCACATATAAGTTCGTCAACCGATTTGGTCGTTAAGGGCCAGTTGTATGTCGGTTGATAAAGTCTTTGTAAAAGTTGACAAAGGGTAAAACCTTGAAGTGTGGGTCATCTGATTGGCCATCCGGCCGAGGCACAGGGTGAATTTTAATGTTTTGCCCTTTGTCAACTTTTACAAAGACTTTACCAATATACAACTGGCCCTTAGTAGGGCGTTAGTTAACTGAGGTTTCACTGTAACATATATCATATATAATAATTTTTTTTTTAAGGATTTAGGTGTAGGTTCTAGGTGAAACATTATAAATAACTTGAGGAGAATTTTCTAGGTTAGGTTTCACAAAAAGGAAATATTAAAACAAATGTATGTTTATTTGAGTTTGATTCACTCGATATATATTTCGGGCTATTAGCCCATCTTCAGGAGTTCAAATAAAAACTTAATATTTCCTTTTTTGTGAAACCTAACCTAGAAAATTCTCCTCATAAGTTATTTATAATAATAAAACTTGAGCAAGATGCGAGGTAGGTTTCACAAAAAGAAATAAAACAAAATTGAGTTTTTGAATTCGATATATTCCGGGGGTTAGCCCATCATCACCAGATTTTCTCTAACTCCTGATGATGGGCTCACCCCTGAAATATATCGAATTCAAAACTCAATTCTGTTTTATTTCTTTTTTTGTGAAACCTACCTCGCATCTTGCTCAAGTTTTATTATTATATTAAAATGTTTCACCTAGAACCTACACCTAACTCCTTAAAAGTTATATATCATATATATTTCTATATCTACCTGATGTCGATCAAATTTTCAAATGGATTAGATGCTTTATTTCTTGCTGAAGTAGCATTTGAAGATGTTGAAGGCTCTTCAGAATTATTCAAAGAATTAGTTAATAATTCTGAATATATGGTATGATTTTTCATTTGTTCTTTATTTTTTTTAACAGCAGAAAGAATATCTTTTCTTACTTTGATCATATCATTTTGATTGCAAAAAGATAATTTTAAATATCTTTGCTTGAGTCCAATTAAATGGATTAGGCTAAAATATAAATGGTCTAATTAAATTGGGGTAGAATATTTTTATTAAATTTAAAAATAAAATGATTTGGAGATAAATTTTAAGATAATTAATCCAGAATTAATGATTAGACGAATCGTTTTTTTTTTTTTTTTTAATAAACAAAAATGGATAAAAAGTTGGAAACTTTCATGATTGGTTACGTTTTTAATCAAATATGCAAAAATATGCAGTATAAAATTTAACGCACAGTATCCTAGAAGCATGATTAGGATAGATAATTGTTCCCCTGGGTCGTATGTGGCGGCAAACAAAATATGCAATTGCATAGGAATCCGGTCTCTACTCATTAGCTACAGCCGTAAGAGATTCCATAACAAGATTCGATTATTTTGTGCATCTTTCTTAGAAAGCCTAAAATCTAATAACTTCTTCGTTTTAGAAATACAAACATTAAAGACCATACTTTGTACAGTCTTCGTAGGTATCGGATTTCAAGTAAACGGACAGAAAAAATTATTTTAAGTACGTTTTAGATATTTTTAAGTAAGAAAGCGCAAAAAAAAAATGAAATTTTCGACGGGATTTAATTTTCTGAATTCTCTGAAACCGCCGAGTAATACATAGTGAAGTTAATTTTCTCATTAATATATCAAAGAATAATTAACACATTAACGAGAATTGTTTTTGATCGCGCTTTTTAAATAAGATATATATCGCGAGACCACTGCTGGTTGAAGCTATTGGAGTTTGGTGAGTCTTAAGTCTGGTGATCCATATCGGTGTTTGATATAAAAAGTGATCATGCGGGCCAATCGCGAAATGATGCTGGATTATAGCCAAATGGATCACATCTTTTTCATTCTCTCTTGGTCCAGACTTAAGACTCAGCAGACTCCAATAGCTTCAACCAGCAGTAGTATCGCGATATATATCTTGTTTAAAAAGCGCGATAAAAAACAATTCTCGTTAATGTGTTAATTATTCTTTGATAAAGATAAAAGTAAATAAAAATTATATGCAATATTCATTTACTATGAGTTAAGATTTCTAGGTCACTTGTTTTACATTAAAATTAAAAAAATAAAAGAGGTAAATATATATTGAAAAAAATTTACCTCTTTTATTTTTTTAATTTTAATGTGAATACAAGTGACCTAGAAATCTTAACTCATAAAATGAATATTGCATATAATAGATTAAAAATTCAGTTTATTGGACAAAGTTTTTTATTGAAGTTCTTCTTCAATTTTTGTACAACGTTTCGTCTCTCTCGAGACTTTTTCAAGTACTCAATTGGCTAGAACAACATTGGTTGAAATAAAGATAAAAATAACTGAGACATAGTAGAATTTTTTCTTTCTAGATTGATACCATAAAACAATATAAGTATATATATATTGTTTTATGGTATCAATCTAGAAAGAAAAAATTCTACTATGTCTCGGTTATTTTTATCTTGAAATAAAGACAAAAATAACTGAGACATAGTAGAATTTTTTCTCTTTCTAGATTGATACCATAAAACAATATAAGTATATAAGCATACTTATATTGTTTTATGGTAATCAATCTAGAAGAGAAAAATTCTATATGATCTCAGTTATTTTTATCTTGAAATAAAGACAAAAATAACTGAGACATAGTAGAATTTTTTCTTTCTAGATTGATACTATAAAACAATATAAGTATATAAGCATACTTATATTGTTTTATGGTATCAATCTAGAAAGAAAAAAATTCCAAATAAAGCAGGAAACTTATGATTGAGTAATACATAATAAAATAAAAGAAAAATATACCAGATCGAGGTCTTCTTTTGCAATAATTTCTACTTTAGTAACAATGTCTGAATATTTTTTTGAAAGAAATAAAGTCACTTCTTGAAGGGTTCCAGATTTTGCCAAAACATAAAAATAGGGCTGATAGGGAACAGCAACTTTAAAACGGGAGCCATCAGCTTGAAGAAAATAATAATCAACAGCACTTATTAATTTTTTATCTTCATCCAGAATTTCGGTCTGAAATAGAAAAAAAATATTATGTAAATAGATTTCAATAAGGGGGAAAAAAAGTGTTATGATTTAAAATGATTCACTCAAAACAAATGAAACATTTTGAGAAGATTAATACCGAATGCATATTAATAAGATATCCCGTTCTTTCAAGTTGATCATTGACTCTTCTAAAACCATATTTGATATCAATAGCGTCATTTTGAAGCGATTCTTTTAATCGAGATTCAGATGTATCTTCTTTTTCTCTGAAAAAATATTTAACAAAACATTTATGTAATTAGTAAATTAAATTGAATTATAATAAATTAATATCTCAACTAGTTCATATGGCAAAAAGTCGTCTTTTTACTTTTTTTTTATGATGATAAGATTCCAAGAAGGGGTAATAGCTAGTTCAAGATTAACTTATGAATCCTAGAGAATAGGGTGCTCCTCCTTATTTTGGATATTTTCGAATATTTACGCGGACAGGGGCTCATATGGTTCTAAATAAATAAAAACAAATATCCCCCAAGTTTCAAGTATCTTTCTCAATTTAACTTAGTGCTACCCAGCGATTAAGTTTCCCATCTAAATAACATGCTGTTTTTGGCAATGAACGATCAATTTTTTTATTCCGGCCAAAGTAATGGTTCAAAAAATTTGAAACTCTGTAGACTTTATCCTTATAATAGTAGCCATCCTTCAGAATTTTTACAGATATTTAACTATTATAATTTTCGAGTTACAGCTAGATAAAATACTGCTATATCTTAGTGTTGGTAAGTTTTAGACTACAAAATTATAATAGCCAAGAATCTGTAAAAATTCTGAAGGATAGCTACTATTATAAGGATAAAGTCTACAAAGTTTCAAATTTTTTGAACTATTACTTTGATCGGAATAAAAAATGGATCGTTCAATGCCAAAAACCCCATGTTATTTAGATGGGAAACTTAATCGCTAGGTAGCACTAGGTTAAAATTTAGATAGAGACTTAAAACTTGGGGGATATTTTTTTTATTTATTTCTAACCATATGAGCCCCTGTCAATGTAAATATTCGAAAATTCAAAATAGGAGCACCCTACTAGAGTGATAGAATTTTATTAATATTAAAAGATTGGATTGGAATAGAAGATATTTGTAGAGCTATAAATAAGAGAAAGAGCTTATATACTTCCATGATAGAACAAGCTAGACCAGGTGGGGTTGAATTTAATCTTTTCTTTCTGAATTACAGTGAGGAAGAATCTGAAGAGCCCTTCTTGAGACACGGAGGATTGCTAAAAAATATTTTAATCAAGTGGGGGGGGGGGGATTTAGATTGGTGTATTTCCCACAGATAATGTAAGATATGGGATGTGGGTCTTTGAGAGAATTGAAAGAGTTGACATCGGATAAAGTTGAGTGGAGGAGGGTGGTTGCGTCAAACCAGTATACTCGATGATCAAGATTATAAATTACATTCAGATTGGAAAATGAATGCTCGGAGGAGCCCCTAAACAAATATGAGCCATATTCGAGACAAGATTGAATTCGAGTCTTGTACAGATGAGCGAACTGTGTCTCATTACAGGTGCACATTTGAGACTTTTTAATGTTGCCGCAATGTAAAAAAGGCAGACATAGGAACATTGCTGCAATGTTCCTGCAAGGTTTAATATTGCTGCAATATTCCCTTCTGTCTGGGAGTTGGCAAATTTTCCAATTTAAACGCGAAAAAAAGGTCATGTTTCGAATTGCCCTCAGGGTGACAAGTGAATGTTTGGCGAACCAGTTCGCATATTTTGGACAGGGGCGGTTTCAGGCCTTGTAAAGAGTGAGGAAAATAACTCATTCTCTGAGTAGAGGACCATGTCTTGGATATAAAGGAATTGTGCTCATATCGCGATTGCGATGCCATTCACACATCTGTGTTCAATCCAATGAAAATGCTTGAAAATATAGAGAACATGTGTGTGTCTTGCCAGAATTTGTCAAATTTTTTGAGTCTATCTTCAAGAGTTCAATTAGAAATTGATCGAAGAATTGGCTGCGATAAGTCTTTGACATTTAGACAATTTTAAAATGATCATTCAGAGGTTTATTCAACTTGAGACAAGAAAAATTACTTAGAAAGGCCTTGTAGCTGCTAAGATATCATTAAATATATATATATGTATATGTATCTATTTATTTATTGTCATGTATTGTGTATTATACATTTGTATGTTTATTATTATATGTTATATAAATATTTTAGAATGTATTAATTATCATTATCTTTTGTATTTCAAAATTGAATGTATTATTTAAAAACAAATTTGTTAATTATATGATATATAGCAGAAAATAGCTAATAAAGATTTATTATTATTATTCTAAAATGGGAGATTATAAGTTTTAAACGTTTATTATTAAGCAGAATATGTAGAAGAATTGTCTGCGATAAGTCTCTGACATTTAGACAATTTTAAAATGATCATTCAGAGGTTTTTTCAACTGGAGACAAGTAAAATTACTTAGAAAGGACTTTAAGCTGCTAAGATGTCATTAAATGTATATATATACAGGGTGGGGCAAAAGTAATCACCCTATTGGAAAAAGCTATAAAAAAAGTAATCACCCGATGTTCTTTTGCTGTATTTTTTTTTATGAAAAACATTGGTTCTGCTTGTGAAATTTGTTTATTTAATCAATTCGAATTTATTCCATCAAGTCGAGAAAATGATATCGGCCAAGTGGCCGCCGCCAGAGTTGATGACCATACCAATATTCTGAAGGAAACATTTCCGGGTCGCTTAATCTCTCGTTTTGGTGATTTGCACTGGCCGGCCAGATCACCCGATTTAACAGTTCCAGACTTCTTTTTATGGGGTTTTTTGAAGTCGCGGGTGGGTTTACGTCAGACTCTTGAAGCCCTTAAGGAGAATATTGACCAGGGAATGCGAGAACCTGTTGCTGAAGTTCTGGCAAGAGTGATGGAAAATGACATAAAACGGGCTTAACCGTTCCAGACTTCTTTTTATGGGGTTTTTTGAAGTCGCGGGTGGGTTTACGTCAGACTCTTGAAGCCCTTAAGGAGAATATTGACCAGGAATGCGAGAACCTGTTGCTGAAGTTCTGGCAAGAGTGATGGAAAATGACATAAAACGGGCTTAACTGTTCCAGACTTCTTTTATGGGGTTTTTGAAGTCGCGGGTGGGTTTACGTCACTCTTGAAGCCCTTAAGGAGAATATTGGCCAGGAATGCGAGAACATGTTGCCCGAAGTTCTGGCAAGAGTGATGGAAAATGACATAAAACGGGCTTAACCGTTCCAGACTTCTTTTTATGGGGTTTTTTGAAGTCGCGGGTGGTTTTACGTCAGACTCTTGAAGCCCTTAAGGAGAATATTGGCCAGGAATGCGAGAACCTGTTGCTGAAGTTCTGGCAAGAGTGATGGAAAATGCCATAAAACGGGCCCGTATGGTCATCAACTCTGGCGGCGGCCACTTGGCCGATATCATTTTCTCGACTTGATGGAATAAATTCTAATGGATTAAATAAACAAATTTCACAAGCAGAACCAAAGTTTTTCATTAAAAAAAAATACAGCAAAAGAACATCGGGTGATTACTTTTTTTATAGCGTTTTCCAATAGGGTGATTACTTTTGCCCCACCCTGTATATGTGTCTATTTATTTATTGTCATGTATTGTATATTATACATCATTATTTCAAGTTAGAAATATATAAGTTCAGATATTATTTTCACTCAATATTTGACAAAAATCACCTACATTTGATTCGCGATTGAATCAAATGTAGGAAACATACGATTTATTATACATTTGTCTATTTATTATTATATGTTATATTTTATAATGTATTAATTATCTATATCTTTTGTATTTCAAAATTGAATGTATTATTTAAAAACAAATTTGTTAATTGTTGATATATAGCAGGAAATAGTTAATAAAGATTTATTATATTATTATAAAGTGACAAATAGAAGAAAATAAAATTCATAGACAAATCATTTAATATTTATTTTGTTATTTAATCAAATATTTACTTATTATTTGAGAAAGATTTCTTTTCAAATTGCAATCTGCCACTATTTTGAAGTACCATCTTGAAACAATTAATCAATCATTAATATTTAATTATTTTCTAAATGAATGTAAAAACTTGATTTAAAAACATCTTGTTAGGGAAATGTTTTTAACCGCGAAAAATCCAGAAGTACTAAAATGACAAATTCAAAATAACTAAATTATATAAATAGAGATCTCCGTATAAATATTAAATATATAATATTATATTCAAAAAATAATTATTAAATTGTTTAATTTAAGATTAGAAAAAAATATTATAATAATAAAAATTATAAAATGTCATTTAGTGCTTTCTAGGCTTTAATGAAGAATGGAGCCAAAATTAAATAATCCGCTTCAATTAATAGCTTTATATAATTCGGAAAGTGAAGATTCAGAAGAAGAAATAATTTCTAACGAATCACGAATAACAAAAAGAAAATGTGAAAATCAAGATAATGAACCAAATGCAAAAAGGTTTCTTTTAAATATATTCCATAGAGGTTATCTTGTTTGATTTTTATTAGTGAAGTTAATTTTCTCATTAATATATCAAAGAATAATTAATACATTAACGAGAATTGTTTTTGATAGCGCTTTTTAAACAAGATATATATCGCGAGACTACTGCTGGTTGAAGCTATTGGAGTCTGCTGAGTCTTAAGTCTGGACCAAGAGAGAATGAAAAAGATGTGATCCATTTGGCTATAATCCAGCATCATTTCGCGATTGGCCCGCATGACACTTTTTATATCAAACACTGATATGGATCACCAAATGAATTTGAAATCTGAGATGTTATATATTCAATCTCCCACTCCAAAGAGCCCGATCTGTTAACACCTGTGTTAGGTGTTTGCCATTAATTAAATCATATTCATTTGGTGATCCATATCAGTGTTTGATATAAAAAGTGTCATGCGGGCCAATCGCGAAATGGTCCTGGATTATAGCCAAATGGATCACATCTTTTCATTCTCTCTTGGTCCAGACTTAAGACTCAGCAGACTCCAATAGCTTCAACCAGGCCTTCGATCAAGTCTGGCACAAAAATCTTCTTGCCAAATTACCTGCATTTGGCCTCCCCCGAGCCTCTGCAAGTTGCTTGAGAGCTTTCTCTCAAACCGCTCTATTAAAGTCGAGGTTGATTGAATATCATCCTCGTCCTTCAATACTAAAGCTGGAGTCCCTCAGAGCTCAGCCATTTCTCCTATACTCTTTATTATTTATATTAATGACCTTTTAAACTTACCCTCCAATCCTATACATTGTTACGCTGACGATAGCACCCTCCATAATGCTCAATCCTTACTAAACATAGCTTCCTCGATAAATTTAGATCTAAGCAGGCTTAAAAAATGGGGATCTCACACCTTGGTAAACTTTAATGCTGGCAAAACGCAGTGCTTTCTAATTTCTAGGCGCGTAGATAGGAACCTTCCTGACATTTCCTTTGATTCGAGCTCATTGGAATTTCGTAATAAAATATCAATGTTAGGTGTCACCTTAGGCTCTGACCTTTCTTGGAATGACCATATTATCTCAGTAGCAAAATCTGCAACATGTAAGCTTGGCTTTCTTTTCCGAACCAAACGCTTTTTCACCCCCACTCAACTCCTTATATTATACAAGGCTCAAATTCGTCCCTGTCTTGAATATTCTGTAGATCTGTCTCCGCCCTTTCCCTTTTTTATAGATATTACCATGGCTTTTGTTCTGACGAAATAAAATCGATGATCCCACCAAAGGCTTCATTTGCGCGAAATACACGATTTTCTAAAATTCAACACCTGGAAAAACTGGATACTAATCGAACAAACTATTAAGTGGGAGATAAATTTAACCTAATTTATCGCGCCGAGAATTTACCACTGCTCGAAGCCCCTAAAAACTTAGTAAATTGGACTATATCTAACTTTCTGAGATTTGGCTCGTGATCCCGGCTTCTTTTCCTTGTACTCTGTTCTTTTCACGATGGAGGGGCCAGCCCATACAGGCCTTTAGGGGATGGACCTTCTGGTGTATCTCCTTCTCACATCAATATCATTAAAAAAAAAAGCATTCGCCAACTCGTTTATCCCTATGACATCTAGAGACTGGAACTCTCTTCCCCCGACCGTCTTTCCAGCAAATTATAACCTTCAGTCTTTCAAGACCAGCATCCACAGATACCTTCGACTCCTACCCAATCCCTAAATCTCTTCTTATCCTCACGATACAAGGGTCCACCGCAGACTACAGAGGTTGTTTTTTTTTTTTTTTTTTTTAATGCAATCGAATGCAAGAAGGGGTGCACCAGTAAAGATGTAGCCCCTATGGATCTCGAAAGACCCTTGCATTACCGAAGAGAAGGGAAAGTTGATTAAGAGAGAGGGTGTAGACGTAGGTGTCTATGCACCCTGGTTTTGAAGGTTTGAAGATCATAGGTGCTGGGAAAGATAGAGGCTGGGAGAGTTCCAGTTCCTTGAAGTCATGGGGATATATGTATTCGCGAATGAAGTGGTCCGGCACTTTTCCAATTTGACCGCGAAAGAGTGTTGGGAGTCGGCAAAACGTGTGCTGCGTGCAAAGCATGCTTTGGGGGGAATTATTGATTTTATCTCATCAGAGCACCTGCGTGATAGTATCTATAGAAAAGGGAAAGGGCAGAGACATCTCTTCGATGAGCTAGCGAGTCGAGGAGTCGGTGAGGGTAGAATCGTCAATTAGCCTGACGGCTCGTTTCTGAATTGCATCAAGGGTAGCAAGAGAATATTTTGAGGCTCCTCTCCACAGATGAGAGCCGTATTCGAGACAGGGGCGGATTTGGGCCTTGTAGATGGTGAGAAGTTGTGGGGGTTTGTAAAATCGCTTGGACCTGAATAAGAAGCCAATCTTCCTTGCTGCAGATTTCGCCACAGAGGAGATGTGTTCATTCCAAGACAGGTCAGATGCGACAGAGACGCCCAACATAGATAGGCTGTCACACATTTTCAGGGTATTCGAATCGAAGTGAATATCAGTTGTACCTTCTTGGTGCAACTTCTTCTTGTATCAATATCATTATAAAAAACCAGCAGTAGTCTCGCGATATATATCTTGTTTAAAAAGAGGGATCAAAAACAATTCTCGTTAATGTATTAATTATTCTTTGATATATTAATGAGAAAATTAACTTCACTATTTCAAGTTAGAAATATATAAATTTGGATATTATTTTCATTTTATATTTGACAAAGATCATCTGCATTCGATTCGCGATAGAATCAAATACAGGAAACTTATGATTGATTTTTATTATTAATAATTAATTCAATAATTAAAATTCCAGATTACCTTTACCTTCAATAATTGGAAATTTGTACACTAATGCTGAAGACCATAAAGACAACCCTGAAGAGCACGGAGGGCGGATAAGATCTTTTCCACATGAAAGGGGCGCTTGGTCTACTTACATCTATTTTCCCAGTATACATTAATTCTTTTACTACATCATATTTATATAATCAAATGAAACAATAAAGAACAGGCAGGGCCTTATTAATCAATATGTGCAGCTGTACAGGGTGGCATAATTTTGGGGTCGGCAAAGTACTTTGTAGTCTTAAATATTTTTAGTTTTATTTCAGTATTAGTTTTATCTCAACGAAATATAATTTTTTCAACCTTATCTTATTCTATTAAATCAGCAAAATATCCCCATGAATTCGTCAAAAGAAATATATATATATTGCAGTAAAACCCCGTTTTTTGTAAGAACTGTTTCTTACTTGTTAAAACGCGTTTCAATGAATACCTTTGTAGCAACTAGAATTTACTGATGTTGGTTGAGTTTGGTCCAAAGGTCTAGAATCTTCATTTTTGACCTTCCGTCTCATTTTTGGTGTTTATTTTCAAATTTTTAATTATCAATCAAAAATCAATTATTTGATTTACAAATTAACTTCCCTTTGTCTTAGGTAGAATAAATCTGTCCAAAAACATAAATGTGAAAAAGGGGTCAAGTTCGGTACAAAGGGCTTCACCGACAAGAGTTGAGATCTATATATTTATAATTATTAAATATTTCTCATAAATTATCTCTTAAAAACCCAGTCGGTTTTTCATAAATTTTACCTCTTAATTTCGGGCCCCGAAAAAGGGAAAGTTTCGGTTTTTCAATTTCCTCCTTTAATAATGATCCAAGCTTTACCAGTATGCCAAATTTCAGAATCTTGGCCTATTTTCACTACATATTAATTAAGTCTATAATAAATTTCACCCCCTTCATTTTAGGCCCTGAAAAGGGGATAGTTACACTTTTTCGATCTTTTCCTTTAATTGTACCCAAACTCTACCAGTATGCCAAATTTCAACATTCTAGGATCAGCAGAAGTACTTTAGGTTTTTGATATGTCAGTGAGTCAGTGTAAAAAATGGCACTTTTGAGGGCTTAATAACTCAAGAACTATAATAGATTTATTCATAAAATTTGGGATTCTAGGTGTTCTAGTGGGTCTTATTAGGCATGCAAAATTTCAAGTGTCTAAGTCTAATAGTTTTTGAGTTATGGGGAGTGTCGAAAGTAGCTTGAAATGGTTCTTGTAAATATACACATGGCCAGTGCGTCGCCCGTTTTTCCGACAGTGTGTCTAGATTATTTCAGAAGCTAAACCTAAGCTGTCTTTAACTAGGGCGCTACTCCTAAATGTAAACCATAAATTATAGCTAATTAAAATTCTTTACTATAAGACGCATCACCACTGCCTTTATTATCTTTATTTCATATATACCCCAATATAATTATTTGTCTATAGCCACTTTATTCGGATAATATATGCGAATCACATTATGATAAAATAAATAACGTTGAAAAAGCTTGAAGAAAACTGCATCCACTGTTGAAACAGGGCTATTTTGTTCTCTATTATTTAATTTAATTAATAACAACATTTGAACAAATAATTATTTAATAATTAATAATCATTTTTCTTAGTTACAGTAAATACAGTGATTGAAAATATTATTAAGTCCTTTTTAAAAATAAATGATCAATTGAAGATAATTGAAGAACCTCATTTATCTCTTACTAGAACTGTTGTTTTAAGACATCATTGGATTGACCCTTTTATAGAAACAGTTCAAACAAAACTAAAAGGCTTCCCTAGGTAATTTTATATATTATTAATTTTTAAGTTAAAATTTCGACAACTAAAAACTGAAGAATTTATTATTATAGTTTTAGTATAGCATTCAATTCCATAGAAATTTACACAAATGACGATAAAACTAGATCATTTATTGGGATCACGGTTGGAATTGGAGAAAAAGAATTGATTAAATTAGTAAAAGAATTAGATAACTGTTTGGCCGAATTCAAATTGCCGGAATTTTATAAGGTTTGTTTTTAAAAAATAATAAATAAAATCTTGTTCACAAAGAGAAACAAAGGGGTTGTCCTCTGCCTGACGCGAATAAACATACACACATATATATCGAAATTATATATCTGTATATATATATTATTTATTTGTTTGAGACTATAGTTTCGAAGACTTGGTCTTCATCATCAGTCTTTTTTAATTATAAATATTGTTTTTCATGGAGTCAATACCGTATGGATATTGAAAATTTTCGATCTTTACTTAGCTGGGAGCCAGTTAAAATTAAAATCATCTTTCAGTTCACATTCATATTTAAACACATGTATCCCTTTTCTTTGTGACAAAGAACAGACTGACAATGGAAGGGCCCCCCTTTTTTCCCCACTTCCTTTTATCTAAAATTGTTTGTTTTGACAGAAAACATTCTAAGCAAATAGCTATTTGATAACTCAATTTTTCCGTTCAAACAAAGGTCTGAATTTTTATTAAATGATTTCAAAATTTCTAACGATTCAATTGCGCTAATTAATTTTGGGTTTCTTTCTGCTTTTATTAATTTAATATCTGTGCCTTCCGGAAAAGAGTGATTGTTTGAATTTAAATGTTCAGCTAATGAGTTCTCTTTTTTCTGGTTTCTAAAATCTTTAAAGTGTTCGCTTAATCGAATTTTCAGATTCCTCTCTGTTTTTCCTACTTACATTAATAAAAGCAGAAAGAAACCCAAAATTAATTAGCGCAATTGAATCGTTAGAAATTTTGAAATCATTCAATAAAAATTCAGACCTTTGTTTGAACGGAAAAATTGAGTTAGAATGTTTTCTATAAAAACAAACAATTTTAGATAAAAGGAAGTGGGAAAAAAAGAACCCCCCCCCCCCCCATTGTCAGCCTGTTCTTTCACAAAGAAAAGGGATACATGTGTTTAAATATGCATGTGAACTGAAAGATGATTTTAATTTTAACTGGCTCCCAGCTAAGTAAAGATCGAAGATTTTCAATTTCCATACGGTATTGACTCCATGAAAAACAATATTTATAATTATAAAAAGACTGATGATGAAGACAAGTCTTCGAAACTATAGTCTCAAACAAATAAATAATATATATATATACAGATATATAATTTCGATATATATGTGTGTATGCTTATTTGCATCAAGCAGAGGACAACCTCTTTGTTTCTTTTTGTGAATCAACAACTCTGCTACTCTCGGCAAAACAAAACTTTTCAATAAAATCTTGTTGTTAAAACATTTTAACTATTTTAATTTTATGATTTCAGGAACCTTCTTTTCATATAAGTATACTCTGGACTGTTGGAGAAATAATAAATAAAGAAAAGTTAATCTCTAAGTTTAACAAAGTGTTAGAAGAGAGCTTCAATAGCGATCCTGAAGAATGGACTTTTAATATTGACCATTTAAGATGTAAAACAGGAAATAAAATATTTAAATTCAATTTGAAATCAAATATAAATTAAATTTTATATTATATTTTAAAGAAAAATGTACATATTTAGAGTAAAAATGAATTTTTCTAGCCTATTTCTTATTTTTATAATAAAAAATAATTAACTTATTAAATTAATATTATTTAAGGACGTTCCCTAATAAATCGACTTTCTTGGCATTCTTTTAAAACTTTGAATACACATATTTATAAGTGTCCTTTATAAGTAGAAATTTTTTCGATAGTACTTCCGGCACTAAATTTGTAGATATTGACCAGTGAAATTTGCATATTTAACACGCAAAACCCCATCTTGATTGATGTTAAAGCGACAGTTTCATTAAATAACAATCGTAATTTTCTTGAAATTATTTTGAAAAACTGATAATCAATAACTGAAGATATAACAAATATTTTTCTGTTAAAATAATAGTAGCAAACGGTATTCGTTTTGTCTGAAAAATGAAAAAAATGTTGTGATATGCCTTGTCGACATGTTTTGATGGTCATTGGTCATGGCACGAGGCTTGCGTAATGCTTACTGTGCAGAGCTTGACCGGAACATGAGTGTACTTAAGCAGGAAGTCTCGGATGATAAAAGACACATGCGAGGTGGTTGACAGATCGATCGTAAGGCTGTCACTCGCCTTGCCGCCCTCCCATTGTAACTATTCAACTAAACCCAATGTTATAAGTATATACTACTTCTATTATTTCGCAATAAACCCTTAACTATAAACCAAATCCAAATATATTATAACATTTTGGCGCCCGAACGTAAATTATAACAAAAATGTCAAGTATTTTGATGGTTTTCATTCTTTCTCTCCTGGCATGGCAAGTGGCGACTTGGCAACGTCGCACTGTCCTAGGACATGTGGGTAGCTCTGAGATATAAGTTAACTTTGGGTCAATGTAAATGAAAAGTCAATCTTTATAACAAATAAAACAATTATTAATCCTCAATACAAATAAGTAGCAATATATTAATTCATATGTATAAATATTTATTCATTTTAAAATATAATTCGTAATAGAATTTAACATAAAATATAGCAATATGTAATTTATGCTTAGGCGTTATACTTTCTTATTTTTTTTTTTTTTTTGTTTAAACTTTTTATCTTTGGCGAATTTTTGATTTTTTTAAAAATCTAAGACTTTCGTTGTCTTTTTTTTCTACTTATTCAAATGACTTTCCATTGAAAGGATTTCATTTTTACCTGCCAGAAATCTCCAAAATAAATAAATAAACTTGAAATTTTTTCAAAACATTAGAACGATAAACAATCAACAGGTGTCAGAAGAATGCAATGATGCCAGATCTGAGAAACGACGCAGTGAAATTATTTCTGCCTTACTGCGCATGTGAGAGTAGGGAAAAGAGCGAACTGCATCTAAGCTATATTAGGGAACGTCCTTAATAAGAATAAATGTTATATATTAACCTCTTTACTATTATATACTTATAAATTGCCAGCGGTCTTATATGTTCAAAAATCTTAAGGGCGTTGAAATATGTGGTGCATTTTGTTCTTGAAAAAATGAGGTTGCCTTATTACAGCCGTATAAAAGTGTTATTTCCATTGAAATTCAATCAATATAGATTTCTACTTCTAGTTTCAAATGAAATAAGGAATCCTTGAATGAATCTAATTTAATTATTTGAGATTGAAGAAATAAAAGGATTTTAAGTTTAAGAAGTCTATTTCAATCATCCACTTGTCCATTTACCTCGCTTTCTTTCCTTTAATCTTTATATGGATATAGTACGTCATTTACTAAACAAGTATAAGAAGACAAACAAAGAGGTTGTCCTCTGCTTGATGCAAATAAACATACACATATATTTCAAATATAAATATGTATGTATAAATTTATAATTTCTGAGTTATTTTAGATAGTTTTGTAAAATCTTCCAATTTAGCGTTCATCTTTAAAAATTAATAATAATTAAACTATTGTTTGTAGAATTAATTTGATAAATCAGAACTCTTAATTAGACATTAAAGAATCTTACTTAATCATAAAAATTCAAATTTTATATCCAGGATGACCATAATAATCGTTTATTTCTGAAAATCCAAGAGTTGTTAATAGTCAATTTTTTCAAATGGAACATGGCATAAATTTCAGTATTTTTGAATTCTACATAAAATTCCTATTGAAGTTTATAAAGTAGACCCTATATCAAAATGAATTGTTTTTTAACTAAAATATTATGCCATGTTCCACTCGTCTAGACCTTAATTGTATTATTATGTAACTTTTTGATTTTCAGAAAGAAACGATTATTATGGTCATCCTGATATGCAAATTATTATAAATTTTGAATTTTTATGATTAAGTAAGATTCTTTAATGTCGAATTAAGAGTTCTAATTGATCAAATTAATTCTGCAAACAATAGTTTAATTATTAATTTCTAAATTGGTAGATTTTACAAACTATCTATAATAACTCAGAAATGATAAATTTTAGACATCAAGTGTATTATACAAAACCATCTTAGTTTTTAACACTTAATCTAATGATGCAAAAATATTTGGGGATTTCTATAGAAAATAATAAAGTTTATGGCGATTGCGGCAAAGCTGAAAGTGCCTAAAAGTTGTTAATAATTTATTTATAAAGAGCATATTCAAAAACATAAATATGTCAGTTCAAAATTTTCTCTCAACTCCTTCCATGAAAACTTTTAATGAACGAGTTCTGTGGAACACCCTGTATACATATTTATATTTGATATATATGTGTATGTTTATTTGCATCAAGCAGAGGACAACCTCTTTGTTTCTCTTTATGATTCAAGAACTCTGCTACTCTCATCAAAACAAAATCTTTTCAAAAGGTATAAGAAGTTTCACTTTCCCTATGTGTGCTCACTGATTAGTAGCACACACACTATTATTTTAATTTTTTACTTTACCATACAGGGTGTGGTCAAGTATTGTAATCGTGCATGAAAAAAGTGGTTTTTTCCTTCTTTTTTTCGAAATATCTCATAAACTGCTTAAACTATTTTGATTAAAAAAATTGAGCGAAACCTTGCCATATAGCTCTAAAAAAAACTCTAATAAGTGAACATCGAAAAAATTATATTTTTCGAGATAATAATTGTTTTGTCAAAATGTCTGTAGTTAGTTGGGTAATCTCTCTGGTTGTCCGTTAGTCTGTGCGTTACCAAATTTTTGTGGACGAGCAAGCTCAAAAACTGGTGTGAATATCGAAACCAAATTTCACGCGTAGTTTTCGTCCATTGAGATTAAGAGCTGATTAGATTTTGGTGCAAATCGACCCAAAATTAAGAGGGATGGAGGGGGGGTTAAAAATTAAAAATCTAGGCCCTTTGAGCGAACTCAACTAAATTTTGTATACATAATCAGTGGAACCCCAGAAGTCTAAAAATGCATAAACTAACCGCCTTAAATGGGCGCGGGGGTGTATGGTCAAAAAATGAAAATCTAAGCTCTTGTACCAAACTCAACCAAATTTTATATACATATTCAGTGGGCCCCCAGGAGTCTAAAAATTCAAAAACTAACCCCCCCCCCCCCTATATGTTTATAAATAATTTTATTAAATATAAGTGATGGGCCAGGTCGTATAGTAAAGTCAAGTGGATGGCCACATCAGAACAGGTCAGCTTATTTTTATTAAATATTTCAAAAATAAGTGATTTATATAATTAAGTAAAATTCTATTGTAGAAAAAGACCTTTAATTAAAAATCTTAAAATAATTTTTAGATATAGAAAGAAGTGCAAGATACATTTTAAATAATCCTAATTATGATTTTATTACATTATGTTGTATTTCAAATACATTTAATAAAAATAATAAATCAAATGATAGTAAATCAACAAGATATTACTCTAAATTAACATTTTTAACTAATATAATTAGTAGAACAAAAAATATTTATTTATTTACAATAAAATTTTCTTTAATATTATATACGTGTCTTTGACCTTTAAAAAACAATATAATATAATATACAATTGGAAAAAAAAATAGTTTATATTTATATTTCAAAATCTTAATATTATCCCAGAAAATATTTATAAAGTTTTTGTTTCCAATTTAAGCCACCCTTGGAGTGTAGAGAAAATGTAATTAATTTTCTATTTACATCAGGGGTGGAATGAATCAGAAAAAAAACCTAAAAATCATTAGTTCGTCTACAAACTAAAGTAAATTTCAACTGGATTAGGATAATCCATTATTGCAAAAAAAAGGAATTAGTAATATGGATACATTAAGACAATCTTAGATTGAATGCTATAAAATATTACATTAAAAATATAGAAATACAGTTATATTTTTAATAATTTTTCTATTCAAATTATATATATTTATAGGTATATTCGAATATATCTATGTGTTTTTTATTTATGTATGCATATATATATATATATATATATATATATATATATATATATATATATATTCTTTTTTTAAGATATATTACTTTATATGAAATATGTCTATGAGATGAAAATAATGGTGGAAGAGATATCTTCATTTAATGTGATTTGTAATTCATGTTTTTCAATCCTCCTCACAAGAATAGTATGTTTTTCTGAAAAAAAAATCAAATTGAATTATTAATCAGTAGAGATTGTGGTGTTGGTGCAAGGTGAAACATCTTTAATAAAGATAAGAGTAAATAAATATTATATTTAATATTGATTTACCATGAGTTAAGGATACTAGGTCACTTATTTCACATTAAAATTAAAAGATATAAAATTTTTTTCTTTTTCAATCTGTTCAATAAACACATATATAACCTGTTATTCAATAAGTTGAATTAGTTACTTTCTGTACTTCCTGAAGATGGGTTGATAGCCCGAAATATATATATTGAAAAAGAAAAAAAATTTTATATCTTTTAATTTTTTAATTTTAATGTGAAATAAGTGACCTAGTATCCTTAACTCATAGTAAATCAATATTAAATATAATATTTATTTACTCTTATCTTTAATAAATTGAATTATTATTAATTTCATTCCAATTAATTTTAAATTTGAATCAATTTATTCTGTACATATTTGTTGTAAAATATTTATGTGCAAGTATATTAAAAAATGGGGAATCGGATTAGCCGAGAGCTTAAGACACTAGCCTTCTAAGCAGGAGTCCCGGGTTCGAGTCCGAGTCCCTGCATTGATATTTGACCGGCTATAATCTGATTCCTAGTCACCAATCCGTCTGGCAAGCGTGGTGACTTAATGCCAACCCCCTTCCATTTGATGGAAGAGGCCTATATTCAGGAGTGGATTGTCGCTATCGACAGGCTAATGATGATGATGATGATGATATTAAAAAATAGATGTTTTTAAAATTCTTAGCATATTAAGGTAGTTGTCCTGCCAAATGGGTTTTCTTAGGATTTTTTTGAAATTTAGAAAGATTATTATTTAAATACTTGTGCATCGATTGGTGGCAAAACAAAATTTATGAACAATACAACATCTGAGATTTCAAATTCATTTGGTGATCCATCCGAAAGTCATGCGGGCTATACGCGAAATGACGTTGGATTGTAGCTAAATGGATCACATCTTTTTCTCTCTTGGTCCGGACTTAAGACTCCGCAGACTCCAATAGCATAATCCGCAGTAGTCTTGCGATAAATATCTTTTTCAAATAAGCGCGGTCAAAAACAATTCTCATTGATATATCAATTATTCTTTGATATATTAATGAGAAAAATTAAAAATTTATTTAAAATCATTATTTCAAGTTAGAAATATATAAGTTCAGATATTATTTTCACTCAATATTTGACAAAAACTACCTACATTTGATTCGCGATTGAATTGATTAAAAAATAACAAAACGATTTTTATAGAAATAACTCGACCTTTAAAATGTATTTTATCTGTCATTTTAATATAAAAATATTCAATCTCTTACAATGGTGCCAGATTTGTCAAACGAGAACGGGATTGGCTAGAATTTGTACATAAACGGCAAAAAGTTTTGGGCCCAAACGATTGTATTTATTTTATCATAGAAATTTCAGATAAAACACATTATAAAGGGAGATTTATAAAACAAATCCTTGAAAGTAATTTTTAAATACTTTCTTAAGGTAGTTGATTCGTGACAATACTAGCAAAAAGTTAATGCTAGAGTATATAGAACAGTCAATAATGATTCATAGTTCATAAGCCCGAAACTATTTGCTGTTTATGTACCAGTACTAGCCAATCTCGTGCTCGTTTGAAAAATCTGGCAACATTGTCCGAGCTTGAATATTTTTATCATAGAAATGACAGTAAAAATACATTATAAAGGTCGATGTATAAAACAAAATGTTCGTAATAAGCGAATGAAAGCTGTTGCGACAATGATTGAAGCGAAAAAAACGTCAAAAAGTACTAAAGTTAACCCACTTTTTTAGGTTAAATACATGCGCTGTTGCCAGCTTGTTTTTAGTGTAAATTTTTTAATTATACATTTTTCATTATTTATTCATTATTATCTCAGAAACTGTGTTGTAACT
Source organism: Forficula auricularia (assembly GCA_024734495.1). NCBI lineage: Eukaryota > Metazoa > Arthropoda > Insecta > Dermaptera > Forficulidae > Forficula > Forficula auricularia. Next base: position 4,494,051 of record JALMQS010000225.1, read on the forward strand.
ATGAATTAAAATTTTCTTAATAAATGTATTAGTTATTGTTTTAGTTATTGTTGGTTTAGTTTTTTATAATAATGGTAAGAAGAGTTTCTTAAATATAATTAAATATGTATGTAAACATTCCTATATCCTGATGCAATGTATAAGAATCTGAAAAACTCTTTGGAATTTATTATCTCCGAAACTATATTGTTCATAAATTTGGTTTTGCCACCAATCGATGCAGAATTATTTAAATAATAATCTATTTAAATTTCAAAAAAATCCTAAGAAAACCCATATGGTCAAACAAGTACCATAAATGATTTATTATATTAATAAAAAATAAAATTTAAAATAAACGTGTTCAAAATTGTTTTATAAAATATTTTAATTTTTTTTAATTTATAAACAATAAATAAAATTTTTTTTTCTATTTACTTAAGAGAATGGTATACAGAGTGTAAATAAAATGGAGCGTTTTCTATTCATCGAAATGCCTATATTAACAAATATCCAGTTCCGCTTCTGTCTGTGTTTATTTAATGAAAATTCATATCTCAAGAATGAAGCAAATAAGGAATCATTTTGAGCACAATAAAATGTCTAATATTTTATCAAAGATAACATAATTTGATAAAACTAATATTTACTCAGATATTAATGATTAATAAATTAAAATGGCTACCATTTAAAATTTAATAAAGATAAATTTCCTCAATTATTTTTTTACAGAGAATTCTGATATCAAGAGTAGTAAATTGTAAAATCGTAATATTAAATTTTATTAAATAAACACAGAACGACAGATGAAATGAGTTAGGGCCATTTGTATGTCGGTTGGTAAACTCTTTTTAACGTTGCCAAAGGGTAAAACCTTAAAATTCACCTTGTGGTGGGTGGAATGGCCAATCAGAAGACAGTACCTTTCATCTGATTGGCCATCCCACCCGGCACAAGGTGAATTTTAAGGTTTTACCCTTGGCAACGTTTAAAAAGAGTTTACCTATCGACATACAACTGGCCCTTAGAGATTTTTATTAACACAACTTTTAATATCATTTCGATGAAGAGAATATTTTCTTGAACTAGGACCCACATTTTATTTACACTTTATATAAAGTATTAAAATTTTTAGTAACAAGCAAGTAACAAATAACAAGTAAAATAAAATCGGATGATCTAGAATGAATGAATAATTCTTGAAATCCCAGCCGAATCGATATAGGAAAAAGAGATGTAGGGCACTCAAGGAATGGAAGGATGAGTTCAGGAAGAGCTGGAACAGGCAATATTGTAAGAATTAAGAAAAAGAGGATCATTTTTTGGCTCTTTTATGATTTTTGTACCTTTCTTCATTGACATGGCGACGGCTTCTTTTTGAAGGTCCTTGGCCTAAAGACTGATATCTCTTGGTAGCTCTTCGGACTTCACGAAGTTCACGTCTTGGTGCTTCTTTTAGCTAGAATTTAATATAAAATTACATATTTAAAAAAGGATTTTTTTTTTAAATTATACATAATTTTCTAAAGATTCAGGATGTTATTTAAAAATCTCGAGCTGTTTAACCAAACGTGAAGGTGCAATTTCTGGGACCATTGTAGTTTTAATTTTTTTGTTTGTATTTTATTCTAATATTACTGACTAGCTGCAAGGCCCTCTTGCTGTCCAAAAGGAACACCCCTGGACCCCCAACCCACGAACCCCACCCGAACACCCAACTCCCACCCAGCACCCCCACCCCCCGCACCTGTGCCCAACCCCATCCCACCACTATGCCTCTGGACCCTCACCTGAACCCCATAGTCCACCCCCGCACCACCCCACTATACCTCTGGACCCTCACCTGAAACCTCCACTCCACCCTGCACCACCACCCCCGCACAGCGTCATTGCCCCCAGCCCCGGACTCCACCCGGCACCCTCATACCAACCCCGCACCCCATACCCTAACCCACTCCATTCCACCCCGCCCCCGCCCCCAGCATTTTTAGCTTTCTAGTGACCTACAGATTATGTATACAAAATTTGGTTGAGTTTGCTCCATGGGCAAGAATTTACATTTTTCCACCCCCCCCCCCCCCTTTTTTTGGGTGGTTTTTTGGGGGAATTTTTTTAAACAAAAGACGTCAGAAATCATATCCCCTACAACTTTGCATATAATAAAATTTGCCGTAGGGTTAATAGTTTAGGAGTTATTTGATCATTTTCATTCGTGCCCCCCCCCCCCCAAACCCCTTTTGGGGTCAAAATCACAAAACGTTATATAGCTATAAACGTAAGTTAGAAGACATCTGATCCAAATATGAAATTTCATAATAATCCCTTCAGCCGTTTTTACGTGAATCGTGAGCAACTTTTCGAAAACATACAGACATACAGGAATTTTGTTGAGGGTGTTTTCGTTCATAACTTTGGTTGAAACGTGTGCAACCAAAATTTGGCGTGATTTGGAGGAATGTACAGACAAAACCTTAATTTTGATTCTTAATGATAGCTTTAAACTCAGGCAGAAAGCTATAAAAATATTTTGAGTGTTTCTTCAGTTTCCCCTCTGATAAAACAATATTTTAAAAGCAAACTTGAAACTTATCTTTGAAACGTTTGAAACATTAATTGGGTTAATTTTAGCTAGAAAATGATAAGTATAAAGATATAATATCAGTGAATCGTTACCTGTGCATCACATATAAATTACCATAACATAAACACCTCTTAAAATGTCATATCGTCGCTGTTATATCAAAATGTCGTATGTAAAAATCTACACTTTTCATTAGGTAAGAAAAACTTCTGTTTTCATTTTGTATTCACCCTAAATACTTATTAACATAATACTATCTATTCTGAGTTCTATCACCTGATAACCATAGAGTAATATAGAGTGGAAGGCTCCATAAGGAGCCAATGTATTTTAGCGTATACGAGTTACAGAGCTCTCTGGCGAGACAAGGGCAAAACCATTGAGAAATAAAATGGCGGAAACCCGCTATCTTCGGGACAAATTTTGGTGATATTATCAAGAGTAAAAAATATGCTTATATATATACATAACATAAAAGGTATGTATCTTTTATCTATGACAAAGACTTTGAATGTTCTATGATCTTTGGATAGCTCTTAAGAACTAAGCGTTTGTTAAGTGCAGTCGCTAGAGAGCGCTTTTTCTATATACGGTAGCCTTCCACTCTATATTACTCTATGCTGATAACATACAACAATTTGAGAGCAGATGGAGCCAACAAATACAAGTGTTTTTCTTGAATAAAATTTTTTTTGGCAATTTTGACATAGGACATTTTGATATGACAGTGATAATATTTAGTAAATATATTTATAATAATAATAATTATAAGCTAATAAGCAGTAAAAAAAATGATTACTTTGTCAACTTTTTTCATAAATTCTTCAATCATTTCTCCACATTGTAGATTTTCTTCTGGTTCCCAGGTATCATCTTTAGCTGAGAAACCTTTCCATCTTATTAGGAAATTCCTCTTGCCATTTTTTTTGAATTGAACTTCTATTATTCTTGCAACCTATTTACAAATAAGTTCAAATAATATATTATTTTTATTATAAATATCTATAGTGATTAAATAAATTTAAGATTCTGTTCATTATGGTTTTATATATTCATTAATTTGTGAAAATAGTTAAGAAGATTAAGTATTTACTTTTGTCTAAATTAAATATTAATTCACCTCGTTTATCCGGACTAACTGGGACCAAAGGCAAATCGGATAATCCGGATATTGGGAACTGACATGAAGGCGTGGCTTAAAAAACATGTCGGAAAGTAGCTTACACTTTTAAATGTTTAACCCGTGTGATAGTAGGCTAAATTAATCAAATGTTATTAAATATCACAGATATATTATCTTGGACGGGTGATAACCCAAATCAAAAAAATATTAATGATGCGCAACGGATTTTATCTGTGGGTCATTTAATTAAATGCGGCATAAATAATGAAAAAAGTGATAAAAATGTGACCGTAGTTACTGCTCTTTGTATACTATCACACATGAAAGAAAAGCCGAAAGATATAAATGCAAAAATATGCAAAAGCGGAAAAATAATTTCTATTACATGTTCTTCTAAGGCAGGATTAGGAGAAAAGTGTAAACATGCAGTGGCAACATTATTTTATTGTTATCGGTGAGTTTAAAATTTCTAACCTCTAATATTTGTAAACTTTGACACTTTTGCATTCAACATGTATGTAATTAATAAAAAATAAATTTTTATTGTAGTAAAGGAGATGACTTGGAGATATTTTCATGTACAGATTTAAAATGGAAATGGAAAACTGTACAAACCAATGCCTTGAAACAATACTCTGACAATCTCTAACTGCACAAGATACTCTATTTTTTGATTTGTTACGTTCTGTAAATACTTAAACTTCCATTTTTATGTTTTATTTTTAGATAATTTGTTATAAAAAATTTATTGCTAATATAAACAGCATATATTTACTATCTATTTACAGTTGTAAGCTATTAATAGTTTGTTTTTTTACTACCAGACTGCGTGACTCAATTTGTCAGTTCCCAATATGAGTAATAAAAATCCTCAATTAAGCGAATTTGAATTTATTACGATAAAAAAACATGTTTATATCAAAATTACATAGAATTGTTCAAAAAAATACATACGTTAAAAAAAATGTTAAATTATAATTACATTCTTGCTATCAGAGTTAAAAATTATTATCTACTCGAAAGCTTGTTCTAAGTCGAGAAACAATAGCGTAGTTTAGTTTCCCCCTTGATATAAATAAACTTTTATTTGAAACTTTTATTCATATAATGCACTGTTTTTGAGTTATAAGACTGTCTCAAGATAAATAACTCACCCGGTATAGGTAAAATATCATTTTAATAACACTGTTCGACAAAAATTGAACAAAAATTTCCCCACGTAAACCTAACAATGGATTCCAGTAGTTTTATACGCTGATTATCATGCAATTTCCCGATTTTTTACAACACGTCAGAGTTTTGAGATATTATTGATCAAAATGACGAAAAAGGCCATTTTGACCTATTTTCGAGTCCCATTAGCTATTAAACAGCAATATTTGAAATCAAAATATTTTGTTGCCGTAAATGGAAAACAGCTTCCTCTTTGATTTTCAAATTACCACCCGTTTTTAGCTCAATTAGAACTCGAGTTATAGCTAAAAGACTAAAAACTTATGTTTTTATCTATGTTTATTATCCTTTAAAATCACGTGATTTAACTCGAGTTATAATTGAGGTAAAAACAAATGGTAATTTGAAAATCAAAGAGATTCGTCATTTTGACGGATAATATCTCAAAACAATGACATGTCGTAAAAAATTGGGAAATTGCATGATAATCGGCATATAAAATTCTACCGGAATCCATTGTTAGATTTACGGGGAGAAATTTTTTGTCGAACAGTGTAATTATTATATTTCTGCATGATCCATACCTCATATTCTTTTTTTTCACTTCCTTCCTCTTTCTCATTTTCATTTTTAGTTGAAGTTTTTTTTTCTTTTTTATTTTTGGGTTTCTTTCCATTTGTTAAAGATACAAATTTATCTATAAGATCTTTGCAATTAAGATTTTCTTCCAATTCCCATGAATCATTATCATTTCCATATCCTTTCCAATGTACTAAGAATTGTCTCTTTCCTTTAATTGTTTTCACATCAATGATCGATTCTACCTATAAAAAAAATTTGAATTAAACAATTTTCCTAGAGAACAAGATTTACTGTGTTAAATATTTTTTTGAGGAATAACTAACTTATTAATAATTTTAAGTTTCGTAAGATATTTATAAGTGTTTATTAGCTTGTTACTAGAAAATTTATATATAGGGTGGGACATTAAGATCTCCCACATTTTAAAGAGTGCACCTGTTTTGATTCAACCACATGATTCATTTTTATTCATCCAATTGTTAATAAATAAAACCAAAATGTGTTATTTTTTCAGAAAATTGAGACCTGCTTATGCGAAAGATATTTTTAAATAAATTCTTGATTATTTTTGATTCTATTAAATAAATAAGGTTCTTTATAGAAACAATTATAAAACGTTTATTAATAATTCTAACGTTTATGGAGAACAAAATATGTTAAAAACCACAATCACAATACTTTTTCAAGGCCTTTGAGAACAATGAATTAACACAACCGATTGTCTGACTGGGTACAAAAGTAAAAAGAAAACCTTTTTTAAAACCATAAGATTAGAATTTTTCTACTTGAGAATAATTAATTTGATTACGAAAAAACCCATCAAAAACAAATTTAGCCGAAGATGAGACCGTGACAGATCGAATTGTCACCCCAAAAACCCCCTAACCCGTGAATTTCATCAAAATCGGTAGAGCCGTTTTCAAAATAGAACAAAGATACAAATATACAAACAAATAAATATATATACAATTTTTGCTCGTTTAATAAGAGTAGATAGATAGATAAGATAAATTAACACATATCCTTAGGGATATTAGTATATTTCTATTTATTGTGATCGAATTATAAAAAAATTATATTTAATGACAATGAAAATCCAAAACAGCTATTGTTATATAAAGAACAAATTATCTATAAAATTTTAAAATATAATGAAGAAAAATGAAAAATAATATACTTACTTCATATTCCTCTTCTTGATCATCATCCTCATCGTCATCTTCCTCTTCCTCATCATCATTTTGATTCTTTTTTTTAATTCCGTCGGATTGGTCTTCTGAAATTTAATTAACTTTTAATTCCATTGTAACCAAGAAAGAAATAATTTTTGATATTTATTATATTATTTTTACCTTCAAGAAATTCTTCAATTAAATCAGGACAATTTAATTCTGACTCGTACTCCCATGAATCATAACTTTCTTCGCAACCCTTCCAGCGAATTTTAAATTGGCGCTTTCCTTTATGATTACGAGAAGCAACAATTGCTTCAACCTTAAAAAATGCAATTCTTTAATATACAATTTTATTACCTAAGGTAGTTGTTTCGCGACAATACTAGCAAAAAGTTAATGCTAGAGTATATAGAACAGACAATAAGGATTCATAGTTCATAAGCCCAAAACTTTTTGCTGTTTATGTACCACTATTAGCCAATCCCGTGCTCGTTTGACAAATTTGGCACCATTGTAAGAGATTGAATATTTTTATATTAAAATGACAGATAAAATACATTTTAAAAGTTAAAAAATATCCCGTATAGTGCAATGTATAAGAGTCTGAAAAACTCTATTTTTGAAATTTAATATCTCCTGAACTATATTGTTCATAAATTTCGTTTTACCACCAATCTATGCAGAAGTATTTAAATAATAATCTGTCTAAATTTCAAAAAAATCCTAAGAAAACCCATTTGGCGGAACAACTACCTTAATTTTTTATTTAATATTTTAAGATGTTTCTAGAACTAGATATCAAAATTTTGTTTCCTAAAGAGAATTCTATTTCCATGGAAATTGAACTGAAAATTAGAGGGGGGGGGGGGGGGGGGTAAAAAATTAAATATTAATAAAATTTTCATTCTAAAAAAATCAAGTTGGATGTAATTATTACTTTAGGGGACCAAAATGGGGAGAGTTAAAAAATAGAATTATCAATTTAAATTCTAGACTCTTTGATCGATCGATTTGTATGATATTTTGCATATGCACCCTAACCGATCTTACAGAAATGACTTCATGTGAAAGTGTCCCAAAGAAGGGGGGGTTCAAAAATATTTTAAAATAATAAAATTTTCAAACATAAATCCCAAGAAATATTATATTTACAAAAGACGAGTCTAATATTAAAACGGTGAGATTATTAATTGCAAATGGGTAAAAAATGTGGGGGGATCCCTTAAAAAATTTAATAATTAAATATAAGAGGGTGCAGATGTATGGTAAAGTTATGTGGATGGCCACATTAGGATATTTTTAATTTATATTATATATTATAAGCCCAAAATTATAGTCTCATCAAATAAATGAAATTAAAGGGTAAATGTAATATGAACAGTCTTGAGATTGATTACTAAAAGATAGATTATGTCAGTGGCGTATACACGGGGGGGAGGGGGTAGAGGTCAGAAACCCTCCCTACCCCAGAGACAGACCCTATCTATCTGTCAAATCTAAAGTCTAGTCTTCTATTCTATAAATCTTCCTTTATAATGTACTTTATCTGACATTTCTATGATAAAATATATTCAAGCTCGGACAGTGTTGCCAGATTTGTCAAACGAGCACGGAATTGTTTAGTAGTGGTACATAAACAGCAAAAAGTTTTGGGCTTATGAATTCTTATTGTCTGTTTTATATACTCTTTGCTAGAAACAACTACCTTAAAATAAAATAAACTGCAACGGATCGTTGCTAAACTTTATCCAAATTCATTTGAAATATTAATATGTTTATTCCTTTATTATTAATCAGATATCACTTGCTATTTGCAGTTCATGTTGAGTTTAATTCAAAAATAATGATCGATTCTTATTTAAAAGTCGAGGAATAACCATTCTACCTTCGATTTTTGACATTTCGGTTATTATTGGTAACCATTGGTGAAGACATGGACGAATCTTCTTAAAATCAAAAATAGCGATCGATTCTCATCTAATACTTGAGGAATAACAATTCTACATTAGATCTTTGACCCTCCGATTATTATTGGTAACCATTGCTGAAAACATGGAGGAATCGACTTAAAATCAAAAATAACAATCGATTATTATCTAATACTAGAGGAATAACCTTATTGCATTCCATTTTTGATGTTTTGACTATTAATGGCAACCGGGCCCTTTTCTCGTTACACAAGGCAATAAATAGAAATGGCAAAACGGGCCTTTTTCTCGTTACACAAGGCAATAAATAGAAATTTCGCGTCTCCCTCACTTTCGCCCCTCTTTCACCCAAATGGTTCAGTAGCCACAACCCCCGCTGAAAAAGCCGAATCGCTAGCCTCCTATTTCGCAACCAACTCCACTTTAGATGACAAAGGGCTTAACCCGCCCACTTATACCCCAAACCAACCTCATGGGCAAAATAATTCTTCAAGGCCCTAAATAATCATAAAAGCCATTAATAAATTAAATTCCAAATCCGCCGCTGGCCCGGATAACATCCCACCAATTCTCATTAAAAAATGCGCCCCTGAACTTGCCCCTATCTTATCCAAGCTATTCCAACTCTCTACGAATCGGGCATATTCCCCAAAAGCTGGAAAATAGCCAGGGTCACACCTATTCCTAAAAAAGGAGACACTTCACAAATCTCTAATTACAGGCCTATCTCGATCACATCTGTTCTTTCCAAAATAATGGAATTAGTCATAAACCAACACGTCCTTCATCACTTAGAAAACAATAAATTAATTCACGATAGGCAATATGGATTCAGACAAAATCGTTCCACAGGCGACATCTTAACCTATGTCACCCACACCTGGAACAATACTCTAGAGGCCGGAAAAGAAACCTTCGCTGTAGCCCTTGATATCTCCAAAGCTTTTGACCAGGTTTGGCACAAAAATCTTCTTGCCAAACTGCCAGCCTTCGGATTCACACCAACTCTTCGCAAATGGATAGAAAGCTTTCTGACAAACCGAAGTATAAAAGTTGTGGTGGATGGAACATCATCTGAATCGTTCTCCACAAACTCTGGTGTTCCCCAAGGCTCCGTAATCTCCTCCACACTTTTCCTAATGTATATAAACGACCTTTTCGATCAAACGGCAAACCCCACTCATTGTTACGCCGACGATAGCACTCTACACGGTAAACCCTCACTCCCGAACAATCGAATCAATGTTACCTCCTCAATTACTCTCGACCTAGACAAACTGAATAAATGGGGCTCACAAAATTTAGTTAACTTCAATTCAAACAAGACTCAATGTTGTCTAATTTCTAGGCGCGAAAATAAAGATTTCCCTGATATTCTCTTCGATTCGAATACCCTAAAAATGTGTGACAGCCTATCCATGCTGGGCGTCTCTGTCGCATCTGACCTGTCTTGGAATGAACACATCTCCTCTGTGGCGAAATCTGCAGCAAGGAAGATTGGCTTCTTATTCAGGTCCAAGCGATTTTACAAACCCCCACAACTTCTCACCATCTACAAGGCCCAAATCCGCCCCTGTCTCGAATACGGCTCTCATCTGTGGAGAGGGGCCTCAAAATACTCTCTTGCTACCCTGGATGCAATTCAGAAACGAGCCGTCAGGCTAATTGACGATTCTACCCTCACCGACTCCCTCGACTCGCTGGCTCATCGAAGAGATGTCTCTGCCCTTTCCCTTTTCTATAGATACTATCACGGCAGGTGCTCTGATGAGATAAAATCAATAATTCCCCCCAAAGCATGCTTTGCACGTAGCACGCGTTTTGCCGACTCCCAACACTCTTTCGCGGTTAAATTAGAAAAGTGCCGGACCACTTCATTCGCCAATACATATATCCCCATGACTTCAAGGAACTGGAACTCTCTTCCAGCCTCTATCTTTCCCAGCACCTATAATCTTCAAACCTTCAAAACCGGAGTGCATAGACACCTACGTCTACACCCTCTCACTTAATCAACTTTCTTTCTCTTCGGTAATGCAAGGGTCTTTCGAGATCCATAGGGGCTGCATCTTTACTGGTGCACCCCTTCTTGCATTCGATTGCATTAAAAAAAAAAAAAAACCTCTACTGAAAACGTGGAAGAATCGACTTAAAATCAAAAAGACTAAATTCTTTAATGGCAAACAACTCAAGCTTGAGTTGTTTACCAAAAAAGAATTTAGTCTTTTTGATTTTAAGTCGATTCTTCCACGTTTTCAGTAGAGGTTGCCATTAATAGTCAAAACATCAAAAATGGAATGCAATAAGGTTATTCCTCTAGTATTAAATAATAAACGATTGTTATTTTTGATTTTAAGCCGATTCCTCCATGTCTTCAGCAATGGTTACCAATAATAATCGAAGCGTCAAAAATCTAATGTAGAATTGTTATTCTTCAAGTAATAGATAAGAATGAATCGCTATTTTTGATTTTAAGTCGATTCCTCCATGTCTTCAGCAATGGTTACCAATAAAAACCGAAACGTCAAAAATCCAATTTAGAATGGTTATTCCCCAAGTACTAGATGAGAATCAATCGCTATTTTTGATTTTAACTCGGTACCTCTATGTCTTCAGCAATGGTTACCAATAAAAACCGAAACGTCGAAAATCCAATATAAAATGATTATTCCTCAAGTACTAAATGAGAATCAATGGTTATTTTTGATTTTAACCCGATTCCTCTATGTCTTCAGCAATAGTTACCAATAAAAACCGAAACGTCAAAAATCCAATATAGAATGGTTATTCCTCAAGTACTAGATGAGAATCAATCGCTATTTTTGATTTTAACCCGATTCCTCTATGTCTTCAGCAATGGTTACCAATAAAAACCGAAACGTCAAAAATCCAATATAGAATGGTTATTCCTCAAGTACTAGATGAGAATCAATCGTTATTTTTGATTTTAACTCGATTCCTCTATGTCTTCAGCAAAGGTAACGGATAAGAAAACAACGCAGTTGCTATGGTTACTTATAAAATTGCCTCCCAAATTTTTAGCATTTCACAGAAAGAAGCCTTCAATTCTTACGTAAGCAAGGTTAAATGAGCTATATTAAAACGATCCAATGAATAAATTTTAAAGAATTTAAAATATAAAAATTAAAAAAAGTACTATCTTACTCTTGAGTAAAGTACTTTAAAATATAATTTTACTAAAAACTTTATTTAACCTTTTTTGTGGTCCCCAAGGTACTTAATTAGGATAATAAATTTCATCAAAATTGGTTATGTCATTTTCAAAATATTTAGAAAAAACTAAAAAAGTACTGAAATAAAGTACTAATGTTTGTGGGCCGATATGTACCAAAAACTAATCAGCGCTTCATTTTGTTAAACTAATGGTAGGTTTTCAATTTCATTTCAATCGGTGCAACGGTGTGGAAAAAATCGTGGGCCAAAAAAACGATAACATACATACATACCATACATACATCACGCACGCACTAAATGAAAAAATCGCACTTTTTGGCCTCTCGACGAGACCCCATGTAATTTTTGGCAAAACCGTCACGTGCTAAAATTCAACCTAATTGAATACTACAATTTGTGACTTTAATTGAGACCATGGGTTCCGTAGTTTTTTCCTGAGGACCCTTTGAAGTCGCGCTTGCCGCCAGACCGATTACAATACTTTCTCCATGCTTCGCATTGGATAAAGTAAAAAAAAAGACCATTTTTGTAAATATGGACATGGGAAGGGAGTATTTATTGCTCGATGGTCATATAATTGTAAAATAAAAAATAAATATCTAAAGTTTAATTTTTAAATAAATATATTTTTTTCAAAAAACTAACTAGAACCCCCCCCCCAAAATAAAGTTCTGGCTACGTCACTGATTGTGTATATATTTATTTGCTTTGTATCAAAAAGATAACATCTCGTTTGATTTATAAGTTTTAGATAAATGTTTTTGTTTTACCTCCCCCTCACGCCCCACCCCCACTCCACCCAAGATTTCTATCCCGCTAAAAACTTTTAACTTCTGAACATCTAATATAACTTTTTAATCTCAATAAAAAGACCTTGAATGCAAAATAAAATTCTATCGGATAATAAAAATGGCTTCATTTAAATTTTTTAGATATTTTCAATATTTTGTTTTTTTTGAAACTTCTATTTACCACCCACCCAATACGCCCTCCTATCAAAAAAATGTTATATTCTTTTAAATTTATCAAATGTTTGATTTTAGAAAGCTCCATGATTTGAAACAAAATTATTGTTTAGATAAAAAAACAAACAAACAAACAATTGTTTATTTTTATTTGGACGTCTCATATTTTTTTGTTTACTTTTTAAGACAAAAAGATGCCAAAGAATAAAAATGATATTGTCTTATAATATATTTTTAAATAGTTAAATAATGAAATATATTTAAACATAATCAAACCTCATATTGTCCATCGCTTAATTCATTTACATCTTTAGCTTTTTTAGAATTTCTTTTGGCGTTGTCTACTCCAGTTGATGTTGAATTATCAATATCATTTTCACTTTCTGTTTCCTGTGTTTTTTTCTTTAGAGATTTTTTCGCCATATTAACAAAAATAATATAAATATAATCAAAGGAATTTGAAAATATGTAAGATTACTATTAATAATAAAAGGGACGCCAAATAAACGGAGAGAATAAGAAAGACGCATAAACAGAGGACTACATGAGTCAAAAGCGCTTTATTTAAATTAATGGCTATTAAATATATGGAACATTTTATCTAAACATATCAATTCTTAATAATTCATAAATTGTTTAACATTGTTTTTATTTAAATTAAATTACTTTAGTTAATTTAGATTTCATTTTTTATACATATTTGTTGATAGCTATTTTTTAAGCTAATTTCAATTTTTTTAGATAATTAAGTGAATTTTTAATAGATATACGATATTCTAGAATCTAATTTCTTATTCATGATGATTGATATAATATTATTTATTAATAAAAAGAAACAATCAAAAAGGAGTTCCTTTGAATACCACACTAGCGCATAGGGGGTCAAGTTGCGGTCTCATGGCGGCAATTTTTAGGTGGGGCATTACTCTAGAATAAAAAGTTATAATGTCTGAAAATAAACCCCCCAGAGTACAAAGTCGAAGCCTGAAAAAAAATTTAGGAGCGGCCCTCATGCTAATTAAGGGGCTATGCCCCCTGGACCACCACCCCCGCCTTCACCCCCCACCCCCGACCCCCGTTAGGTACCTATGTGTTGTATTCAAATCAAGCGAAATCGAAATATCGATTACTAAGACATTAAGATATATAGTATTTCCGGCTCAAGTTTTCGGATCAATTAAAAATAAACTGCATAATGGTTGGTGCTAGACTTTATCCATAGCCATTTGGAAAAGTATTAATATCTTTATTTTTTATTACTAATTAGATAAAGACCAGATTGGTCTTTTTGTTAAGTACTTGCTTACTGTAAAGTACTTTAAAAATTATAATTTTACTAAAAACTTTATATATATTTAATATATATAACCTTTTTTATGGTAGCCACTTAAATAGAATACCTACATATGTATTAAATCTCATCAAAATTGGTTAAGCTATTTTCAAGATATTTAGAAAAAAGTAAAAAAGTACTGGAATCACATACTACTAAAGGGCATTTGTGCCTGTCTCTGTTTGTACCTACCTATATGCGTCCCCCCAGGTGGTGGGGGCTGGGAGGTGGGGTCCAGGGGCTACTAAGGGAAATTTGTGCCTATGTCTGTACCTATATATATATAGAGGTGGGGTCCAGGGGTGAGGATTGGGGTCCAGGGGTGAGGATTGGGATCCAGGGGATGCGGGGTCTATGGGTGGGGAGTCCAGGGGGTAGTTTTACTGGGTTGGTTGGTGATCAGAGGCGGGGGAGAAGTTCCGGGGTTGGGGAGAGGGTCGGTGGGATGGAGAGTGGTTGAGGGTCCAGGGGGCGAAGTGTGGCTTCCACTTGGCTAGCAAGAGGCCCACCGAAGACGCCTTTCTTCAGTACCTAGAGTGTACAGAATTTTTGATGTGAGGATAATTTTTTATTTTGTTATTATTTTTAAAAAATATTGATGTTGTTCTGAATAATGGTTGAGTGTTAATGGTAATAATTTCACGAGACTACAATCAATGTAATATGAGGCCGGACAATGGTATTTGAATACATTTTGAAAAAAGCTGTATTGTGTTTGCTGTATTTTTATTTTTTCAATTATCTCAAAATTCATCCGCGAACCAATCCCCATACAGGGTATGGTCAGGTGTATTGTAATCGTGCATGAAAAAAGTGGGTTTTTTCCTTCTTTTTTTCGAAATATCTCAAAAACGGCTGAAACTATTTTAATTAAAAAAATTGGGCGAAACCAGGGCATTTCGGTCTACAAAAAAGCCCTAATAAGTGAACATCAAAAAAAATTTATTTTTCGAGATAATAATTGTTTTGGCAAAATGTCTGTTAGTCTGTCTGGTGTTGTCTGTGCGTTACCAAATTTTTTTGGACGAGCTAGCTCAAAAACTAGTCTGCATATCAAAACCAAATTTCACACGTAGTTTTGGTCCATTGAGATTAAGAGCTGATTAGATTTTGGTGTATATCGACTCAAAATTAAGGGGGGGTGGAGGGGGGGGGTTAAAAATTAAAAATCTAGGCCATTTGATGAGCAAACTCAACCAAATTTTGTATACATAATCATTGGGACCCCAGAAGTCTAAAAATGCAAAAACTAACCGCCCAAAATGGGTGGGGGTGTAGAGTCAAAAAATGAAAATCTAGGCCCTTGTACCAAACTCAACAAAATTTTGTATACGTAATCAGTGGGACCCCAGGAGTCTAAAAGTGCAAAAACTAACCCTCTCCCCTAGATCAGTGTTCCGCAAAGTGTGTGCCACGGCACACTGGTGTATCGTGGTTATTAGTTGGTGTGCCGCGGAAAAATGTCAAGTTTTATTAAGATAATGCACCTAGACATAGAGAGTTATGCGAGATGCAAGAGATGAAAGCAGCCTTATCAACAATTGCTCCAAATTTTGATCGCCTGTGCTCAGTTAAGCAGGCTCACATTTCTCATTAAAGATCTTTTTTTCCATATTATATTGATTTTAATAATAAATAAATATTAAATAAACATTGGTTTTTTCTTTGATGTACCTTTAAAATTTATTGATTTGGTAGGTGTACCTTAAACACAAAAAGTTTGCGGAACACTGCCCTAGTTGATCATAAATAATTTTTTAAATATTAAATATAAGTGAGGGGATAGGTTGTATGGTAAAGTCAAGTGGATGGCCACATCAGAACACGTCAGCTTATTAGAGTTTAAAAATTGAATTTTCCCTGTAAAACGTGTCTATGTAATTTTTTCAAATGAAGGATTTTAATTTATTGATTGTTGAATTGGCTATTTTTTGTCAAAGAATTGAAACAGATTATATAATTTATATTTATAATCGATTTGCATCAAGCAGAGGACAATCTCATTGATTTCCCTTTAAAATTGAAATTCAACCCTTGTTACGACCAACTTTTTTAAATCAAATTTTGCGCCAAAATTTTCAAGAACTTCTCTAAAATGTCAACAGAGGGTGTTGTTACAGAATTCTTAAAAATAACACGTGTTTGATTAGGTTAATAACAGTTAATTGTGATCTCTGATTTGGATTGTCAGATTTTTTTTGCAACTTATATTTATATATTTTATCAAGGCCCGAGTGTTAAAAAAGGTAATAATTGTTATAAAGTTTTATTTCTCTCTCTATATGCCGCATTTTAATACTGGTTTGAAATTAATATCACGTGTTTTTAACCCAAAAAAATTCTCCAGTTCATTTCCCATAATGTCCATGGACAAGATTTGCCCCCCTGAAGACGTTCGTGGTATGAAAGTATTCGATAAAACATTATTTGATAGAGTAATTTCTATTCCGTGGATTGAAATAGAAAACCCACCTATCAAATGGCAAATTATAATCAAGCAAATTAACAAATATCTCTTAAAAGTACCAAAAATTAAACCTATAATAACCACTACAAAAGAAAATCTTTGGACTGAAGAATCAATTCTCTCAGGTGATAAAGAAGAAATCGAGGGAAATGATCTAAAACGTTTTTTATTAAAGCCTGATATTACTTCTCTGGATAAGTTCGATGAAATTGCTCGAAATATTCTCATAGAAAATGGAGTTAAAAATATAAATTTTAGTAAACTCTTAATGACCTATGATAATTGGAAAATTGATGAAACACTAAAAGCAATTTTACCACAAGATCAATCAATTGTTAGTGGTTATTCGAAAATAGGACATATCATCCATCTCAATTTAAAAGACCACCTTTTAGAATTTAAATTTATCATTGGAAAAATTCTTTTGGATAAAATTAAAGATGCAAAGACGATAGTCAATAAAACGAATGAAATTAATAATAAATATCGAAATTTTCAAATGGAAATTTTGGCTGGTGAAGAGGATTATATTGCAGAGGTCAAAGAAAATCATTGTACTTTTAAATTCGACTTTTCTAAAGTATATTGGAATCCTCGACTAAGTACGGAACACGAACGGATTGTGGGTTTATTAAAATCATCAGATGTTCTTTATGATGTTTTTGCAGGTAATTTTACTACTCGTTTCTTTATTTCTAACAGTTTGAATAAATTTTGTTATATTTTCGGTTAAAAAAAAAGAAAACGTATTAATTTTTAGTCTGGTGTTGGTGCGAGGTAAAACATTTTATTTTAATAAAAGTAAAAATATTTTTTGGGAAAATTATTATATACTGTGAGTTATTCACTAGGTCAGTGGTCGGCAACCTGCGGCTCTTTCGATGTTAAGATGCGGCTCTCCAGTTCCATGCGCAAATATTAATAATTATATTATTTTATTTTCAAAACTCATAAAAAATATACTGCAAGTAATGTAAGAAGCCAACTAACAAATAAAAATCTAGAGGCGTGCTTGAAACTGAAAACAAGCTATGAGCCAGATTTTTAACCAAACTTACAAAAGTCATGCAAGGCCAATGCTACCATTATAGTTATATTAATGGTTTTTAAGGAATTTGGTGTTGGTACTTGGTGAAACATTTTTTAAAATTATTGGATAAAAAATAGTTATTAATTAATAAAGTAAAGGGTGTATAGTTTCACAGTGAATGAAATAAAACTCAAAAAGGTTTATACAAACTCAATATATTTCGGATTATTAGTCCATCAGGAGTTTACAGGTTAAAACAGTTTTAACCTGTAAACTCCTGATGATGGACTTTCATTCACTGTGAAACTACACTCCCTTTACTTTATTAATTAATATCATGTTTCACCTAAAACCTACACCACTTTCTCTAAGTAAAATCAATAATAGTTATATCATTTGATTACTAATTTTATTATTCTAGCAGCTAAAATACTTTAATATGTTTTGTGCTAAACATTTGTATGTTTTTATATGAATAAATATTATTTCATATTTAAAGCTTTATTTTAAATCAAAAATCAAATTTATATACCTAATCCTAATCAAATACCATAATATTGAAACAAAAATGTTTGTGGCTCTTTAAAAACTTGGAAATTTTGTAAATTGTAACTTTTGACTCTTCCGTCTCAAAAGGTTGCCGACCCCTGCACTAGGCCACTATTTACAAAAATCAACAAAAAAACATATTGTCGCCTTAGAGTGTAAACCTGCTACTCACAACAAGGACATTTTATAGGGCATAGAAAAAACAAACAAAATTTAAAATTGTTGTTATGGAAAGAAACTATTTTTCACATTTTTTTTTCCTACAACTTACGATCGTAATTTTAAGTAGCAGTTTTACTTGGACGATGTTGTATTTCTTTTTCTTTCGAACGGTATCAATATGTCATATGATAAAAAATGGATTTAGCAGGTTTACACTCTTAAGGCGACGGATAGTATTCACAATTACACTTTCTCACATTAGAATCAGAAAAATTTTTAATTACACGTGAAACAAATGACCTAGTGAATAATAATTTTCCCAAAAAATATTTTTACTTTTCTTTTATTAAAAAAAATCGCATAAATATAAATATTTATTTTACTTTTTTAAATGGAAAATGTATCTTTATTATTACTTAGCTTTTTTGAAATATAGTTACTCCAAATAATAGTTGTTTCACTAAATAAATATCATAATTGTATAATTTTATTTTATTGTCCATTATAAAGAAATTTCCGACATCCGCTGTTTTTATTTGTTTTGTTTATTGAATCCCATTCTGTGTAATTTCTCAATACTCATGTTATTCTTTTGTATTAATCTTTAAGTTAATAAAATTGTAAAGAAATAGACAAAACGGCCTGTAATTAGGTTTTTATTAACTTAAAGATTAATACAAAAGAATAACAAGAGTATTGAGAAATTACTCAGAATGGGATTCAATAAACAAAACAAATAAAAACAGCTCATATATGATAATTTATA
The DNA here is from genome assembly GCA_024734495.1 of Forficula auricularia. Taxonomy (NCBI): domain Eukaryota; kingdom Metazoa; phylum Arthropoda; class Insecta; order Dermaptera; family Forficulidae; genus Forficula; species Forficula auricularia. Next base: position 4,513,059 of record JALMQS010000225.1, read on the forward strand.
TATATGACTCTAGGAAGCTTAGATACTACGCATGTTTTAACTATGACAGTTATTTCATCAGTTTTAATGCATAATTGAAAATACTGATTTGAAATACAACTCTAATTATAACAAGTTTAAAAAAATACTATTATAACTTGAAAAAATTTTCAAAAACGTTTAATTAACCCCCTACTCGGTCAGCAGCATAGGAAAAGTAACAAATCGTCAAATAAATGCAATTAAAATTATTATTATTAATATATAAATATATATATATATCATACTCAATGCTCGTAAACTGCCTCTCCAAACTTTGCTGCACAATTAAGATAAAATTATATCAATTTATAAATGAAAAAATACAAATCTTTAATAAAAAACAATTCAAAAAACCTTTATTTAAAAGCCAAACGTTTCGGAAGAATTTCTCCCTTTTTCAATGAAAATTTGTGTAGAAAAAGTTGCTTTTCTCTAAAATTTAGAAAGCAACACTAAGATATTAAATATTTTTATAACTAGACAATTGTACAGATTGTCTTGGTGACCAGTTGCTTTAAATAAAAGTATAAATATTTATGAAAATTTATTTTTCTCTAAAAACTTTTTTATAAGCATTCGAAAAACCATATCTGACCTTTTATTAATCGATATGGATTGTTTTTCGAATGCTTATAAAAAGTTTTTAGAGAAAAATAAATTTTCATAAATATTTATATTTTTATTTTAAGCTAATCTGTTCGCCAAGACAATATGAACAATTGTCTATTTATAAAAATATTCAATATCTTAGTGTCGCTTTCTAAATTTTTTAGAAGAAAGGAACTTTTTTAACACAAATTTCCATTGAAAAAAGGAGAAATTCTCCCGAAACGTTTGGCTTTTAAATAAAGGTGTTTTGGATTGTTTTTTATAAAAGATTTGTATTTTATCATTTATATATAAACAATCAATACAATTTTTTCTTTTCTATATATATAAATATATATTATATTATATTTATTTAAAAACGAGAAACAACTGGAAATAATATACCCCAAAAAACGTTAACATGTAATAATTAATTATTAATATCACATTCAAATCTATAAATTTATATTTGGTTCAAAGTGAAATATTTATTATTATAGAAAATGTATTTTTCTACCAGATCACATCTTTGCTTAACCGAAAATAAATAAAAAAATTTTATTTAAATTATATTCCCACAGTTTTTGTAATTAATCAAAAACTATTATTAAGGTAGTTGTTTCAACATATGGGTTTTCTTAGGATTTTTTCGAAATTTAGTCAGATTATTATTTAAATACTTCTGCATCAATTGGTGGCAAAACGAAATTTATGAACAATATAGTTCCGGAGATATTAAATTCCAAAGATAGAGTTTTCCAGACTTTTATACAGTGCACTATACGGGATATCGGAAAGTTTACATACCTATTTAATTATAATTAAGAAACTCTTCTTACCATTGTTATAAAGAGCTAAACCAACATTAAACAATAACTAATACATTTTTTAAGAAAATTTTAATTCATAATTACAAAACAGTTTCTGAGATAATAATGAATAAATAATGAAAAATGTATAATGAAAAATTTACACCAAAAACAATTTGGCAACAACGCATTTATTTAACCTAAAAAGTGGGTTAACTTTAGTACTTTTTTGAGGTTTTTCGCTTCAGCCATTGTCGCAACAGCTTTCAATCGCTTATTAAGAACTTTTTGTTTAATAAATCCCCCTTTATAATGTACTTTATCTGAAATTTCTATGATAAAATATATACAAGCTCGGAAAGTGTTGCTGAATTTCTCAAACGAGCACGGGATTGGCTAGTAGTGGTACATAAACAGCAAAAAGTTTTGAGGTTATGAATTATAAATCCTTATTGTCTGTTCTAAATACTCTAGCATTAACTATTTGCTAGTATTGTCGCGAAACAACTACCTTAAAGAATAGCTAAAGAACATATAAAATAAATTTATGTAAAAATAAAATGATCTTAAATTCGCAGGAGTTGGACCATTTGCTATTCCAGCAGCAAAGAAGAAATGTTTTGTATTGGCCAATGATCTCAATCCAGATTCATTTGAATATCTTAAAATTAATTCTAAATTAAATAAAGTAAATACATTTCTGCAATGTTTTAATTTAGATGCGTGTGATTTTATTCAAAATGAAATAAAAAAAGATTTATTGTCTAAATGGAATAATATTGAATATGAAAACAGCCAAATTCATATTACCATGAATTTACCAGCTATGGCAATAGAATTTCTTCCTTATTTTAAAGGATTATTTAACAAGAGTGATTTTGAAACATTGCAAAAGATAAATTATCCTATTGTACATTTATATTGTTTTATAAAAGGAAACGACAATACAGAAATAAAAGCAAAAGAATTGGTTGAAGAGAAAATTGCTTATAATCTCGATACTTTATTAAAAGAAATACATTATGTGAGAAACGTTTCGCAAAATAAAGATATGTACTGTGTCAGTTTCAACCTAAATCAAGAGCTCTTAACTTTTAATGATATAGACGAGCCATTATGCAAAAAAAAATGTTTGGAAAAACAATCTGGTAATAAAATGCGGCATATATAAATATGTTTGTCAATAGTTTTGAGTTTTTTTTGTTTTTGTTTTTTAGATGGGTAAAAAAAATAAGAATAATAAAAAACCCCAGCCCTCTAAAAATAATGTTTTTAAAGTGGCTGGTTCTCGTGCATTTAAAATTAAAAATAAAGCTAAGAAAATCGACAATCAACTAAAAAAGGTAATTATAAATTATACCACATTGCCTTGAAAATTACTTTTATTTCTATCTATCTTACTGATTTTCAAGGTTTTTCAAGTCAAAAAAAAATTACAGTAGTCTCTCCACCCGCAATTTGGTATCCGTTTGTTAACCATATCGGATAAAATTTATTTTATTTTATTTATTATGAATTCTTTCTATATAATCCAGTAATCCGAACATTCCAATAATCCGGCACTCCCTAGTTTTTAATAGTGCCGGATTAGTGAGACTACTATATTTAGAAAAACCTTCAAAATCAATAATCTGATTACAATGTTCGACAAAAATTAAACACAAATTTCTCCCCGTAAACCTAACAATCGATTCCAGTAGTTTTATCTACTGATTATCATGCAATTTCCCTATTCTTTACAACACGTCAGAATTTTGACATATTATCGGTCAAAATGACGAAAAAGGCCATTTTGACCCATTTTCGAATCCCATTAAATATTAAACAGCAATATTTGAAATCAAAATATTTTGTTGGCCTAATAGAAAACAACTTCCTCTTTGATTTTCAAATTACCACCCGTTTATAGCTCAATTAGAACTCGAGTTATAACTAAAAAACTAAGACCATATTTTTTATCTATGTTTATTATCCTTTATAATCACATAGTTTTAGTTTTTTAATTATAACTATTTTTTTTAGTTATAACTCTAGTTTTTGTTGTAACTCAAGTTTTTAGTTATAACTCTAGTTTTTTTAGTTATAACTCGAGTTCTAATTAAGCTAAAAACAAGTGGTAATTTGAAAATCAAAGAGGAAGCTGTTTTCTATTACCTCAACAAAATATTTTGATTTCAAATATTGCTGTTTAATATCCAATGCGACTCGAAAAAAGGTCAAAATAGCCCTCTTCGTCGTTTTGAACGATAATATCTTTAAACTCTGACGTGTTAGAAAAAATCGGGAAATTGCATGATAATCACGGTATAAAACTCTACTGGAATCCATGGCTAGGTTTATGGGGAGAAATTTTTGTTTAACAGTGTTATCAAAGCTTAACAACATAAAGATAGCATTTTTCAATACTTATCCTTATGTTTTTTTTTTTAAATATTTTCCATCTCTTCCTATATATTGTTACAGCAATTTTCAATACTAATTTGTTTTTTTTATTTTCATTTATAGATTAAAAATATGAATATTAAAAAAATCGAAGAATTAGACTCTAAATTTAAACAAATCAATTCTAAAATTATCGAAAAGAAACCAAATATTGAAAATCCTGCCGATAAAGAAATGAAAACGAATTGATTACTTATGAAATGAAATTAATTTATTTTATATCTTCAGAAATATGTATAATATGTAATAATAATGATTAAATATCTGTAAAAAAAATATACTTTACTTTATTATAAATTTGAATTAAAATATATTTGTTAACATACCTAAATATTAAAATATTATATATTTTTTAATTTATATACTTGGCACTTTTTATTTATTTTTTATTCACCTTGATTCCCTTTACTAGTACTAGGCTTTGTATCATCATGAGGAATATTGTTTCTAAATATATAAAATATAATATAAACATTAAATGATTATTTTTAGACAAATTAACTATTAAACTTTTAGTTTTAATTTTTTCTTAAAGCAATTTGAACCGCGAAAGTTAAATAATATGATCACTTATGTTAATTCTACAGTACCTGGAACCACCGAGCGATGCTCGGCAACTTTTTGCTTCAGTTAAAAGTTATATATTAATATTATTTTTAATTTAAAATTCTGATAAAAACCACCCCGTCACTGCACCCCACCCCCATGCCTCGCTACGCCCCTGGACCCCCGCCCCATACCACTCCCGCACACCACGCCCCCTGCACAACCAACCCCCGTACCGCCCCCGCGCACCGCACCCCCGCTATGCCCCCTGGACCCCGAATCGCCACTCCATCAACCCTGCACCCCACCACCCACCCCCGTTTTTGCATTTCTAATTTTCGAGTGGCCCACAAATTATGTATATATAGGTATATAAATAAATTCCGTATAATTATTTTGTTTTAATTAAATAACAATTTATCGAGTTTTATAATAATCAATTAAATTGGCAAATTCTAATATATACTCATATTTCTTTTTAACTCTTTGTGGGATTTAATACTCGAATTTATAATCAATTAAATTTTTTTTTTTTAATTTTATTGAACCAATTATTTTACATGAATTAATATATACATTGTATTTGAGCTTCGACTTCGGAGATTACTTCTCTACCATCGACTGTCCTTGATAATCTTTTAGTCCTTGTTTTTAATAAGAGGAAAAAACTAATTAAATAAAAAAACCTCTTTTCCGATAATTATTCCAATTCCCTTATCCGTCCACCAATCAATTAAATTGATTTTTTTTTTTTTTATAAATTTTATTAAACCAATTATTTTACATTAATTAATGAATACCTTGTATTTTTTGCTTCGATTCCGGAGATAACTTCTCCACCATCGAGTGTCCTTATTCATCTTTAGTCCTTGTTTTTAATAAGAGGAAAAATCTAATTAGATAAAAAAACCTCTTTTCCGATAATTATTTCAATTCCATTATTCCCCAATCAAGTCGATTGGTAATCTAATCATTCTTCAATCCCTCAATCACCCAATCCAATTAAATTGATTAATTTATATATATATATATATATATATTAATATTTGCTATAACCTATTAGTGGGTTTTAAAATTAAAAAACCAATTAATAAATAAAAGATAATTGAAAAAAATGTAAACAAACTTTTTTATTGAGATTTTTTTATCTATAAATAATTACTTTAATTAAGAAAAGATCAATTAAGATGAAATTTGTCGAGGTCCAGACCTAGCCAGATCGTTTTCTCATCCTCAAAACTTGTTAAGAGAGTTGGTTTCATCAAAATCGGTAGAGCCGTTTTCAAAATAGAACAATGATACAAACAAATATATAAACAAACAATTTTACTTAGGGAAAGTGGTGTAGGTTTTAGGTGAAACATGATATTAATTAATAAAGTAAAGGGTGTGTAGTTTCACTGTGAAACTACACACCCTTTACTTTATTAATTAAACAAACAATTTTTGCTCGTTTAATAAGAGTAGAGTACCTGGAGGCACCGAGCGATGCTCGGTAACTTCTTCCTTCAGTTAAAAGCTTTATTTTAATATTATTTTTAATTTAAAATTCTGATAAAAAGGTCGATTTTTATTTGAAAGCCGTTTTCAAATTAAAAAAAATACAAATATATATAATGTATTCGACCACTGTGTTATTTTTTCAGAAAATTGAGACCTGCTTATGCGAAAGATATTTTTAAATAAATTCTTGATTATTTTTTATTCTATTAAATAAATAAGGTTCTTTATAAAAACAATTATAAAACGTTTATTAATAATTCTAACGTTTAGGGAGAACAACAAACCACAAACACAATACTTCTTCAAGGCCTTTGAGAATAAAGATTTACCCGACCCATTGTTTGCCTGAGCACAAAAGGAAAAGGGAAACATTTTTTAAAACCCTAAGAATGGGATTTGTCTACCTGAGAATAATTAATTTGATTACGAAAAAACCCATCAAAAACAATTTTGTCGAAGGTGAGACCGTGACAGATCGAATTGTCACCCCAAAAATCCCCTAACCCGTGAATTTCATCAAAATCGGTAAAGCCGTTTTCAAAATAGAACTAAGATACAAATATATAAACAAACAAATATATATAGTACAAACAAATATATATACAAATAAATATACAATTTTTGCTCGTTTAATAAGAGTAGATAGATAGGTATTAGAAAATTATTTTTTGATTTTTTGAAAAGTAAAATAAATTGAGCATTCGACGGGATTCGAACCCGTGTCTCTCTCCTTTACGCGAAGAGCGGCTTGCTCCCAGAAAAGGAGAGAGACACGGGTTCGAGTCCCGTCGGATGCTCAATTTTTTCCTTTTCAAAAAATCAAAAAATAATTTTCTAATATGTAGAATTAACATAAGAAAATTATTGATCATATTATTTAACTTTCGCGGTTCAAATTGCTTTAATTTAATTAAATGATTAATTGAAAATTTTATTTGGAAATGTTTACCTTGATCTACATGCAGCTAAAGTAGCAGTACTCGGTGTAGTAAATCTGTCTCTTAAATTAGTTTTTAAAAATATAAAGTCTTTGTCGACGTCATCTAATCCAAAAATTATTACTGCTCTCGGTACGCAATTTAATTCAAGCAAGGATTTTTCTCGGTTCAGGATATCTTTTGGCGGTGTGGTATCTGTGATTTTATTTAACATAATTGAATAAACATTATGTTATTATTGAGTAAATTAATTTATTTAAGGTAGTTGTTTCACCATAAGAGTTTTCTTAGGATTTTTTTGAAATTTAGACAGATTATTATTTAAATACTTCTGTATCGATTGGTGGCAAAACGAAATTTATGAACAATATAGAGATATTAAATTTCAAAAATAGAGTTTTTCAGACTCTATACTTTGCACTATACGGGATATCGAAAAATTTACATACATATTTAATTATAATTAAGAAACCCTTCTTACCATTTTTATAAAAAAACTAAACCAACATTAAACAATAACCAATACAATTTTAAGACAATTTTGATTCATAGTTACAACACAGTTTCTGAGATAATAATGAATAAATAATGAAAAATGTATAAAAAAATTTACACTAAAAACAATCTGGCAACAGCGCATTTATTTAACCAGCGAAAGATGTATAAAGCGCGCAAGCGCTAGATTTTTGTCAAAATTATAATTCTCATAAGGTGTAACGAGGCGATTACATTTGTTAAAAAACTAATACGATTTTTATAGAAATAAATCGACCTTTAAAATGTATTTTATCTGTCATTTTAATATAAAAATATTCAATTTCTTACAATGGTGCCAGATTTGTCAACGAGCACGGGATTGGCTAGAATCGGTACATAAACAGCAAAAAGTTTTGGGCTTATGAATTATTAATCCTTATTGTCTGTTCTACATACTGTAGCATTAACTTTTTGCTAGTATTTTCGCGAAACAACTACCTTAAGAATAATACTTACACAAATAAAAAGGAACTTCAGGATCATTTAAATATTTTTGTACAAATAAGTGGACGTCCTCTATAGTTTCTGATGGTTTAAAAATACCTTGAAGAACTGTTAAATCGGGAAAGCGAATTCGTATTATAGTTCGTTTATATTGATTTATTTGTCGTTTTGAACGTTCTAACTGGCGTTGTTTTTCAGAAAAAAGAGGAAAATTCTCTAGTTCTTTCCGCCTTGTTTGCAAATCCCGATATACTATTTTGGCATCAGTTATTGTTAACTCAAAAAAATCCTCGGGCAAATCCTCATCAGGAACAGCAGTAATCTGACTTTGGTCAAAAATTAATGCATCCCTCTCACCTAGCTGAAAATTTAATTAGATAAGATTATGTATCAATATATCTTAATATATATAAAAAGAGTAGGTGATGTTTCATCAATCATTCAACGCACAGCCTAAACCGCTTGACCTAGAAAGATGAAATTTGGAGTGTATATTCTTTCAATGATTTATGGGTGTGCTAAGAAGGGACTTTTTGAAATTCGAACCCTAAAGGGGAGAAAGGGCCCCAGAAGGTGTTTTCAGAGTTTTTCAAGATCTCTTAAACCAGAAAAGATATCGATATGGGTTTAGTTTAAAAAGGTGAAGCATTGAAATACAAAAAAACATATTTGAGTATTTTACTCTATTTGTCCCCGAAAGGGAGATATGGTCATTTTGGGGTAAATTTTTAAAGTGCTCTATCTCGAGTTTTAGCATTCAAATTTGGTACATAGGTTTATTAATGGTAAATCTCGGGAAAGTTTTTTTATTTTTTTGAAATTTGACCCCTGAACTGAAAATGGGGTATTTTTGATTTTGTGGTTTAAAACACAAAAGGCTTCGTATCTTTCTTGCCCTTGGATCAAACTCAACCAAATTTTGTATACATAATCTGTGGGCCACTAGAAGGCTAGAAATACAAAAACTAACCACCCAAAATGGGTGGGGGAGGGTCAAAAAATGAAAATTCTTGCTCTTGGAGCAAACTCAACCAAATTTCGTTTACATAATCTGTGGGCCTCTAGGGAGCTCGAAATGTAAAAACTGGGTGTGATGTGGGAGGACTGGAGTGGATGTGGGGGTGGGGGTGTGGGGCAGAGGGGCCGCCGAAGGCGGACGTCGCAGCTAGTTTTTAATATATATAAATTCGTAGGAATTAAAATAATTTAAAATAATAAAATTTCAAACAAAAATCGAAGAAAACTGATATTTACAATAGAAGAGTCTCACATTTAAAAAAAGATATGATTGATTGCTAATGAGTCCAAAGTTCAGAGGGGTGGGGGGTTCTTTCGTAAATGATTATAAATTATTTTATTAAATATTATATATAAGAGAGAGAGAGAGACATCAGATGTATGGTAAAGAAATGTATAGTCATATTATTTTATTTTTATTACATGTGAAGGTTTGTATCCACCCATTGGCTGCCTTTCGAGGTGCAATCAGTCGGACAAAGAAATCATGCATAAAATATTTTGAGTCAAAGATTAATCAGCAAGAAATTTCACGGTCAAATGATTCTAAATTTAAACATAGAGGTAAAACATGTAGTTTAAAGAGAAATTGGCCATGGTTTAAAATTTTAATAATGTTCAAAACTTGAAGAGAAGTGGAATGAATGATTAGTCTCGGAAAAATTAATATAAAAAATTCATTTTTCCTATAGTAGTAGAATTAGATCTTATTAGAAAAATCAGGTGAATGTCCTCTACTGAATCTGTCTAGTTATGGCTAACTTTTAATACGTGTATTCACCCTATTGGGATATATAAATGTCAGACTAGTTGCTTCTCGAAGGACAGCCATTGCTTTTGGGCTCATGGGTTCAGTTAGAAATAATATTAATGGATCTACTTTGATTTCTTAATGAAAATAAATTGATAACACTGAAATGTATTAGAGCTTTGAGGGTTGAACAGTTTATTATTTTTTGAAATGAACCCTGTTATGGACTGTTTAATATTTTTATTAAAATACAATAAATACACGGCGTTTCGATCACTACATCTCTGATCGTTCTCACGTGTGAGATGCCACGCTGGCGGCCAGCAGACAACTTTCTCGAATCAGTAGTGATCGAAACGTTTATTTATGTTAGTGTATATTTATTGTTTTTTAATAGATATATTAAAGAGTGATAATAATGTGGTTTATTCATAGCCAGCAAGGGGTGATCCAAGTGCACCGGTGGGTCCCGGGCCCGGGCCGTGACATGTTTTATTAAGGAGGTAAGTATGTTAAAAAAATGCGTAGGGTGATCAACTTTTGCACCGGTGGGTCCCGGGCCCGGGCCGTGACATGTTTTATTAAGGAGGTAAGTATGTTAAAAAAATGCGTAGGGTGATCAACTTTTTCCACTTCATAAAAAAAACACATACTTATTCCATAATAAAGGGCCCGGCTCAGATTTTGGGACCCGGGCCCGAAATTTCATTCGGGGGCCATGGGTTTATTTCAAAAAGTTTAATAAAATGAGAAAGTATATAAACAAAATGTTTTGTTTATGATAAACACTTAAAAAGAGATTTTACGCATATCGCTCCGGAAAAGACTATCAGAATTAATCGTATTCAAGACCATCAAATTCATCAGAAAATGTTAGGCAAGTTTCGAAATTTAAGGAGGGCATTTTATCTTATAAATTATATATTAAGCAATTTTGGTGGCAATTCTACGGTAACTGTGGCGCCGCGATCTGACGATGGATTCTTATAGTACTCACCAAAATAAGACGAAAATGAAGAATACCATTTTTCGAGATTTCGCTTAGTTTTCGAGATATCCAGTTTAAAAAATAGTGTTTTTTGTATTTATTTTCTTTTATTTTTCAATTGTTTTTTTATTGAATCCATGGAAACCGTAGTATCACGGGGGTTCCGCGTGGCGCCGGATTCTTTTAGAAAATAAAAATTAATTAAAAAATAATTAGTCTAAGCTGCTGCCGGTTCGGTTAAGATATATTCAGTTCGGCTCGGTTAGGTTCGGTTAGCGTTAGCCAACCTAATAGCCTAAATGCCAGCCCGAAATGAAGATATACGAGCCGAACCGAGCCGAACTGAATATATCTTAACCGAACCTTTCAAAGTTTGATCGGGAACCCATTTTTTTATCTAAATGAACCGAGATGATGAATAGAACCGAACCTATGAAAAGTTCTAAAAGTGAAAATTGTCAACGTCCACTTGAGACAATTTGAGACATCACAATCTATAAACTCAATTTCAGTTCAAATCATCAGATAGCGGCGCCACACGGGACCCGTGATACTACGGTTTCCCTGGTTTCAATAAAAAAAAATTGAAAAATAAAAAAAGTAAATAAATACAAAAAAACACAATTTTTTAAACTGGATATCTCGAAAACTAAGCGAAATCTCAAAAAATGGTATTCTTCATTTTCGTCTTATTTTGGTGAGTACTATAAGAATCCATCGTCAGATCGCGGCGCCACAGTTACCGTAGAATCCCCATTTTATTGATAAACAATATGTGTATGCTCCATATGTTTCTAAATTTAATCTATGTTCAATTAAATAGAAATGCAATTCAGATGATATTTGCACGTATAGTATACTTACATATGTAATATCCAGACGATCTTGATCTTTGTCTATATTATTTTTTTTTTCTACTGAATTGGATTTATTACTGGAATTACTCATTGATGAATTTAAATAAGATTTATTAGTCCTTTTAAATAAATTCAAGATCTTTTCTTCGTTTATATATTTTGTTGGTGTATGGTCGTCATTTTGAGGATCATTTTCTGTTGTTTTCGTATACTCAGGCTAAAATATGTAATTTTATTGTTTATAAACAATATTTATATAAAAATATATACATAGATTGAGTCTATGGAACATACTTTGCTTTTCTGTACTTCCTCCTTAAAAGTTTCTTCTGACTGGAATAATATTTAAATTTTATTGATAAATAATTATGTTTAAAAAAATTATTATAATACCTTATTTTCAGGTTCATCCCAATTATCCTATAAAATTAATATTAATATACTATTAATTTGACATAAGAAAAACTTTTTTTTTAAGTCAGACTTATTCTGTTAAGTTGTGTTGTGTCTATAGCGGACCAGAGCCCTATTCTATTCAATGCATTTTCACAAGAGAGTAGTAAACTAATCAGGCCTATTAAAAATGCATATATTAGATATCGTTCTGGCATGCTACGATACAATATCTTATCAGTAGAGACCGGATTCCTATGCAATTGCATATTTTGTTTGCCGCCACATACGACCCAGGAGATCAATTATCTATCCGAATCATGCATCAAGGATACTGTGGGTTAAATTTTATACTGCATATTTGAGTAATATTGCATAAAATTGCATATTTCTCGCCAAATTCAGAGGTTTTAAAAGTTATTTTTCAGAGAAAGAATGAAAAAAAAAGATTAAATAAAACAGGACACTAATTTAAATTCGAATAAAACTGAAATAGGCCTCAACGACACGAAGTGTAGTGTTAAATCAATTTTAAGTGACCGTAGACATTATAACCTGAAGATAATTTAGAAAAATACTTGTAAACATAAATTATTCACAATTAGAATCAAATTTTAATTATTTTGAGATCCTTTATTAATTATTTCTTTATTTTTTTTTTAATAGCCTTCGGGAACTATAGCCCATTTTGGCCAGTGAGTGTTCGTGTGTGTGTGAAAATTCTTGTAGGGATCCGATTATAGCCGGTCAAATATTTGAATCATTTTTTAGTTTATTATTTGTACGTCAATAAGAAAAGCTTGTTAATATAAAAAAATAAAAGTAATACAATACAATCGTGTGTGTGAAATAAAACTTCCTCCTCCAGAAGTATTTTTGATCACATTTTTGAAAAATTATTATATTTATTATGTTAATTTTATTCAAGTGCTCCTAATATTTCTTTGAGTTTAAAGATTTTCTAATATAAGTATTAAATGAAATGAGAATTTTGTCCAAAGTTTTACGCAATAAAAGTACATATTTAACACTTGGGGTCTATAGCTTACTTTATCATTTTATTCCTTTCATAGCACTCCTTCAAATATATAATCTTTTTGTCTTAAATTTTAATTTTTTAGTGCATAGAAATTTATTTGGCCATCTTTTGCTGCATATAATTCAACTTATTCTGCATATTACTTGCATATTACAGCATTTTTAACTGCATATTTTGGCAGTTTTTACTGCTTAAAAATCCGGTCTCTACTTATCAGTATAATCTCGGCTTTAGGCATGCATACCTCTAATTTCGGTTGTTTTGGTTTACTTTGTTCAACGTAGTTATAACATGCAGCTTGAATTTTAAGTTGTTCACGAGTTCGATGAATATATCTGAAAATATATATAACATTTAAGTTTTCAAAATTGAAAAGATTTATTTGCCGGGCGAAGCAAAATTGTTGATTTTCAAGAGAAAATCAAAGAAGATGTCAAATAAATTTATAATTCTCATTAATATATCAAAGAATAATTGACATATTAACGAGCTTGATCGCGCTTTGAAAAAGATATATATCGCGAGACTACTGTGGTTGAAGCTATTGGAGTCTGCGGAGTCTTAAGTCTGGACCAAGAGAGAAAAAGATATGATCCATTTAGCTACAATCCAACGTCATTTTGCGTATAGCCCGCATGACACTCGGATGGATCACCAAATGAATTTGAAATCTAAGATGTTATATATTCAATCTCCTAGTCCAGAGCGCCCGATCTATTAGCATGTATGTTAGTTGCTTGCCATTAATTAATCGTATGTTTCCTACATTTGATTCAATCGCGAATCAAATATAGGTGATTTTTGTCAAATATTGAGTGAAAATAATATCTGAACTTATATATTTCTAACTTGAAATAATGATGTTAAATAAATTTATAATTCTCATTAATATATCAAAGCGTGATCAAAACAATTCTCGTTAATATGTCAATTATTCTTTAATGAGGATTATAAATTTATTTACCATCATTATTTCAAGTTAGAAATATATAAGTTCAGATATTATTTTAACTCAATATTTGACAAAAATCATCTGCATTCGATTCGCGATTGAATCAAATGTAGGAAACATACGATTAAAGAGGATGTCCTCTGGATTGATAAACATATAGGTATATTGAAAATTTTTTATTATAAATATAAATATTTTATAAAAACAATCTTCAAACGTTTCGAGAGAAATTATCCCTTTATTAATGGAATTAATTTTTTAACAAATTAAAAAAAATAGTTGCTTTAAAAAAGTTAAACATCAAGAGTCAATTGATTTTGTTCAGAGAATATGATGTTGGTTCGAGGTGAAACATTACATTAGATTACTAATTAGGTTTCACCAATATTTATTATTATTATTTATTTGAGAAAACTACATAGTAAACTACACTATGGTGCAAAAAAATCGACCCACTAATTAAAACTTTATTAAATAGCAAATTATTTTTAAAATTTTTACAAATATTCATATAATTTGTTCAATTAACTCTTAAACTAACATATTCAATAAATATTGTTGATAATTTTTGAATTTTATAAAAAAATTAAGTAAAATTAAATTAAAAGATACAATTACAAATTATCATACTTTTTCAATATCACTTTAATTTAAATAAAGTTTTAATAAAAGATCAAATTCCATTTGAAATATCAATAATTTCGAATTAAGCATCATTGATAGAAAGAAGAAATATAAAAAATGGATATTTCTGAAGTTCAAGCAGTTCAAATTGTGTGCCTAATTAATCAAGGGCTAAGTCAACAACAAGTGGCAATTACACTTGCATTAAGCAATAATTTCAATAATGTATGGTTCCTTGTAAAAAAATTAAAAAATGATTTACTACACTCGTGGACAAAATTAGCGGAACGTCGAATAAAAGCCAGAAAAATATGCTTATTTTATATAAATATATATATATATTTTTAGTCATTTATTTTTTAAGTGATTTTGATAATTTTGAACTAATTTTGACATTAATTAACAAATTGCAAAATTTTAAAATAATCTAAAATTAAAAAAATATGTCTTATCTGAAATTAAGTGATTTAATGTTTGACTGTATTTTTTTCTTTATAAAAAATTTAAATTGTTTTAATAATTTGTATTCCCTCCCCTGGTTCTGATAACACATTTAACTCTCCTAGCCATGCTCATAATTGTGTTATCAATGAATTTTTGAGGTATTCGATACGCTTCCTCAAGAAGTGCATTTTTCAGTTCCTCTAGGTAACAGGAGCTAGAGATCTCTTCTTAAATGATCTTCCCAACATGTCCCAGACATGCTCAATAGGATTTAAATCTGGAGAGCGTGCAGGCCAATTCATTGTCGACAAATTCACTGCTGACAAATAGCGACAAACTTTCTGGGCTTCGTGAGTGCAAGCGTTATCATGCATTAGAATAAATTGGTCGCCAATGTATGGTGCGAAAGGCATTCCATAATCTTCCAGAATGTCTGAAATATACCTTTCAGCATTCATTGACCCATTTTCCACGGTGTGTAATTCCGTACGTGCCCCCAAAGAAATGCCAGCCCAAACCATAACAGAGCCCCCACCGAAAGCCGTCCGGGGAAGAATGTTCCATTGATGGTACCTCTGATTGCGACGTCTCCACACTCTCACCTTTCCATCGTCTGGTTTCAGACAAAATCTTGATTCGTCTGTGTACAAAACATGGTTCCAATCCATCTCAGACCAATTCTCATGGTTTTTTGCAAATTGTGGACGCTCTACTCGATGACGTGTCTCTAAAAGGGGACCCTTGGCCGGTCTTTGCGATAATAATCCAGCTTCTTTAAGTCATTTTTTAACTGTCTTAAAAGACACTCTCACCTGTCTCACTTCTTTCAGTTGATTTCGGATGTCACTTCCAGTATGGGTACGATTTCTCAGAGCAGACCTAACAATAAATCTATCGTCCATAGAGGATGTAGCCCTTTTACTAACTTGGCCTTCACGTCTCTTGTATTTCCCAATGATGAGACATCGTTGTATAGTAGATTTCGATCACCAAGCATTTCGGCCACTTCTTGGGACCTACGTCCTTTTGCTGTTTTCAATTAACGTAACATCTCTGGCGACCTCAACTTCGCTCAGGTCCGTCATTTTGCATTTAATGTCGAGTTTAATATCTGACGAATCAATTTGAATAATAAATCAACTTTGTTCAAACAATGTTTAAAAAAACAGTTAATTCTAAGCGAAAAGCAATTTGATACAATGTACCTAATAAAGTTAAATTTTATAAAATTTAAATAAAATGTGAGATTTGAGAAAAAATCAATATTTATGTGAATTATTAAATAAAATTAAATTTAAAAATAATATTTTAACAAATTAATAAAGAAATTAAAAGATAAGAGTCGCTTTACCATAAATCGAATTATAGCTTTTTTTTGTTGTTCCGCTAATTTTGTCCATGAGTGTATTTAATAAAGTTTTTATTGGTGGGTCGATTTTTTTTCACTTCAGTGTAATTTTAATTTTAAGACTCAAGTGAATAAAGATTCAATTGTAGAGCCAAAGTTTTTACCTACCAATCCTCATTCACTCATCTCTGTTATTATCAAGTGCAAAAAAATACGTAATTTAATGTTTGATGTTTTCACATACTTCTTACGAGACAATCCGATTATTGTTTTTTTTTTGTTTTGTGTTTTGTTTTATATATATATATATATATATCTATAATTCCATTTATTTCTTTAAATAAACTACAATTAAGAATATACCATATATTATGTATAGCCTATATATGAAATAAAAAATTTATATCTTAAAAGGGCATTTCCTTTTATTAATCCAATAGATCTTAAAGTAGTAGATTTTAATTGTTCACTTCCTTGAATTTCTTGTCGCATATTAATAATTTTATGATTACAATCATTACTTTCATCAGGACAAAGTTTACAAATGATATTCCATAAATTTTCTAAAAATAACATTAATTATATTTTTTTATTAATATATATTATTATTATCATTTCCGTTCACAAAGGCATTTATCTATGAATTTTTGTCGTGAGGAATTCAAAATTAGAGGTGAATGATCAGAAATTTTTAATCGCCTTTGACATGTTATTGTTATAGATCAGTGTTTCTCAATCTGTGTTCCACAAATGGAGGTTTTGGGTTCCCCCCGGGCCTAGAGGTCAATAAAAGAAAAAATAGAAAAACAAAAATAGTGGTTAGTAGTATCACCCCTCAAAAAATTTGTCATGTAATGAAAAAAATACTAAATTTAGAGTTTAAGTATTAATTACCTTATAGTCAAATAAAAGCATTGATACTTAAGAATGCGGGGAACATCACTATTATTGTCTCAGTGATACCATTTTTGTTGCTCTAAAGTTCTTTAACTTTCTTATAAACAACGATTACGTTACATTAATAATAACATGAAAACATCATTTAAATTTATAGAGTATTTTAGTGTTTAGGAGTGAGAAATTAATATAATTTATCTTTTTATGTTTAGCTCCTTCGTATTAATAATAGAAAATTTTGAAATGGATAAATGAAATTTAATAAATGTTCATGTTGAATTATTTATTATTGTAAGTTACTAGTTTCGCCATTGTTTGGCTCATCAGACCTATTTACATTTTTTGTTTATAAAATTTTTTTGGTTGAACAATACATTTCACTGGGAAATCACAGATAACATATCACAATAGATCAGTTTTTATCCATTCATGACGGACCAGTTCCAGAAATAATACATTCGACGAGAGACAGTCCAAGAGTTAAAAAGTGGTTAAATATTTAAAAATAGCGTCTCCATGTCAAATCACATCCCCAAGGGACGATCCACCATGATCGACTGGCTATGAACCCGAATTACCTCTTGATATTAATGAGATGTCTATTTTTAAAAATTTATTTTGAATGCAAAAATAGATCTATAATTACAGTTTTATATTTTCCATGCCCCATTATAGAAATCGGCGAATTCATAGTCTTGTTTATTTAATATATTTGGTTCATTGTTTATAAAAAGACTTTCCACAGAAAACTGTTTTTGTCCTTGTAAACAGTTTTAAAATTATTCATGTTAAGCTCATGCCCCGTTAGGATTAGATGCTCCGTTAAAGATGTGTGGTTGACATTTTTATTTCTAACATTGAGATCATTTGATACAATCGTTGATTTTTGTTCTTTGTCGTTCCGATATATATGCTATCACAACTACACTGGTATTTGTATAATATATTGAACTCATTGTTATTGTTGGTGCCTTCATAATAGGAAGTAAACATTTTTTGTATTTTGTTGTCACTGGTATTGTATATTTTAATTATGTTGCCTGCTATCAACGTTCATTTCATAATCATTTAAATTGTTTTATTATTATTTTGTTATTAATACGTTTGAAATAATATTGATTTTCAAATAGATGAGAATATTATTTATATTGAATATGTAAAAAAAACCCTGTCCGATCCGAAAGGGGAATAAGGGTATCACAATGAAATTAGCAAAAAAATTTAATAATAATACTATTCATGAAAATAAAAATATTAGGTAATTTAAAATGCATGTTTTTTGTACCTAATTTCCCCACAATCTAACAAATTTTTAAAATGTGGCAACACCGTCTTCGGCGGCGTTATGTTATATAGCATGATGTTAATATTTTAACGAAAAATTAAATATCTCATATTTTTGTGCTAGGGGGTTCCTCAGAAATAAATATATAAGTGCTCTAGGGTTCCTCGCTCTACAAAAGGTTGAGAAACACTGTCATAGATTAATAAAAAGTGCTGCCTAAATTAATGTTTGGAAAACTTTGATCAAGAAATAAAAATTTATGAGTAGAATTTTTTATTTAAAATTACAATTTTTTTTTTTTCATTCCATTTTTGAAGGATTACGACTCAGTTTTCTTAGCTAAGTGGGGAAGGCAAAGTGGTCTCCTTTTCAAATATTATAAATTTCTCTTGAGGTTTTATTAGAGGAGGAAAGATCCTCTAAAACGTAGGTTCAAAAGTGTAAAAGTTCACAAAGAGAAACAAAGAGGTTGTCCTCTGCTTGATGCAAATAAACATACACACATATATATCGAGATGATATCTGTATATATATTATTTATCAAACAAATGTCAAAGAAAATGTCAAACAAATAAATAATATATATACAGATATATCATCTCGATATATATGTGTGTATGTTTATTTGCATCAAGCAGAGGACAACCTCTTTGTTTCTCTTTGTGAATCAACAACTCTGCTACTCTCGGCAAAACAAAAACTTTTCAATTAGTGTAAAAGTGTCTAAAATAATGGAATAATTGTTAGAACTAACACTTACACCGCCAGATCTTATTGAAAAAGCTATGGCTTATTATCTATGTCAAATAGTTCTTTCTCATAAAGTAAAGGAAATTTTTGAAAAATTTTTTAGAAACTTTTGAAAATTTAAAATATAAAATACTAGGTAGGTTTCACATAAATAAAAGATCAGATGCTTGTTTAGCACGAATCTATATATATTTATTTATTTATTTAGATAATTTTACGGACTAGTAGTCCACTTACAAATTTTATTTATTTAAATATATATATAGATTCGTCCTAAACAAGAATCTGATCTTTTATTTATGTGCACAGTGTCCTTTGTGAACTCCTGAAGATGGGCTTATACCCCGAAATATATATAGATTCGTGCTAAACAAGCATCTTATCTTTTATTTATGTGAAACCCACCTAGTATTTTATATTTTAAATTTTAAAGTTTCTAAAAAAAATTTTCTTTACTTTATTTAAAATGTTTCACCAAAAACCCACACCATTCTCCCTTAAAAAAGTTCTCTCTCAGCTGGTATCACAAAAAATATAGTGTATGGCACGGGCGTAGTGAAGAACTTCCGACAATCTTAAGCTTAAGCTACAATCACCGTAATGAACAAGGAAAATTTACTAAATCTACATAATATAATGTTTAATTTGCAGTGTTTTCGTGATCCAAAACGAAAATCTTATTTTTTACGAGATAATTATTTGAAATTTGTGTAATTGTGTAGTACTCTGAATTGAAGACATTACTGTATATGCAGTAGGAAGCAAAGGTTATCAAATGAAAGAATAAAAAAAAGAAAATTTCCAGTAGCAGTTTATTTATAAGATATAAGCAAAAGAAAATTGCTAGATTCGTCTGACAAGTGAATTTAAAAGGTAGTTCTTTCGCGACAATCCACACAAAAAGTTTTAGCCTCGTAACCATTTTATACATATTATATGAACGGTGCTAAAATTTTAGGTTATGTTTTTTAACGTGACTGTACTTCTCACACTACTATATCCTCTTTTAAAAATGGATCGTTTTAAAGCGACTGTTCTTATATCCCCTCCACTAAAAATAATCGCCCAAATATGTTTTTTTTTATTTTTTATCAAAACTACGAGGTAAATAATTTCATTTTTTTTAAGTTACTTCGAATATATTATTCTAAGAAATATTAGTTTTTCAATAAGATGGTCAAAGTCCTTCAATGAAAAAAAATAAAATAATGATCATTTCCACCCTTTCCCATGCTACCATATGCACAAAATTCCATTTTTAATCGCAATTATTTCATGTTTGGTGTGGTAAATCGTCTTCAAATTTTAACAGTGTGTTTATTATGCTTTTAATGAGTTATATTCCAAGTTTTGAAGACTTTTTGAATTTCGTTTGAAGCCAATATAAGGTAACGGCAGTAGTAGTTGACCGTGCACCAATAGTTAACCATTTCGACATAAAACTTTAATCATTAAGGATCCAGATGGAAGGGTTTCAATGAAATAAAATCTATTGACAGATCATGCTGTCTAGTGCCCATAGATTTTTTTCTAAGGAATCCTTTATCTGGATCCTTATTAATTAAAGTTTTATGTCGAAATGGTCAACTACTGGTGCACGGTCAATTACTGCTGCCGTTACCTTAATGATCAGTGAAAATACAAAGTAAAATGAATTAAAATATCTTTCTATTAAAATGAATGGATAAGCCAGAAGGCTTACTTCTTTAGAAATGGCTTAAGGCCTTAAATACAATAGAAAAAGATACTAGGTGGTAACGAGGTTGCTGACCTGGCGAGATTTCCAAGGGTATTTTGAAGAAAAACGATTTTTAAATAACATTTTTTTTTCAGAATTATTTATTTTAAATATTTTTCAAAAAAAAAAAAACTTTTTGTGGTGCGGGCCCATAGGCTACAGCTTATTCAGCCTATGCTTAAATCCGGCCCTGCATCTGAGCACTCGTGTGAATTGCTGCACTCGGTTTACGACTCGTGTGTTGAATTCACACTCGTACTCAGGTGAATGCACAAAAGCACCAGATCATGTCCAACTCTAGCTTATCGGATATTCCACACCTTACGCCCTTGCCAGAAAATGATATTCCTCACTTTACGCCTTGCCAGACAAGGATATTCCTCAATTTACGCCCTTGCCAGACAAGGATATTCCTCACTTTATGCCATTGCCAGACAAGGATATTCCTCCCTTTACGCCCTTGTCAGACAAGGATATTCCTCACTTTACGCCCTTGCCAGACAATGATATTCCTCACTTACGTCCTTGCCAGACAAGGATATTCCTCACTTTACGCCCTTGCCAGACAAGCATATTCCTCAATTTACTCCCTTGCCAGACAAGGATATTCTTCACTTTATGCCCTTGCCAGACAAGGATATTCCTCCCTTTACGCCCTTGCCAGACAAGGATATTCCTTAATTTACGCCCTTGCCAGACAAGGATATTCCTCAATTTACGCCCTTGCCAGACAAGGATATTCCTCACTTTACGCTCTTGCCAGACAAGGATATTCCTCACTTACGCCCTTGCCAGACAATTTACTATTTCTTACCAGAAGGTGGAAAAGTTCCTGAAATTCTTTTCCCAGATTCAAGTTGTAAAAGAATGTTGACATTGGATTCGGAACGTTTTTCTTTCGCTTCACAAATTTCCAATTGAGCATTATTTGCAAGTCCAGAAAAACGAAAAGTCATCGAGAGATCAATTGCACGGTTCTGGTGTTTAAAGAAAATTCAAAAAATATTACAAATGGATTCTAATAGATAATATTTTTGAATAATTTATTATTAAAAATAGAAATAAATAATAATTATAAATTTATTTAATATTTTATATTTACTTAAAGTCATATTCATTTGGATCCAATCCGTGTTTTTTGCAAACTGCTTCCAAAACCTTATAAATATTAATTCATATTATTAATTCTGTTTATTTAATTATTCATAGTTTTTCGAATAAAATACTTACCGTCAGTAAAGTTGTATTTGGCTCAACAGGAACGTTATGTTTTCTACCCTTAGGTGTTAAAACATTTACAAATTTTTTCGTAGACATATCTATTTTTTTTTTCAATCTAAAAGTTAATCTTTAATATGAAATTTGAAAAATTTTAGAATTGGTTAAAATGAAAATTACTCATCGAAAAATTGAAGTAAGTTTCATGATGTTAGGAACATAATTTAATCAAAACAAACCTAAGATCTGAAGTTAGAGATAAAAAGATAATAATGATCCCCAAACAATGGACGAATAAAATTACAATACGATTTTTGAATTCAGTAAAATAAATACATATTATTACTAATAATTGAATGTAATGGAAGGCAGCCCAGGGGTAGTGAGGAAAGAAAAAAAAATTAACACATCAAATAAGGTGTAATTTATTGGAATCTTTCCTCCTTTCCTTTCAAACCGACGTTTCGGAGGATTCTTCCCTCCTTCTTCAGGGTTTCAAGGGGTCAATAAATGAAACAAATAAAATGTTTCCTTCTTCTCTACAGAACAACAAACATTTTATTTGTTTCATTCATTGACCCCTTGAAACCCTGAAGAAGGAGGGAAGAATCCTCTGAAACGCCGGTTTGAAAGGAAAGGAGGAAAGATTCGAATAAATTACACCTTATTTGATATGTGTTAATTTTTTTTCATTCCTCACTACCCCCTGGGCTGCCTTCCATTACATTCAATTAAAAGTTCTACCAGTCCGTTTCTCTCCAGAGAAAATTTTGTTGCAAAAAACATATTATTACTCTTGGGGGGGGGGGGGGAGTCAGATAGGCTAGGGGTTAGCGTGCCAGCCTGATAACCAGGGAACCCGGGTTCGAATCCGGCTAAAACCTGACCCCGGGGGTAGAGACAAATTTTAAAAAAATAAGTAGTATCGTAAATTGGCTTATGGCTAGGCCGAAAAAAAAAATATTACTCTTTCCCCGGTAATTTTAGGAAGCTAATGCTAAATGGGCAAAGGGCTCAAATTTAAAAAAAAACAATCCCAAACACCACATATAACTTTTGCTCCGAATCTAATCAGCTGTTTATCCCAAAATAAAATATCTAATATACAATTTCGTTAAAATTTGAATTTTTATTTAAATCACACATGATTAATTATGATTATTTATTGAAACAAATAAATTCAATATAAATACGATGTTTCGATCGACTTATTCTGCGATCGTTCTCAAGTATGAGCACCCACTCCGATTATAGGCTAACTGAGCCAGTCACGTATAATTCGTGTTTATCTCGGCTCAAAACACAAATAGAGGCCCTCGGTATATTTGTGTTTTGAGCCGAGATAAACACGAATTACCGTGACTGGCTCAGTTAACCTATAACACAACTCAACAAAAAAAATTATTTCATTGTCCTAAAGTTTATTTCATGATTTTTCTATTAATTGTGCACCAAAATAAAGGAAAAGTACCTATATTCCGTCTTAATATAAAGTTTGCTTTTGTAGTGGTATAATATAATAATAAAGGACAAAAAAAGGCAATTTTGACCTATTTTGGAGGCCCATTAGATTTTAAACAGCAAAATTTGAAATAAACATATTTTGTTGACGTAATAGAAAACAGCTACCTCTTTGATTTCCAAATTACCACTTGTTTGTAACTAAATTAGAACTCGAGTTATAACTAAAAAAGTAAGACCATATGTTTTTATACATGTTTATTATCCTTTATAATCACGTAGTTTTAGTTTTTTACTTATAACTCGATGAGCTCTAATTGAGCTAAAAACAAGGCGTAATTTGAAAATCAAAGAGGAAGCTGTTTTCTACTACTTCAACAAAATATTTTGATCTCAAATATTCCTGTTTAATATATCTAATGGGACTGGAAAATATGTCAAAATGGCCTTTTTCGTCGTTTTGACCGATAATATCTCCAAAACAAAAGCTAATCGGTAATTTTTGAATTCAGCAGGTGGAAATACATAAGAATCAGGAATTTTTGAGCCCGTGGCATTTTCATTGTTAGGCAGTGTAATCGGAGTGGGTGCTCATACTTAAGAACGATCTCAGAATAAGTTGATCGAAACGTCGTATTTATATTGTATTTATTTGTTTCAATAAATAATTATAATTAATCATGTGTGATTTAAATAAAAATTCAAATTTTTATCAGATGATTATTACTTATTTTATTTATTAAGAATTTATTTAAAAGTTTATTTCTTCTAATCTGTAGAGGAAGTTCTCCTTGCTTCCACCAATAATGCCTATGTTAAGCAGTGGACAAAAAATGGCTGATTGATAATGATGATGCTTAATTAAACAAATTTGTATAAAAAATTATATTTATTTGTTAATTAATAAGTTGTTGTAGGGAAATAAGGACAATAGCTTATACAAATATTATTTATTTTATGCCAACGTTTCGTCAACTTTGTTGACTTCCTCAGAGCTCAAACAAATTAACTTCTTTGCATATTTGTCATTTAAATAGGAAATATTTTCAATCTGTACCTATATGTGTTTGCTAACAATATAAAATGACAAATATGCAAAGAAGTTAATTTGTTTGAGCCCTGAGAAAGTCAACAAAGTTGACGAAACGTTGACATAAAATAAAAAATATTTGCATAAGCTATTGTCCTTATTTCCTTACAGCAACTTATTAATTTAATCGATGGACATAAATAATCAAAATAATTTATTTGTTAATATTTCAAATATATTTTTGATATTTAAAAAGAGCGCTTTGGAAATAAATTAGAGTCTATATAGAGGGCAGCACCTACTTCCGTCTTTCTCCTAGAAGCTGATGTTCGATTTTTTATTCTATCTCTCTTTGGGCCATACTATCTTTACAAGGTAAGATCATTTACAACATGTTCCTCACCAAAACCTTTAGTAAGCATCTAGTTTATATTTAATTTATTGTTTTAAATAACTAGAAACACGCTTTTTAATAATATATACATATGTATTATAAATATATTAATAAAACACTCTAAATAATGACTTTTCCTTCTAGGGTCCATTGGAAGCATCTCCACCCGACTTTCTCAAATAGGACTACTTGATAAACCACGTTATTTTAATCCATTCAATATGTAAGTGTATTTTCTTTTCTTTATTAGATTTAATTATGTTGATAATTACTTTTAACCTATTTAATTACTTTCATATATATAAATATATGGATCAATATCGCAAATATATTCATTTCTATCAAGATGAATAACTTTTTCAAAATGGAGTCCAACTTTCTCCATGCTTTCCGGCTTTTATATTCTTTGTCGATTATAAATTACTTCACTTGTAACTTTATTTTTCAATTCTTGGATAAATTTATTGCTGATTTATAAAAATGAAATATATACAATTATTAAATAAAGAAACTTGGAATTGGTTTAATATAACGAGTTTTCTAGAACAAAGAATATTCTCTTTTTCAATGAGGAAATTTATATTTGAAATAAATAGAAGGATCATTGTTATTGAAACTCATATTAAACAAATTCTGATTGTTTTATAAAATAGTACTATTTATTTCATTATTATATCAACTACATTATATTCATTGATCTTATTAATAAAATAAAATTTCTTTGAAAAAATTGATTTTATTTTTTCAATCTTTAAGGTAGTTGTTTCACCATCAGGGTTTTCATAAGATTTTTTCTGAAATTTAGATAGATTATTATTTAAATACTTCTGCATCGATTGGTGGCAAAACGAAATTTATGAACAATATAGTTCCTGAGATATTAAATTCCAAAGATAGTTTTTCAGACTTGTACATTAAAGATACAGATTTAATTATTATTAAAAAACTCTTCTTACCATTGTTATAAAAAACTAAACCAACATTAAACAATATCTAATACATTTAAAAAAAAATTTAATTCATAGTGATAATGAATAAATAATGAAAAATTTACACTAAAAACAAGCTGGCAACAACGCATATATTTAACCTAAAAACTGGATTAACTTTAGTACTTTTTTTTGCCCCAGCTATTGTCCTAACAGCTTTCAATCGGTTATTTAGAACTTTTTGTTCAATAAATCAACCTTTATAATTATTTTAACTATCATTTCTATGATAAAAAATATTCAAGCTCTGTTGCCAGATATGTGATAACCACCACGGGATTGGCTAGTAGTCGTACATAAACTGCAAAAAGTTTTGGGGTTATGAATTAAGAATCCTATTGTCTGTTCTATATACTCTAGCATTAACTTTTTGCTAGTATTATCGCCAAACAACTACCTTAAACTTTCTTTTTTTAAATTTTACTTTTCAACTATACATGATTATGTACTATTAATACATTTCAAGTGTTGTCTATATTGTTAACAATTTACTATTTACTGTTCTGTTACGAGATTTCATTATAAATGTTGCTATTTTAGTCCATTGATCATCATTTAGAAATGATTTGAGAATTAGAAACCAAATCATCGTGAATAAACTAGAAAAAATTAATTAATTTTATAACATCATGAGAGGGCAAACTCAGAAATTAATTATAAGTATTTTTTTTTCGGAGACTGAGGATTCAATCGAGAATTGCTGGAAAGGCAGCCAAAGGACAAAAAAATAAACAGTCTTTTATTGGAAACTTTATTTTTTTATTATCCTTAGATTGCCTTTTCATCATCCATTTCTCATAATTTCATAAGAAAAAAAAATTGCATAATAACTAATGTTTCAAAATGTATAAAATAATTTTATTTATTTTTCCCAAGATTCTAATTAAGTTGAGCTATTTATGAACTTTGAACGGATTGAACCATGTGCATGGTTTACCACTTTCTTTTGGTTTCTACTTCTAGAGTTTTTATGTGATTATGGTATAATTGAATAAATTCAGTTCATTAAAGTGTTTAATTAAAAAGTTTTACCTAGAGTAGCAGAGTTTATAAAGGGAAATCATTGAAGTTCTCCTTTGCTAAATTCCAATGACTGTTAATTAGTGAATTTTTATACTAACTACAATTATACATAGATTTTTATCGACAAAATTTTTTATACAATCTTCCTCTCGTTCTTGGCATGTTAACCTTGTTTCAATTGGTTGTTCATGAATTTAATAGAGGATAAATTAAATGGACTCCTGCCTTCGGTGTTCATATTTCTTTGATATGAATCCCACCCTTAAGGTTCCAAACAAAATAAATAATATATATATCAAATTGCTTTAAGAAAAAAATTAAAACTGAAAGTTTAAAAGTTAATTTGTCCAAAAATATATATAATTTATTTGTTAGTGAATTCAATTTCAGAAATTTATCATCATCGTTTTTTTAATTATAAATAATAATTGGCTAGACAAATAAACTTTTTAAACGGTAGCATTAATTTTTTCCTAAAGTAATTTCTTATGTTAATTCTACATATTTAGAAAAATTATATATATAAAAATATATAAAACATATATAAAATTTTTTTCTAAATATGTAGATTAACATAAGAAATTATTGATTTCATTATTTAACTTTTCGGCTCAAATTGCTTTAATAATTGGCTAATTGAACCCACGAGAAATAACAGATAAAATATTTCTAATTAAAAGACTAATGAAGGTCAAACTTGGGAAACTAAAGTCTAATAAATAAATTATATTAGTTGAATAAAAGATTTCACTGTCGATGGTAACAGAATTGTTTTTATTTTAGGTTAAAAATAAAATGAGTCTTCTGTTTTTTAAATAAAATAATTTTTAATTATTTCTAGAGACTATAGTTTCGAAGGCATTGCCTTCATCATCAGTCTTATCACAAATATTTCAAATTAGTTACAAATTAAGATTTATACATTGAAAATTTTGAAAAATATATAATGTCTTTTTCTTCATGTTTCCTCTTGGCAGATTAGAATATAACTGGAGCAATATCTGGGTTACTCTTTTGTTTAGGCATTTTCTAAAGAGTTTTACCTGAATGAATAGAATGTTTTTAAAAAAGGGTCATTGATAATTTCTAGTTTTTCATTTAAAGATTCAATTGGGCTTTTTTCCAAGGATTTTAAAATTTCAATGGATTCTTTTAAAGAAAGAATTAAGGGGTCATTGACTTCTTTGATCAATTTAATTTTGGATTGATCTGGAAAACTATGATTATTAGCATTTAAATGCTCTGCAAATGTATAATTTTCATATTTTAATTTGGGCCTACAACCTCATTAATTTCTATTTATGAATCATTAATAGGGATTGTGGTGTTGGACCAAGGTGAAATAACTTTAATAAAGTTAAAAATAAATACTATATGCAATATTCATTTACTATGAGTTAAGATTTCTAGGTCACTTGTTTCACATTTTTTTTTTAATGTGAAAGAAATCGTAGTAAATGAATATTGCATATAATATTATATATTTATGAATCAACAACTCTGCTACTCTCGGCCAAACAAAATCTTTTGAATTGTACTATTTTATTTTTTATTCTCACTAGAATTCCAATGACTAGTTCATTAGGGAGTTTTTATACAAACTACAATTATATATAGCTTTTCATCGACAATAAATTCTTATACAATCTTCCTCTCGTTCTTGCCATGTTAACTTTGTTTCAATTGGTTGTTCATGAATTTAATAGAGGGTAAATTAAATGGACTCCTGCCTTCGGTGTTCATATTTCTTTGATATGAATCCCACCCTTAAGGTTCCAAACAAAATAAATAATTAATATATTTTGATTATTTATGTCCATCGATTAAATTATTAAACTTGTTTTAGGGAAATAAGGACTATATCTTTTATGCAGATAATTTATTGCCAACGTTTTGTCAACTTTGTTGACTTCTTCAGGGCTCAAATGGTTAACTTCCCTGCATATTAGTCATTTTTATAATTATTCTTTCTTAATAAACAAACGTTGAAAATCTTTTCTTTTTTCAATCTAATTGATGTTGATTACTTGCCTTGATTTGTTTATTAAGAAAGAATAATTATAAAAATGACAAATATGCAGGGAAGTTAACTAATTGAGCCCTGAAAAAGTTGACAACGTTGACAATAAAATATAAATTATCTGCATGAAAGATATAGTCCTTATTTCCCTATATCAACTTTAATAATTAATATACATAATTTATTTGTTAGTGAATTCAATTTCAGAAGTTTACCTCCATCATCAAGTCTTTTTAATTATAAATAATAATTGGCTAATTAAACCCAGGAGTATTGACAGATATAAAATTTCAAACCTTCGAAACTATAGTCTCTAATAAATAAATTATATAGTATTTATATTGTAATTATTTGTTTTAATAAACAATTAAAAATTAATCATGTATGATTTAAATAAAAATTTAAACTTTAATCAAATTAATCACAAAAATAAAAGCTTCAACAGCTTCATTACTAATATATATACATATTTATATTCGTTTATGTTTGTTTGCCTCAAACAGAGGACAACTTCATTGATTTCTATTTATGAATCAACAACTCTGCTAAACAAAATCTTTTGAATTGCACTGTATTATTTTTATCCTCAATAGAATTCCAATTACTAGTTCTTTAGGAGTTTTTATACTAACTACAATTATACATAGATTTTTATCGACAATAGTTATATAACCTTCCTCTTGTTCTTGGCATGTTAACCTTGTTTCAATAGGTTGTTCATGAATTTAATAGAGGATAAATTAAATGATGGACTCCTGCCTTCGGTGTTCATATTTCTTTGATATGAATCCCACCCTTATGGTTCCAAACAAATAAATTACATTTTACCAAAACATTAGTTTTTTTTTTTGTAACTTTCTAAATATATTAACAAACGATTTTATGTTTCCAGGTCGTTTCGTGGAAATAATCGTTTTGGATCTGATCGTCGAAGCAACGGTAATGACCGCAGAGGCATGGCTAATGGAGGAGGTGGTGGCGGCGGCGGCGGAGGAGGTTTCGGTCGCCAGAAACAACCAGGAATGCGGCTCCAAAAACCTATGTGGGATCTTTCTTCATTGAGGCCCTTCAAGAAAGATTTTTACATTCCTCATCCTGATGTTCTCAAGCGGTAATTATTAGCCATTTACCCCTTTTTTTTTTTAATTTTAAATGTACTTAAAAGTACAATAATTTATTTTAAACTAAGATTCCTACTTAGGTCGACCTTCACCTATCGCGTTTCCTAATGAAATTAATATTTTGACAATATTCAAACAATTGAGGTTATTTGATTACTTTGATTTGCATTGCTTTACCATCGATACGATTGTTGTACTTTTTAGATGAAGTAAATCAACCCTCACTCGTTTGGGGTCTTTACTTTTCAATGGGGAGTGTTTTTCCGAGGGGTGAACCTCGATTGGAATTAGGTGTACACCGCCTTTGAAATTATTTAAAGTGGAAGTAGGTGTACACGATTTTAGGTCACGGTTCACCCCTCGTGTTTTTCTTGAGCGTGACAAGATTGGGGGTTTGACTTAGGTCGACCTTCACCTAGTTACCTAATTAAATTAATATTTTGAGAATATAATGTATTAATAAACAAAACTCGATAGGGTCAACATCCAATTTCCCTCCATAGCTATTTTTAATAAAAAATTAAATTTGTTAATTTTGTTACATAAATGTAGTTATCGAGTTTCCGGATAAATATATTACCAATCGATAGTAAAATATGTATATAAAATGCCAAAGTTGGGTCGCCATCTTTTTTTCCTGCATAAGTCTAGGTAGACAGGGTATCAACAGGAAACTTCAAATTAGTTAGTATTTTGTAGCTATAGTTTCCTTTATTATATAAGAAAATGTAGATAATTAAAAAAAATTTAATAAATAGCTATGCAGTGAAATTGGATGTCGACCCTATCAAGTTTTCTTTATTAATACATTATATTATCAAAATAATAATTTAATTAGGAAACTCGATAGGTGAAGGTCGATCTAAGTCGAGATCTTGTACTATTTCTTTAATATATTTTGGAATAATATAAATTAAAAAAAAAAATGTTCATTATTTTCTCCTAAAGAAACATTTTGAATTTATTTTCCTTTCTTTCTTGGCATGACTCTACTTTGCTATTAGTAGATCGTGTATGCAGTTAAAGGGTATATTAAATGTGAAACTTGCCTTCGGTGTTCATAATATTTATTTATGAATCCCATCCTTAGAGTTTCAAACACAATTTATTTAAAGAATATTATTAATTCAACACTTTTAATATACAATATATAACCGCGAACATCATATTTAAATAAAAAAAGGAATATAAATCACCTATAAACAATTTCAAAACAATTATAGTTGCTTTATATTCTTTCAACCAACTATTTTTTCAAAAATCTTCAAATTTCTATTGATAAAGGCAGATAGTTTTTTTATAAAAGATATATATATATATTTATATGTATATATAATTTATCAACAACTCTTCAATTGAATTATTTAAACTAATTACTTGATTTAAATGCTCGCAGCTATCTATACTTAAAAATACAAACTTATGGCAATAGAGATTTAATTGCGTATACTTTTCTCCAGCTCAGTGCCATATCTCTAATTTGCTAACATTTAGGGCCAGTTGTATGTCTGTTTATAAAATTGACAAAGTGTAAAACCTTAGAATTCACCTTGTGCCCGGCGGATTCTAAGGTTTTACCTTTTGTCAACTTTTATAAAGACTTTACCAACCGACATACAACTGGCCCTAAATGTTGTCAAAGTTAGATGGAACTCTGATACACGGAGGGATATAAATATACTATAACCGCGTTGTTTTCAAGATAATTATTTTGTGTTGAATCCTTTCAAATTGCTTAGTAAATTAGTCTCTCATTGATTTGCCCTTTCTTTCTTGGCATGACTACTTTGTTATTAGTAAGTAGATCGTGTATGCTGTTAAAGGGTATATTAAATGTGAAACTTGCCTTCGGTGTTTATAATATTTATTTATGAATCCCATCCTTAGAGTTTCAAACACATTTACTAAAGAATACATGATTAATTCAAATCTCAACACTTGAAGAAAAAAAAATTGGCGGCCGAACTGAGCATGCGTACTTGAAACATTGATGTGCCAGTGCTAATACTTAAGGCCAGTTGTATGTCGGTTGGTAAACTCTTTTTAAACGTCGACAAAGGGTAAAACCTTAAAATTCACCTTGTGGTGAAAGTGTCTGTCATCTGATTGGCCATCCCACCGGGCACAAGATGAATTCTAAGGTTTTACCCTTTGCTAACGTTTAAAAAGAGTTTACCAACCGACATACAACTGGCCCTTAATATAATTTAAATTTATGTAAACGGAGATCCGGAAAATTCATCGACTATGCAATTCACGAATAGGCAATAGACAGACGATCAATTGTGGTCGATGAATTTTCCTAGAGCCATGTAAACGGTATAATATAATAAATATATAATATCTAGCCGCGTACATAGAAATCGTTGAGATAATTTTGAATGAGTTAACTACTAAATGCCTTTATTTGTTGAGTTTCCCGGTTATTAGAAAAAAGTTAACCTTAAATTTAATTAGTCTTATAATATTGTAATTCTTGAATCTCATAATTTATCAAGTTTTCTATCAATTATATAAAAAACATTAGGATTTATTTTCCCTTTCTTTCTTGGCATGACTCTACTTTACGCTTAGTAGATCGTGTATGCAGTTAAAGGGTATATTAAATGTGAAACTTGCCTTCGGTGTTCATAATATTATTTATATATGAATCCCATCCTTAGAGTTCCAAACATATTTCTAAATTTATTATTATTATCATTTTATAAGCTCCCCCCCCCCCCTTGTTTATGTACCCGGTTATCAATTATTTCTTTTTTAGCAGCAAAACTGAAGTAGGTCATTTTAGAGATGACAAACAAATCACGGTAAAAGGAAAAGTTCCCAATCCAATGCAATCATTCAATGAGGTGAACTTCCCTGATTATGTAATGAATGAGATCCGAAAAGCCAATTTTGATGAACCCACTGCCATTCAAGCTCAAGGCTGGCCTATAGCTTTAAGTGGATTGAACATGGTCGGTATTGCCATGACAGGATCTGGAAAAACTCTAGCTGTAAGTAAAAAAGAAAAAAAAAACACTTTAATTAATAAATTTTTTAAAAATGGTATATATCTAATTTGTTGAATTTTTTATTTTAGTATATTTTACCTGCCATTGTACACATAAATAATCAAGAGCGTTTATCTAGGGGTGATGGCCCTATCGCTCTTATTCTAGCACCCACTCGAGAATTAGCTCAACAAATTCAGCAAGTTTGCCATGAATTTGGCTCTACTTCACGTATTAAAAATACTTGCGTATTTGGAGGTGCACCTAAGGGACCACAGGTATATCAATTTTTTTTTTATATATTTTTATTGTTATACAATTCTTCCAAAATTTAGTGACTTAATTTTTAAATTATATTTAAATTGAAAGGTTTTTTAGTCACAAACTAATAAAAGACAATTTTATTTAATTATTATCTATTTTATTAATTAACTAAACATTTTCGGTCACCACTGGTTGACCATCTTCAGTAGTACTAAAATTTAAAAAATGAAACATTTCGTTATTTTTTTTAAACAATTACATAATACAACAATTCAAGCGTTCAATATCTGGAAATTGTCACTTTGTATACATAAATCATCGTTAACTTAGGAGTATTAACAGATATTTCATACATTTATAACAATCATGAATTGCTATATATGATGGTTATAAATGTGTGAAATATCTATGTTAAGGTAGTTGTTCCGTCAAATGGGTTTTCTTAGGATTTTTTTGAAATTTAGACAGGTTATTATTTAAATACTTCTTCATCGATTGGTGGAGAAACGAAATTTATGAACAATACAGTTCCGGAGATATTAAATTTCAAAAATAGGGTTTTTCAGACTCGTATACATTGCACTATACGGGATATCGGAAAATTTACATACATATTTAAAAATTAAGAAACCCTTCTTACCATTTTTATAAAAAACTAAACCTACATTAAACAAATAACCAATACATATTTTAAGACAATTTTGATTCATAGTTACAACACAGTTTGTGAAATAATAAATAATGAAAAATGTATAAAAAAAATTTACACTAAAAATAATCTGGCAACAAAGCATTTATTTAACCTAAAAAGTGGGTTAACTTTAGTACTTTTTTGACATCTTTTCGCTTCAGCCATTGTTGCAACAGCTTTCAATCGCTTAATAAGAACTTTTTGGTTTTTATAAATCTCCCTTTATAATGTACTTTATCTGAAATTTCTATGATAAAATGATATATTACAATGTTGCCAGATTTGTGAAACGAGCACGGGATTGGCTAGAATCGGTACATAAACAGCAAAAAGTTTTGGGCTTATGAATTATGAATCCTTATTGACTGTTCTATATACTCTAGCACTAACTTTTTGCTAGTATTGTCGCGAAACAACTACCTTAATTCTTATAACTATGAATTTTCCAGTTCCAGTAGCTTAAAATATTTTTAAATAAATACTTATAATTTCACTTGAAACTAATAGATGTGTATTTTAATTCGATAGGCCCGCGACCTTGAGCGAGGAATTGAGATCTGCATTGCAACACCCGGCCGTTTGATCGATTTCTTGGAGCGAGGCACAACCAATCTTCGTCGTTGTACTTATTTAGTTTTAGATGAGGCCGATAGAATGTTAGATATGGGTTTCGAGCCTCAAATTCGAAAAATTATTGAACAAATCCGTCCTGATCGGCAAACTTTAATGTGGTCTGCTACGTGGCCAAAAGAAGTTAGAAATTTGGCTGAAGAATTTCTTGAAGATTACGTACAAATCAATATTGGATCACTTGAATTGTCAGCAAATCACAATATTTTGCAAATCGTTGATGTATGTCAAGAATATGAAAAAGAAGATAAATTGAATAATCTTTTACAAGAAATAGGCAGTGAAAGAGATAACAAAACTATCATTTTTGTTGAAACAAAACGTAAAGTCGAAAATATAACACGCAATATCAGACGGTTTGGATACCCAGCCGTATGTATGCATGGTGATAAAACTCAACAAGAAAGAGATTATGTTTTAAGAGGTATTTTTTTTTTCTAAAAAATAATCTAAATTATTAAATTCTTGAATTATTTATATAAAATTTTAACAAAAAATTTTTCCTCAGAATTCCGTAATGGCAAATCTCCTATTTTGGTCGCAACCGATGTAGCAGCACGTGGTTTAGGTGATTATAATTCTTAGTATAGTTAATATTTGATTATCATTTACCATCCTAAATAATTCTATGTATCGGATTTATTTCAAAATTATGAGAAGCGTCATGTAGCCTTAAATTTCTAGTTAATTTAATTTGAGTTAGGAAAAACTTATTTCTCCAGACTGAAATTTAGAGCGCCTTTCTATTTTGCAATTATCTATTATTCATAGATAAGATTAAATGTTCATTGTTCATTTTTGTAATTACATAATTATCAAAGCTAATTAGACAATTAATGGTGTTGGATTTGCAGCGTTAAAAAATGATAATACTTGTAATTACTCAAATGCTAAGGCTTTTTTTAACTTATGGTTATGAATGATTAAATATTGGCGAAAATCACGATAGTCATAACATCTCTTCGGGATATATACAATTAATAATTATATATAATTAACCCCCTATTGGAACGCTTGGGGCGTTTGTTAACGGGTAATAAATTAGTAAGGAAATAGTGTTAGGGGTAAAAATATTTTTGTTCCCTGTTAACTAGCGCCTTTAGCGGTTGCTGATTTTCGCCAATACATATAATTAGCTTTAATCATCTCATGCGATATCTAATTGATTTATAGAAATCAATTTTTATTTAATTTCTCTTAACCTATTTTTTATTTCATCTTTTCGAGGCGCTATTATATGACTACTAAATCGTAAGTCGAATTATACCGAAAACAAATATTGTATAGAGTATCAATATTAAACAAATTTAAATTGGTACTTTATTTTTACTATTTACAAATTTTTGTCTAATACGACTTAAGATCCAAAAGTAGTGATATAATACAGGGGTAGACAAACTGAATACATATTTGTTTTTTTTTTACACCAACATTATTTTTAATCTAACACTTTATTTGCACAATTTGCCTTTTTATAATTTCTCTTAAATTTTAATAATATCCTAATTTTGATTAATTCACTTGTCCATATTTTCAAAAGCATAAATTATTTAATTATAGTTGATGATTCATTAGAGTGATCCTTTGCGCATATGCGCAGGAGTCGCCCAATTTTCGACCTTTTTAGCGCATCCCCTTCTCGAGGGGCCTCCATTCACCCTCGTCTCAAGATTTGGACACAATCTTTTAGATTCATCCATTTTGTTTCCTGTTATTTGGGGCGAGATATATGCTCAGAAATTTTGTATTGCTTTTTAGCGATCCGCCGATTGATATTTGCCATATGGCAATTTTGATTTAAAGCTATCAAAATTTTTTAAAAGTCAAATTGTGCATATGTTTAATTTGCTTTTTTTATTTTTTTATTTTATATTAATCCCATAATTATTTCATGTTAACTTAAAATTAAGGAATATTATCTCTTCCTTGGATTTTGTTCACCCCTGGAACTAATCAGTCTGGTGTATTCTCATTTTTTTGTTTTGTTTCAGAGGCACATGCGAGATAACAAACAAATACTGTTAAAGTATTAAATAAAGAAATCTGGCAGTGCCTCTGTCGATGACCGACCGAGAGGCTGACCACCTCTTGGACGCTTAGGGCTACTTGCGCGCTATCGTAAAGGCCTCTCTCTAAAACAGAGAGATTAAAAAACTTTTTAAAAAATGCATCCATCCATGGTGAAATTTTTTTTTTAAACTCTTAAGCCAAGGGATACAAGGGGATGAATGCCTTGTAAATATTGTAAACAAAGTACGGTAAGTTAATTTCAATATTTTACGAAACCCTTGGTTTAAATAAAATATAATAAGCACCATGGAATTTATTATCATCCCAAATCTTTTATATTCCATTCTATCACTTGGGTTCGTCTGAATTAAATTGTTATTTTATTTAAATAAAATTTAGAATGGAATATATATATATTTATAAAGGATTTTATATAAGTACGGATATATTGATTAATATTTTAAAATTTAGAAATAAATATTTTTTCTTCCAAAGTATATCTTTGAAGACTAAACTTCGTCCTGGTCTCGGTAGTTAAATGCAAATGCATGTATCATCTATCTTATGTTAAAAACTTTAATTACAATATTTTTTCTCAGTATCATACTATCTATTTATAGTGTAAAAAGAAAATAATTGAAACTTTCTATTAAGTATCATATTATTAATTTTCTTTTAAGATTTTTTCAGGATACAGCTCCAGACATTGGCCGTACGTCATGTTCTTGATAGAAAATTTTAATTATCTAATTACACTAATTTCCAAATTATTTTACATATTTATATTAAAATTTTCTGTAAATATATTTATATTTATTATTTTAAGTTTAAGCTGGAAGAACCCAAATGATAAGAATCATTTCTCATTCTTTTTCAATCTAGACAAATAATTTTTAAACTGGTTTGTTTTACTTAGAAAAACTTCCAAAATAATTTTCAACGTCATTTATATTTATCTTAAATATATATATAAGATATAAATCTCCACATAACTTTTATCATTATATTAAAATTGACAATAAAACATTTTTTTATTGCCTAATGCAGTTACTCTCAATAATTTTCGCACAAAATTCATATATTGTTTGTATTGTTTTTTAGATGTTGAAGGAATCAAATATGTGATCAACTTTGATTATCCTAATTCTTCTGAAGATTATATTCATCGAATTGGAAGAACAGGTAGATCTCAATCTACAGGAACATCGTATGCTTTTTTTACACCTAACAATTCTCGACAAGCTCGTGATCTTGTTAGTGTTTTAAGAGAAGCTAATCAGGAAGTAAATCCCAAATTAGATGAAATGGCCTCTAGATCTGGTGGATTTGGTGGAAACAAAGGGGCTAAAGGTGAGGAAAAAATAAAAGTTGACAAGATTTTCTTGTCGACATTAGCAATTAATAAATTGCTTGCTTATTAAGGTAGTTCTTTCACAAATGCAAAAATTCAAGAAGTCTTCGAAACTTGGAATATAAGTAATTAATAAACAAACACGAAATAATTGCAATTAAAAATGAAATTTTTTACATTGGGAAATAAGCATTATTTTATTTTTTTTCATTGAAGGACCTTCACCATCTTGGTGAAAAACTAATATTTGTTAGAAAAATATTTTCGGAATAACTTAAAGAAAAAATTGAAATTATTTACCTCGTAGTTTTGTTAAAAAAGAAAACATATTTGGGCGATTATTTTTAATGGAGGGGATATAAGATCAATGGCTTGGAAACGATCCATTCATAAACAGGATATAGTAGTGTGAGAAGTACAGTCACGTTAAAAAACCTAACCTAAAATTTTAGTACCGTTCATAGAAGTACAGTCACGTTAAAAAACCTAACCTAAAATTTTAGTACCGTTCATAGAAGTACAGTCAAGTTAAAAAAACAACCTAAAATTTTAGCATCGTTCATATGTATAGAGTGGTTACGAGGCTAAAACTTTTTGTGTGGATTGTCGCGAAAGAACTACCTTAATTAAATTTTTTTGTCTAATTAATATATATAAAATATTTATTTCAACCTGTTTATTTTTTTAGGTGGTCGTTGGGGTTATGGAAACTCAGCCTTTAACCGAGGTCGTGAAAATCAATTTGGACGTAACAGATCACATAAACGATGGGATTAAATGTTTTTAAAATTTATATTTATTTTTTAATTTAATAAAAAAAAGAGTTTAAAAATTCTCAATTTTTAATTATCAAACAGCTTTAAAATGAAAGCCTATAAGAGTATTAATTTCAGTAAATGATTTTTTTTCTATTTATGAATATAATAATTTCCAAATTATTTTCATTCCACTTAATAATTTAAGCACAAGTAGTTTATATCAAAGAACGTATATAATTATAATACTACGTATATATTTATATATATTTCTAAAATTATTTCATCATATATGTATATAAATATATCTTAAAAAGATAAAATATATTAGTTAATTCCACCTTAACTTTATTAATTCAAATCCTAAATAACAAGCTACTTTATTATTTTCAAAGTAATTTCAGATTTACCTATACTTAAGATTAGTTGGTGAATTACTTTTCTTAATTGTTTGGTTTGAGTACTCAAGATGTAAAAATGAAATTTTTATTATCAAGTTATCGTAATTATTTAGCTTAAGCTTTTATAACTGATAACTGCAATGATGATCAATTATGTCTTAAATTAAATTTACTTAATAAAGAAAGTTTAAAAAACATGTATATTTTTCTTTATGATTTGAATGTATAAAGATAGATACACTTTTAAATTAGTAGTTAACTGAAAAAAATTACCATTAATCACATCGTTTCCTTGTATACTAAAAGTTATCGCTCTGGTATAAAAATAAGTTAATGCCATGTGTTGTTGAAATCAAGGATTAAAAAGTAGTTCTTATTGTCCTCTAATTTACCTTATATATATTTTTTTATAAATGATGAATAATTTTTTACCAAAAATTCTGACAAAAGGCACAATTTTGTAGGTTTCTCTTTCGAAACAAGCTTGACCATAAAGCTACAATTTTTTTTACCTCTCACATAACTAGTTTTTGTGATGGTTTAATAGAAGGATTGTTATTAACTAAAATGAATATTTTGATTATTTATGTCCATTGATTAAAATATTAAAGTTGTTATAGGGAAATAAGCAAATAAGGACTATCTTTTATGCAGATAATTTATATTTTATTGCCAACTTTGTTGACTTCTTCGGGGCTCAAATAGTTAACTTCCCTGCACATTTGTCATTTTTATATCTGATTGATATTGATGACAAAATATGATATATATATATATAATTGATCACTATATATATATGTTTACTAAAAAAGAATAATTATAAAAATGACAAATATGCTGGGAAGTATTTGAGCCCTGAAGAGTAACAAAGTTGACGAAACTTTGGCAATAAAATATAAATTATCTGCCTAAAAGATTAGTCCTTATTTCCCTATAACAACTTTAAAAATTATTATGCTGCTCCGCAATCAGCTCTAAAAAAAATAGTAAGGAACAATGCAGCATCGTCATGAACAAACGGATATTCAAAGTGTATGGTCCTATTGAAGAAACATGGATACATGGATTTACCAATGAAGAATTTTTAGAAAAAATTAATTCTAGAAATCGGGAAAAAGAAAACTTAAATAGAGCAGACATTATCCCGGGGATATTTTAGAAGGCGAAATGGGAAAGGGAAAAAAAGGGCTCAAGTCTAGTAGGGAAAGAGTGGTGGGATTGAATTTAAACGATTATTCTTAAAGAACTGATATATAACAAAGATATTATTTACTATAGACCCGATATTTATGTAGCAAAATATGTAATAAGAAATTAGTAGAAATGTTCAGAATTGAACAAAGTGTATTTCAAAGTTCTTCAGTGACATTAAAACACCTGTCGTCCAGAACATGTTGATAACTAGAAAAGCACCTTACTATGTCCATACTTAAATTTGAACAATATTACAGGATTTTCATAAGTTTAGTTACAGTTTCCCCTA
The DNA here is from genome assembly GCA_024734495.1 of Forficula auricularia. Lineage (NCBI taxonomy): Eukaryota > Metazoa > Arthropoda > Insecta > Dermaptera > Forficulidae > Forficula > Forficula auricularia. Next base: position 4,553,804 of record JALMQS010000225.1, read on the forward strand.
ATTTTTTTTTAATATCTTGTAATTGTCATTAAAATTGCACCTACTTTACCACGAATGCCACCAACATCTTTGACGTATTGATTAAATAACTATGAAATTGCCATATGTTCAGTCTTTTTTAATTGAAAAGTTTATTTTGCCGAGAGTCGTTGAATCCTAAAGAGAAATAAAGAGGTTGTCCTCTGCTTGATGTAAATAAACATACACACACATATATTATTTATTTGTTTGAGACTATACTTTCGAAGTCATGGCCTTCATCATTCATCAGTCTTTTGTTAATTATAAATATTATTTTTCATGGGCTCAGTATCGCGTGGATAAAATTTAGACGAATGTGTGGCATGATTATTTGAAGCTCTGAAGAAGTCGACGAAACGTTGGCTGATAAATAAAAAAGTCGAACATAAACACTTGTCCTTATTTTCCTATTATAAACGTTCAATTTGGTTTTATTACTTCCTCCATTTTTTTTTTTTTTTTTTTTTGAGATTTTAAATAATTTCTACTTCTCCCCATTTTAATATTTGTTAAGAAAATGGCTAAATATCAAATTTAAATTAATATCAACAAGCTATGATTTGTAAAGATAGGACCTAAACTTGGAACTTGAACGCTCTGTTCTCTTATATGGGGATGTTTGAACCCCGCCTTGTCTCACCCTCCTGACTGTATTCAGAACTGGGCATTAAAGCTCATATACTACGAATGACTTTAGATAATCCCGGCTTTGGCCAACTTCTCTTTAAATATGAAAAATAAACTAATTTTTACGAATTTTATTCTACATTTGGCTTGTCTAGTTAATTTCTTTCCTATTTTTAAGATATTAAATTAATAAAATATGAAAAAGTTAAAATTTAAGTTTTGCTAACTCTACTATGCATAAAAAAAACATACTTCTAAATTTGATTCCTTGTTCAACAATGTGCTAAAATGGGCTGTTACCATTTTCTGGTCTTTAATGATAACTTTAATCATTTGAGTGACATTCATTTCAGAAACTTAACGCAAACCACAGTTAAAGTTCACTGGGTTTAATCAGTGAGTTTTACTTAATTCATATCTGAAAAATAAAAAAAAATTTACTGTAGAAAAATATATCTATAAAAGATATTACAATTACAATACTTTATCTGCTTCGCATTGGATAAAGAAAAAAATGAACTTTAGGGGTTAGATCAGAGCTAGTAGTGAGTTATAAACGAAATCTCCAAAGCTTTTGACCAGGTTTGGCACAAAAATCTTTTTGCCAAACTGCCAGCCTTCGGATTCACACCAACTCTTCGCAAATGGATAGAAAGCTTTCTGACAAACCGAAGTATAAAAGTTGTGGTGGATGGAACATCATCTGAATCGTTCTCCACAAACTCTGGTGTTCCCCAAGGCTCCGTAATCTCCTCCACACTTTTCCTAATGTATATAAACGACCTTTTCGATCAAACGGCAAACCCCACTCATTGTTACGCCGACGATAGCACTCTACACGGTAAACCCTCACTCCCGAACAATCGAATCAATGTTACCTCCTCAATTACTCTCGACCTAGACAAACTGAATAAATGGGGCTCACAAAATTTAGTTAACTTCAATTCAAACAAGACTCAATGTTGTCTAATTTCTAGGCGCGAAAATAAAGATTTCCCTGATATTCTCTTCGATTCGAATACCCTAAAAATGTGTGACAGCTTATCCATGCTGGGCGTCTCTGTCGCATCTGACCTGTCTTGGAATGAACACATCTCCTCTGTGGCGAAATCTGCAGCAAGGAAGATTGGCTTCTTATTCAGGTCCAAGCGATTTTACAAACCCCCACAACTTCTCACCATCTACAAGGCCCAAATCCGCCCCTGTCTCGAATACGGCTCTCATCTGTGGAGAGGGGCCTCAAAATACTCTCTTGCTACCCTGGATGCAATTCAGAAACGAGCCGTCAGGCTAATTGACGATTCTACCCTCACCGACTCCCTCGACTCGCTGGCTCATCGAAGAGATGTCTCTGCCCTTTCCCTTTTCTATAGATACTATCACGGCAGGTGCTCTGATGAGATAAAATCAATAATTCCCCCCAAAGCATGCTTTGCACGTAGCACGCGTTTTGCCGACTCCCAACACTCTTTCGCGGTTAAATTAGAAAAGTGCCGGACCACTTCATTCGCCAATACATATATCCCCATGACTTCAAGGAACTGGAACTCTCTTCCAGCCTCTATCTTTCCCAGCACCTATAATCTTCAAACCTTCAAAACCGGAGTGCATAGACACCTACGTCTACACCCTCTCACTTAATCAACTTTCTCTTCTCTTCGGTAATGCAAGGGTCTTTCGAGATCCATAGGGGCTGCATCTTTACTGGTGCACCCCTTCTTGCATTCGATTGCATTAAAAAAAAAAAAAAAAAGAATGAATAATGATGGAATGGAATTATCTAAGTGTTAAGAATAAACGAGTTCGCGAATGCTTTTTCTCATCGATTCGTTTCTATTTATATTAGTCGCCAAGGACTATTGAATTATTATCATTTCCGTCTATAATTTGTATTAATTTGAAAGTTTATAATAGGAAATAAGGACAAGTTTTTATGTGTGACTTTTTTATTTAACAGCCAACGTTTCGTCGACTTTACCTACTTCTTCAGGGCTTCAAATAGTCATGTCATATGTCATATTTTAAGGATCAAAAGAAAAAATATTCTATTCTGGTTTTTTGAAAACAGTGTTACCTTATTCTATTTATGTTATTTCTGCTTTATATCTAATGAAATTTTTAATATAAAAAGAAAAATAAAAAAATTGTTTATGAGGATGTGCCATATATTTTTTGAAATTTGTGTTTCTGATGGTGTTCAATGGTAACGAAGATAAAAAGAAAATTTAGACGAATGTGTGTCACGAGGGGTGAACCGCGACCTAAAATCGTGTACACCTACTTCCACTTAGATTTCCAAGTAGAAGACAATAGATTATCTAATGACTTCCAAAGATGGTGTACACCTAATTCCAATCACGGTTCACCCCTCGGTGTCCCATGACTATTTTAGCCCTGAAGAAGTCGGCAAAGTCGATGAAAAATTGACTGATAAATAAAAAAGTTACACATAAAAACTTGTCCTTATTTTCTTATTATGGACTATTGAATGTTTCAAAAGCGCGTCTTGTTTTATCATATGGATCTTTAGTGAGTTTATCTTGCCAGAATAAATGCTATGGTAGCATCTCTAATAAAGGCAAATGGCAGAGATGGTTCTACGCCAGGGAATGAAGTCAGCTATATATGGTTGAATCTCCTTTTAGTTCTATCCTTCACTTCTGAATTGCATTCAGGATATCAAGAAAATTGGTTAGATTTTTTATTTATTTAGAACTATATGAGCATGGGGCAACATAAAAATTCGAAAATACCCAAAATAAAGGTCACCCTAATATACAGGGTTTTTCAGGAGGAATAGTAAATATTTTAGGAGGTGGTAGTATAGACGATTTGCAGTAAAAAATGCCACATAACATGTGTCCCATTTTTATTGAGTACAGAGATACAGCTGTTGGTATGTAACCCAAAATACGCATACTCAGCATGTGTAAATACGCTACAGTACAGTAGACTTGGCCAACAAATCACAATGAAAACTTCAATGTAAACTAAAGCACAACTTGAACATCAAACTCTACTCATAGATTAAAGATATTTACTCTACTGCTGAAATTCGATAAATACGCCCATAGCAACCTGTGTACCAAGAGACGAAACGAAAATGCATTGAACTCAGCTGCAGTGCCGTAACTATAGGCAGGTGCAACAGGTGGACCCGCACAGGGCCTAGAGATCTAGAGGGCCCTAAAACTAAATTGTTAATTGAATTTTCTTTGTTATCAATTGATTCGTGTGAGAGAAGTTTAGCAAGTTAAAATTAATTAAAAACTATTTAAGGTCTACTATTGGACAAGATAAATTATCCAATCTTGCCATAATATCTATAGAGTATAACATCGCAAAGGATATTAATTATGACGATATAATTAATGACTTTGCTCAAATGAAAGCTAGAAGAGTACAATTAAATGAAAATTAAATATTCTTAAAATATAAATAATGTAATATATTTTTGTGTACAATAAATTTTTGAATGATATCTATTTGAACGATAATTACTTTTTCCCAAAAATATAGGGCCCCCTAAAAAAATTTTGCACAGGGCCCTAAAAGCTTAGTTACGGCGCTGCGCACCTGTATCTCTGTACTCATTAAAAAATTGGACACATGTTATATGACATTTTTTATTGCAACTCGTCTATACAGTGGAGTCTCACTAATCCGGCACCCTCTGCCCGCGATTTGGTATCCGTTTGTTACCCACGAGGGGTGAACCGCTTATGGAATTAGGTGTACACATCTTTGGAATTATTTTAGAATTATTAGATAATTCTATTGTCTTCTACTGGGAAATGAAAGTGGAAGTAGGTGTACACGATATTAGGACGCGGTTCACCAATCGGTTACCCATATCGGGTGAAATTTATTTTATTTTATTTATTATGAATTTTTCTATACAATCCACTAATCCGGCACCCTCTAGTTTTTAATAGTGCCAGATTAGTGAGACTCTACTGTACTACCACCTAAAATATTTACTTTTCCTCCTGAAACACCATGTATGGGTGGGGGTCGGTTTAGACTAGGTGGTAGCGTGTCAGCCTGCTAACCAAGTGGACCCGGGTTCGAATCCGACTCGAGGCATCCAACTAAAATCTGACCCCAGGGTGGTAGAGACAAATTAATAAATAATAAATAGTATCGTAAATTGAGTTATGGCTGGAAGGTCCGAAAAGGCAAAAAAAACCCCTGTATATATGTAAATTTATTTGTTTGAGACTGTAGACTTGAAGGTTGGAAATTCATATTTAATCATGTAATTATAAATATTTTATCTAGTAAATTTTGTGGAGAGAGCGTACTGGTACAGAGTATTTTCTCTCTTTTAATTTCTGTATCCCTTTAACACTTTAAACAAAAGGCAATTTAAAGCTTAAATAATCTAAAAATAGAAAAAGAAAATAATTTATGGAATTAATTGTAATATTAGAAGAGCGGAGGGGAATCGGCAGCAACGGCGGGGAGGGAACGATTATTGCGTCATGAGAGAAGGATAGAGAGGGGGATGTATCCAGGGAGGGAGGGTATGAAGGAGAGGAAAATAAGAGGAGACTTCCATTATCATTTGTACTTTTAATTGAATTACTGCATTCACTTTCAGAGTTTTAATTTCCAAAATAGTATCTCTAAAATTTTATTTTTGGAGGCCGCACTTATTATACAAGTGGGAGTCATATTTGAGTTGATGGTCTTTATTCTAAATTTGATACACAATTAATAAGTTTCAAGCCAATAGAATTTGTAGCATTCAAATAATTTTTGAAAAAAGTTGTATATTAAGTAAAATGCATAATTATTCCATATACAAATATATTATACATCCTCCCACTGGATCAAGCACGGCGGAACGATCCTAGGCCAGGGGGGTCAAAACTTGGAAAGTATGGACTACCCCCCAGCCAGGGTCTGCCCCCCCCCTCAGAAAATTTTGAAGCAAATTGTCATAATTTAACCCATTTTTAATCAGTTTGTAGCTGTGATTTTATTGAAAACGGAAAGAAAAAAAGACTTCAAATTTTTGTTTGTAGTTATAATGCTTGAGTTTAGGTTTAAAAGGTAATAAAATAAAACGAAATTAATTAGCAATATATACTTGTATTATTCAATGCAAATATGAATAATAAACTTATGTAACTAGGAAAACAAAACGTTTGTTCATAAAAAAAAAGAATTAATTAAGAACTACCGGTAACTGGTAATTAATGTTCGATGAACTGACAACACACTTAAATGGTTTAGTATTTTTTGTGACATTGTCGACCTCAACGAAGTTTTGAGCCTTCTCAGATTTGAAAATGTTTAAGTAAAAGGAGTATTTATTAAATTTTTATAATTTTTCTCATTAATATATCAAAGAGTAATTGATATATTAACGAGAATTGTTTTGACCGCGCTTTTTTGAGAAAGATATATATCGCGAGACTACTGCTGATGAAGCTATTGGAGTCTGCGGAGTCTTAAGTCTCAAGACCCCGCAGACTCCAATAGCTTCATCCGCAGTAGTCTCGCAATATATATCTTTTTCAATGACAAAAATCACCTACATATTTGATTCGCGATTGAATCAAATGTAGGAAATATTCGATTGAGTAATTATATATTTATTAGGCTATCGTTACGGCGCAAGGTTGATAAGGTTTTGTTAACGCAAACAGATAATAGTATAACATTAATTTTACAACCAACAATTTGGCAACAAAGTTGTTTTTGGGTAAAGTAAAGGTAAATTTCTTCTTTAGGAGGTCCGCTGATCCCCTTGACCCCACGGTTCCGCCGTCCCTGCACTGGATGATACATCCGATATAATAAGAGAGTTAACCCAAATGAGCAGTGCCGTAGCTAGCCTTTGAACGGCCCTGTACTAGATGTTATTTGGGCCTCTTAACTTTTTTCATAAATATTAATAAAAAAGATATTATCCGTTTTTGTAAGAATTTATTACAGGATTCAGCAATTTAATTTTTTGCCATCTTTAATATGTTATTTTTTATTTTGAGGTATTTTTAGGGCCTCCTAGAGGCTGAGCCATGTGCGGGTGCACCTGTTGCATCTGCCTAGCTACAGCACTGCCCATGACTTATAAAAGAAATAGTAATATTCAATTATCTAATTAGTTATTTGCGAGGGGTGAACCGGCATTGGAATTAGGTGTACACCGTCTTTGGAATTGGAAATTGTCATTTATTATCTTCCAATTGGAAATGGAAGTGGAAGTAGTTGTACACGATTTTAGGTCGCGGTTCACCCCTCGGTTATTTGTATTATGAGTGATAAAAATAATCATCAACAAATTCCCGCTCTTTTTTTAATATTGGCGGTCTTAATATTTTCCCAGGCTTATAATTATATAACTAATATATTAATATTAATTAGTTAGCTTGTTTATTTAATTATTTATTTTTCATTTTTTTAAATAATTAAAAAAAATATGAAAAATGTTGACATATTTATACTTGAAAATGACTAACGTAGTGGTCGAATTCAAAAATAAACTTTCCGCGAAAACCGTTAAAAATATACTCTCTGCACAAACTAAATGAGAAATAATATTTATTTTCCTGAAAATTCTAAATAACTGAGATATCCTTCAAGACTTTAATATATATTTTTTTAACTATGGATGAAATGTAAGTCATTAATAATATAAAAATTTCCTTAAATTTCTTAATTTGTTTTGTCTCTTATTTTGTTTACAATTTAATTGTATAGAAATGAACAAATTTAAATGAAATTATCTTTATTTTAGAACTCTTTCTGTCACCCACACAGCTAAATGTTCTCGTAGATCCTCTGTAAGTAAATTTCTTTTGCAATTAATATTTTTTTATTCTTAAATTGCTAGTTTTCTTATATACATAAGTATACACAATTTGTTTTTTTAAAATTGATTATTTATAAAGAAATGTCATTTATTTGATTTCGATCAAAAAATTTTAGCTAAATAAATTGAAAAATAAATAATGTAAATTGAGTGGATATTGATGAGGCAGTCCAAAAAAGAAGATAATTTACACTATCTTTTTATTCATAAAACCGACGTTTCGAGGCTATTCCTCCTTCTTCAGGGTTTTGAAAGTCAGTGAAGGAAATCCAATGCGACATTACTCTCCTTTTTTCAGTGGCAGTAACAATAATATATTGTATTTCATTCTCAGCAGAATCATTACTACATTATAATTCTGCTGAGAATGATATACAGTATATTATTGTTACTGCCACTGAAACAGGAGACAGGGAATGTCGCATTGGATTTCCTTCACCGACTTTTCAAAACCCTGAAGAAGGAGGGAATAGCCTCCGAAACGTCGGTTTTATGAATAAAAAGATAGGTAAATTTATAATTTTCTCATCAATATATTAAAGAATAATTAATACATTAATGAGAATTGTTTTGATCGCGCTTTTTGAACAAGATATATATCGCGAGTCTACTGCTGGTTGAAGCTATTGGAGTCTGCTGAGTCTTAAGTCTGGACCAAGAGAGAATGAAAAAGATATGATTCATTTAGCTATAATCCAACGTCATTATTGCGTTTATAAATAATCAATTTTAAAAAACAATAAATTGTGTATACTTGGTGATCCATTCAAGTGTCATGCGGGCTAAACGCAATAATGACGTTGAATTATAGCTAAATGGATCATATCTTTTTTCATGGTTGAAGCTATTCGAGTCTGCTGAGTCTTAAGTCTGACCAAGAGAGAATGAAAAAGATATGATTCATTTAGCTAAATCCAACGTCATTATTGCGTTTAGCCCGCATGACACTTGGATGGATCACCAAATATACACAATTTATTGTTTTTTAAAATTGATTATTTATAAACGCAATAATGACGTTGGATTCTAGATAAATGGATCATATCTTTTTTCGTTCTTCTTGGTCCAGACTTAAGACTCAGCAGACTCCAATAGCTTCAACCCCAGTAGTCTCGCGATATATATCTTGTTCAAAAAGCGCGATCAAAACAATTCTCATTAATGTGTTAATTATTCTTTAATATTTTTTTGCAACGAAATTTTCTCTGGAGAGGGACGGACTGGTAGAAACTTTAATTGAATGTAATGGAAGGCAGCCCAGAGGCAGGGAGGAAAGAAAAAATTAACACATATCAAATAAGCTGTAATTTATTGGAATCCTTCCTCCTTTCCTTTCAAACCGACGTTTCAGAGGATTTTTCCCTCCGAAACGTCGGTTTGAAAGGAAAGGAGGAAGGATTCCAATAAATTACAGCTTATTTGATATGTGTTAATTTTTTCTTTCTCACTAATCTGCTGCCTTCCATTACATTCAATTATCTTTAATATATTGATGAGAAAATTATAAATTTATTTAGCTTCATTATTTCAAGTTAGAAATATATAAGTTCAGATATTATTTTCACTTAATATTTGACAAAAATCACCTGCTTTCGATTCGCGATTGAATCAAATATAGGAAACATACGATTAAAAAGATAGTGTAAATTATCTTCTTTTTTGGACTGTCTCATCGATATTCACTCAATTTCACTTATCAGTCCGTCTCCAAAAATTACTCCAATCTTAATAATGTAAATATTTAGAAAATAATAAAACTCAGAAGAAGATTATTTTGTGAACGAAAAAGTAGAAAGTTGAAGTTCCCAATAGAGCACGTAACGTCACAAGGCAAATGGGAATTATTCATTTGGCTCCCCTCAAATTTTCCCTTATTTAACTTTTCACAGATATTTAGATTTCGGTTCGATTAGTTCAGTGTTTCTAAAGTGAGTGGTGGTGCCCACATTTGCGATTGGGGGGGGGGGCTGAATTTTTTGCACGTTCTGATCTGGCCATCCACTTGACTTTACCATACACACCTGGCCCTTCACTTATATTTAATATTTATGGTAATAAAATTATTTATAATCAAGTAGGGAGGATTAGTTTTTGCATTTTTAGACTACTGGGGCCCACTGATTATGTATACAAAATTTGATTGTTTTCTACAAGAGCTTCAGATTTTCATTTTTTACCCCCCATTTTGGGCATTTAGTTTTTTCATTTTTAGACTTCTAGGGGCCCACTGATTATGTATACAAAATTTGGTTGAGTTTCCTCAAATGATCTAGAATTTTATTTTAGGTTTTGTCTATACAGTGGGGTGGGGGTGCTGGGTTGGTTTCGGGGGTGGGAGGGTTCGAGAAGGGGTCCAGGAGGCGAGCCTTGCAGCTAGTAAATAAATAAATAAATATTTAATACGATATATGATGGTTTTGATACCACACAAGATGTAATTTATTTAACTATCCAGGAAATACACAACATACAATATGTCGTGTCCTATAGAGTTAGCAAGTCAACTGTACATAGGACCGGATTAAAATTAATACTTATTTAATTCAAATTTAATTAATATTTTGTAGATTCTTAAACCTCCTAAACCGCGAATTCCTATGCAAGATGTCTTCTGTGAAACCACAACTGTCACTTCTACCAAAAGAGTTAGTTTTGCAGGAACTCAAATAAAGTGAGCTATTTTAAAATAAAAATGAATAACATCATTAAATTAATTGTTAATTCTATTTTTTTTTTTTTATTAGGGAATTTCTAAGTTGTCCGATAAAATCAACGCTCTGGGGTCCTTCATATGAAGAGAATTTTTCAGATACACTTAATACAAACAGGTTTGTTAAAATATTTTAAATAATTTTTATTAATATCCATACATTAATTTAAACCTTTTATTTAGGCCATATTTCTAAAATAATTCTATGAAAATTTAATTCGCCATTAGCCACCTCTCTCCCTCATTTATCCATTTTTATTTTTGTATCATTAAGTGAAAATTCATAGATTACTTAGTCAGTCCTAAGACCTTTGCTACCGTTAGGTGTAAGGGAAAATCTATAGATTAATTATTCAAAAATTTATTTACTAATACCTTTTACTTTACCATATAGCAGGGGCGTAGCCACGGGGGGGGGGTCATAGGGATGAGCAACGGCGACAAACCGTTTTTTATGGAAAACTAATTGTAATTATATAAATTTCATATGTTTAATCAAGAATTATGTTCTTTTTTAATTTCTTGAAGTATCTTTTTAGTCTAGTTAAATTGTTCTCTAAAGGGCCCCTAGCGGGAAAGTTTTGGGGTAGTTTTGATTTCTTGATCCTATATGCTTTTTGGAGTACTGAATCCGAATCTGAGGTTTGCTAACAAAATTTCGTGTTGGAACATTGTCGAAAATGCAAAAAAAAGGTAAAAAAATCTCATTTTTTGGCGGTTTTTTGCTTATAACTCGAAAACTATCAACTTTTCGTAAATAACCTTCCTTTTCAAAATGAAAGTTCATAAAATTTTCTACAAATGATATGATCCTAATCCTCAAAAGTGTCATGGAAAATGTTCGATATCTATAAATCTAAGAGTTTTATCAAAAAAGTGGGCCAAATAAACGTTCAAGTCAACAAAATTTCCTAGAGAATAAGATAGGAATCAAGTTTCTAGGATGAGTGGTTTTCATTTTATGAAGGAAAAAGTGCAATTTTTTGTAAAAACGTATCATTTCCTGTCATGGAAAATGCTGGATATCTATAAATCTAAGACTTTTAAGAAAAAAGTGGTCCAAGTAACCGTTCAAGTCAACAAAATTTCCTAGACAAGGAGATAGAAATCAAGTTTCTAGGTTGAGTGGTTTTCATTTCATGACAAACTGCGATTTTTTGCAAAAAATTGCATTTTTTCAAAACTTCAATCTCATTGAGACACGGGTTACCATTATCTAATTAAGATGAAACTTGGTTTGAATTGTATTAATCAAGTTTAAAAATGTGTGGAGTCGTCTTTGTCGAAAACGTGCTCTTTCATGGTCAAAATGGGAAAAAAAAATCGTTTTTGGGATTTGCGAAAACAGACAAAATACGACAATTTTCAACTAGCGGTGGGGCCCGAACGGTTGGTCGGAGAAAAAAAACCTAAATAATGAAATTTGTAGGAAATTTTATGAACATTTTGAAAAGGAGGGTAATTTACGAAAAGTTGATAGTTTTCGGGTTATAAGCAAAAGTCCGCTAAAAATGAGATTCTTTTATTTTTTTGCATTTTTGACAATGTTCCTTCATGAAATTTTTGTTAGCATACCTCAGATTCGGATTCATCACACCAAAAAACAAATAGGATCAAGAAATCAAAACTACCCCAAAACTATCCCGCGAGGGGCCCTTTAGAGAACAATTTATCTGGACTAAAAAGGTACTTCAAAAAATTAAAAAAGAACATAATTCTCGATTAAACATATGAAATACATATATTTAATTACTGTTAGTTTGCCATAAGAACGGCTTTGTCGTTGCCGTTACTCATCCCATGAGCCATGCCCTTGGGAAGGTGGGATTTCTGCACCCCCCCCCCCGTGGCTACGCCTCTGATCGCTTTAGTATATGATATTGTTGCTCTGGCAGAAAAATAAATTTATTTTTTATATTAAATTTATTAATTGAAAAATGATATTAATTTTCTCAAATATATCATATTATATTCTTAATTTATTAATCAGTATTTTTAAGAAAATTTAAAATTTTTTTAACAATTCTTTATTTCAGCTCTGAAGATGAGAATAAAAATCCCAATGTGGACTTGAATACAAGCAGAATATATGATATATCACGAGGGAGAAAAAAATCAACCGATTTTAATGTTTCGATGAGAGAAGAAAATCAAATGGAAAATTCAATTTTGTGCAATCAATCTTTGAATATATCGGCCATTATAACAAATGAAGATTTTGATTCGAATCCTCCCAATAATCTTCATAATGACTCAAATGAGATTTTTTTTATGCCTTCTAACGAAAACAATGAAGATGAGGATTTCATGAATCAATCACAAGATAATGCTGAATCTAGTAATGATGAAAATTTCTCTCATAGTATGAATCTTATGTCGGAGAGTATTCATAACATTCTAAACCCTGATACAAAATTTGATATTTCTGAAGAACTCGATTTCACAGAGACTTCTGTACATTCTATAATGGATCTTTCCCCCAAAGAAATAATATCACTTAAACGGAAAAGTGTTCTAATTCAAAGTAATATTAATAATACTCCTATAGATTTGAAAAATTCTTCTTCTCAAACTGATATTGATGCAAATTATTTTACAACACATGAGTGGAAGAAAAATGTTATGGATAAAGAGAAAAAGGAGGCAACTCTCGAACAAATGGATATATCTGAATCTCAAATCAATATTCCTAATACTAAAGAAATGATATTTTCAAAAATATGTAATATACAACCTTCAGACAAACCAGAGTTTAACAACATATTTTCTAACCCAGTAGCTGATATGAATTTTAGAGACTTGCCTGATAATGAATTAGAAACTTCCGATAATGGATTTTCTCTTTTTAAAAATAACCTCGATAAAACTGACTTTATGGATAGAACAGAAAAGGATATGGAATTCACTGAAGCATTACATATTGGAAATGTTTTGAATACTTCAGAAAATAAAGAAACAAATAATGATAAGGCAAGAATTTTTAATCAAAATGAACAGGATATGGAAATGACTAATGCTGTGGGATTATCCCTTAATAAAAAGAATATTTTAAAACCTGCTAATTTGAACAAATCTATTAATAAATTAGCTCGTTCTAACGATTTCACTCAAACTGAAATGGACATGGAGTTTACTCAAGCATTCAGTAAAGAAATGCCTTCATTTATGTGCTCTAAATCAATTATTAATTCAAACCAAAAAGATAACGATGAATTTGAATATACTACGAATAAAACCGATGTCTTTTTTAAAGATATAATGCCCACTACACGTAATGCACCTCTCATTTTAAATCAATCTAATTTGGCAATTAATTTCTCAAACCAAATAGATAGTACCTCAAATCAAAGTGCCTTTGTTGGATACAAAGAGTCCCAAGATATAACTGAATTCACTCAATTTCCTCTACCAAAAGAAAACATGAATATTACTAGAGCTCTACACCAATATGATCAAAGCATTCATATGTCGAAATCAATTGATTACGAATCTGATAAAGAGAATATTAATCAGAGAGATGTAAGTGATAACGATTTAAGTGAACCATCAGGTTTTGTAAATTTTAATGGAAACACTAATTCTACTAAAATATTCAATCAATCTGAACAAGAATTAGAATTTACTAGTAAAATAGAAAATCTTAAAATTCATGATTTAAATAAAGATAACAATTTACCTTGCATTTCAAATGATTCTAATTTGAGAGAGACTGAAAATAATGCCCAGAAGGAAGATTATGATAGGGAGATAATTAACCAGAGAGATGTAACTGATACCGATATAAGTGAACCATCAGGCTTTGTTAATTTTAATCGAATTACTAATTCTACTAAAATATTTCATCAATCTGTACAAGAATTAGAATTTAGTAGTAAAATAGAAAATCTTCAAATGATAAATAATGAAGAAAATGAACAAATCCATGATTTAAATAAAGATAACAATTTACCTGATGATTCTAATTTGATGGAGACAGAAAATAATGCCCAGAAGGAAACTAGTATAGTTGACGGAGAAAAAACTTTAACCAATTTAAATCATACAGGAAATAAAAAATCAGATTTCTCAAATTTACAACAACCAAAAGAATATTCTGAATCTCAAACTACAAATAAAGATTTAAATGGTTCTAAATTAGATTCGGATGCAAGAGAATTATTAGAGCTTTTAGAATTGAAAGAAAATATCTCACTTAAAGACAATCATTTACAAGCTAAGACTAATATTATACTTAATATATCAGAAAATTTAGAAAAAGATGGTAATAATGATGAAATCTCCAATATTTCAAAGGAATTATTACCAGAAGCAGAAATTAATGAGGAAGAATGTCAAAATGAAAATAGTTTATTTAATCAAACAGATTTAGCAGGCCCCTCAAATAATGATTTTGCTATCGAGGAAAATAATTTATTAATACATGACAAGTTCAATTCACCAACTGCAAAGTCAGTTGAGAATTATGATATTCGAATTCCAGTATATGAGGAACATTCAGACTCTCCTTTAGGGTCTAGTTTCGATTCCAATTCTCCGAGAAAAACTCTTTATCGGCCTTCCTCAATTCATGGAAATTTTACAAGACTAATTGATGATTCTGTTATGGAGCGGACAATTCAACGAGATAGTGTGAATAAATCAAGAATGTCATCGCGTTATTCCAATTTCTTTGGGACTTCCCAGTTTCTTAATACACCAGCGATTGATAGAACATTTTTTAAATCGCGTCAATCGCTTGCTACTGTCGGGGGAGATTTTACTCAAATTTTAAATCATTCTTATGAAAGTGTTGAGGGAACCGATAATGTTTCCAAAATTGACAATAATGAACAAATGGATTTTGATAATATTTTGAAGAAAGATTCATCATCTATCTTGGAAAAATCAAAACTTGCAGAGCAAACCTTAAAGCCAACATTGGAAAATGAGAGTAAGTTAATTTAGAATTTTTATAAATTAAAGTACATATAACTATCTAAATTATATATTTCTAAATTCAAACCATTAACTTCCCAATGAACTTAAAATAGTCTTTCACACCACCAGTTAGCATTATTTATTAATTATTAAAGTTGTTATAAGGAAATAAGGACTATATTTTTTATACAGATAATTTATATTTTATTGTAAACGTTTCGTCAACTTTTTTGACTTCTTCAGGGCTTAAATAGTTAACTTCCCTGCATATTTGTCATTATTGGAATGCGACCCTCGACAACTTTCTACCCCCATTACCGAGTACTGTCTATTCCAAAAAAGTCCGGTTCCCGTGGCCCACCCTATATATATATATGGTATGATAAATGTTGTAAAAAGATAAAAATCCGCTACTTTTCAGAATTTCTGCAAATATATTTTTTATTACATTCTTACCTCGTTTGTGTAACTTTCTTTCTCCTTAAATCGTTTTTTGACTCCCCTGTAAAGTTCCATTTTTCGAGACAGATTGCTTTCTAGCGTCGATATATTGATGTATATGAGACTATTTTGGTAGAGGAGTATAGAAGAAAAATTTAAAAGCTCTTACTTAAATTTAGGAGCCTATGAGTTGCTCACTCTAAGGATCTGAATATAATAATCAAATCTCTACTATTTTTATTATTTTTTATATTTTCGCTCTAAGAATCTTTTACTATTTTGAAATTCATGGGACCTTTGAACAAAAATAGACTTATCTAAATAAAATTTCTTCAAATTAATTAAAAATTAAAAGTAAGACTCTTTAAATTAAAATTAAAATAACAAGATTAATTCATTTTTATAGATGCAGAATCCGAGGAGGTTTTTGATAAAATGATAAATCATCGAATGGAGCAAACCCTTCATCAAGAAGGTCATTTTGAACTCATGGCAGAAAGTCCTCTTAAAATGAATCAGAGTTACAATTCTCCAGCTGAAGAGCAAAATGATGAAGGAAAAGACGAAGAAATTGACGAGAGCTTTGAGATTGATATGGAAGTAGATCCTTTTGATTGGAAAGATGTATTTACAGAGCCTCGCAATAAATATCGACATTATTTTGAGCAAAAAAAATTAAAATTAAAATCAATTTCTGATGAACAGCAGATTAACAAATTTGCAGATCTACTTAAAAAATTAGAAAATATTAAAAAAATAAATGATAACGAACAACTAACAACTCCAGACATAACTGTTCCTACCTTAATAGAAGCAATCCGATTAAAAGATAGAAGGTAACATTTTCTAATTAATATATATAAACATAATTTCATTTATTAAATTACTATAATAATTTTTATTGTTGATAAAAATTATATTAATCATATCAATAAAATAATAACGATCTTTATTATAGTTCGCAATGTAATTGGGCTATTAAAGAAATGGATGAAGATCGATGGTATTTCAGTTTTTTACAAGGAATCAATTTACTTAAAATTAAATTTCCATATGGAAATGGACATAAAGAAAATTTTTTAGCATCCATGATTACAAAAGATAAAGGTAAACCTTCAAAAATAAATTTTCCAAACTTAAGGACGTTCCCTAATAAATCGATTTTCTTGCAATCCTTTTAAAACTTTGAATACACATATTTATAAGTGTCCTTTATAAGTAGAAATTTTTTTCAATAGTCCTTGCAGCACTAAATTTGTAAATATTAACCATTGAAATTTGCATATTTAACATGCGAACCCTATCCTGATTGATGTTAAAGCGACTGTTTCATTAAATAACAGTCGTAATTTTCTTGAAATTATTTTGAAAAACTGAGAATCATTAACTGAAGATATAACAAATATTTTTCTGTTAAAATAATTGTATCAAGCGGTATTCGTTTTTTATGAAAAATGTTACAAGTTATGTACTTTTGATGATTTTCATTTTTTCTCTCATGGCATGGCAAGTGAGAGATGGCGACTTGGCAACGTCGCACTAAAATCACTCAATTTTTCCATATCTAAAAAACTTCTACAGCTGGTGCATTTAAGATTTTTAGCTAATTCTCTCAACCTAACTATACTGTTCTCATCTGGAATTTCGCATTGAGATGTTTCATGAAGTGTTTTTTTTATTCTTTGTCTCTTAGAGTCGGTAAGAATGCAATGTTGCCAGATCCGAGAAACAACGCAGTGAAAATACTTTTGCCTTTCTGAGCATATGAGAGTAGGGGAGGGAGCGAACCAAGGGCGGATGGGGGGGGGGGTCCAGAGACGCGCCCCCCCCCCCCCCCACACACACACACATATAGAACTTTATTTTCAATTTTAAAATGTTTTATTTTTTTTGCCATGCGCGGGCCTCTATGGGGGCGGTCGCCCCCTCCCCCCCCCTGGATCCGCCCTTGGAGCGAACTGCATCTGAGATATATTAGAGAACGTTCTTAAATCAAATTTCATAACTTATATTTTGTTTTCTAATCATTTTGAGATTACTTTTATCAAACATAATTTTCAAAATGAATTGTTGGGGCTTTACTATGATATGACATTTTTTTAAGGGATATTGATGTTGTAAATAGAAAAATTAATTAAATTTGTTTATTTTTGTAGAATAAATATATTCTGTATTGTCCAGTCAAATTGTGTTTTTATCAGGAAATTTTTGGGATAGTTCTGATTTTTTTGCATATATATGTTTTTTGGGCTCTGAGTCCAAATATGAGGTCTCCCACCAAAATTTCGGGACGCAATATTGTAGAAAATACAAAAAAAGGTGAAAATTTCCATTTTTTGGTGGTTTTTTGCTTATAACTCGAAAACTATCAACTTTTTGTAAATAACTTTCCTATTCAAAACGAAAGGTCATAAAATTTCCTAAAAATTTTATTATTTAGGATTTTTTCTCCGAACAACCCTTCGGGCTCATGCGCAAAATCGTTGTCGACAACGTGCCCCTTCATGGTCAAAATGGGAAAAAATAAAAAATAAGTGCGAGTTTTTGGGTGATCCGGAAACATGGACTTTGCGATTGAGCCCGAACGATTAGTCGGAGAAAAACCTTATTAATGAAATTTGTAGGCAATTTAATGTACTTTCAATTTGTAAATAAAAATTATTTACCAAAAGTTAATAGTTTCCAAGTTATAAGCGAAAACCGGCAAAAAATGGAAATGTTTACCTTTTTTTTTGTTGCGTCACGAAATTTTTGCGGGAGACCTCAGATTTGGATTCAGCGCCCCAAAAAAATCAGAACTACCTCAAAACATTCCTGATAAAAACACAATTTGTATCTTTTAATAATGACAGCTAAAAGGATATTTCCTCCAAATTATTCATGTTAAAATAATCTATATATGTATATTTCATTTTTGGTGGTCATTAGATGGACATAGTTCCAAATTCAAAATTGAAGATTATTAATTAATTATTAAATTGTCACCTTTTTTTGCATTTCCTACAATGTTACGCCACGAAACTTTGGTGGGAGATCTTAGATTTGGATTCAGCACCCCAAAAAACATATATATGCAAAAAATCAGAACTACCCCAAAACTTTCCCCATAGGGGCCCATTTGAGCACAATTTGACTGGACTAATATCAGAAAATTTATTGACATATTTAATTATTCATCTTTTAAAACTTCTATTCTATTGAGCGATTATTTACTCTAATGTGAATCAAAATACTATTTTAAACTGGGTTCTAGAATGCTTTAATTCTTTAGAAATTAATACCACTAATTAAATCCATACATTTTTTAGAGGAAATCATTGAGGCCGTCCCATGCTTGATGCATTATTTTATTTGCCATCACTATAGTTTTGAAGGCTTGACATTCATCCTCGGTCTTATAAATATTATATTTTTCTGTGCATGAGTACCTTCAAATATAACATAACAATTATATCATGTAGATTGTAGAAGACATTCTCAGTCATTTTCTCTTAAAAATCGACCACTTGATAATCTCGACAAGAAAATCTTTTTAAATTAAATCCATACTAGACCCACTTTCACTTCAAATAATATAATGTATATATGTTGCAGTAAAAACCTTACTAAGAACGCGTCCTTGTTAAAACACGTTTCGCTGAATACCTTTATGGCAACTAGAGTTTACTGATGTTGTTTGAGTTTGGTTCAAAGGTCTAGAAACTTCATTTTTGACCTTCCGCCTCATTTCGTCTATTTATTTTCAAAATTTTTTAAACGAAAATGTCAAAAATTACATCCTCTACAACTTTGATTCTAATTTTTAGCATTTTCGTTTAAAATTTTTGAAAATAAATACACCAAATGAGGCGGAAAGTCAAAAATGAAGATTCTAGACCTTTGACTCAATCAACATCAGTAAACTCTAGTTGCCATAAAGGTATTCAGCGAAACGCGTTTTAACTAGTAAGAACGCGTTCTTACTAAAAACGGGTTTTTACTGCAACATATACATATTTAAAATGTATGCTATAAAATTGCTGTTTTTTCTCTAGATTTTAATTGAAATCTTTAAACCAAAAATCTTTTAACAATAATTTTATCAAGATAGTTTTTTCAGATAAAAAAAATAATAATGAATTTTTTTTTAGATCACTTGTGTAATATGAGTGTATTTTTAGGCGAACTTTTAATACAAAAATTTAACGTATTGAATATCGAATTTAGAGACAATTGCGAAATTATGCAATTATTAGAAGCTTTATCTGATTACCAAGATGAATTACTTACAATGAATGCCATGCATGAAACCATTTCAGCCCTTTATGAGGATTATAAATTTGAAAAATACAGGTAAAATAGCAATATAATGAAAATAAAATACTTAATGAAATTAAAAAATAAATTTATTTTTTAGGGCACAAGTAAAGTTGCCTATTTTAACAGAAAACGATTATTTGGAATTTTTAATAAAAATTAATTTCCGATTTTGGCCTTCGATTAAATTGAATGATATTTCCATAATAGACCTTAGCACTGATGAAGAATTAGAAGAAAATTTGTAAGTCTAAATACTTCATTTACTTAAATATAAAATTAAGCTTTAATTTGTTTAAATATTAAAAGTTTTAGGGCTAATATTTCTTGAAATAGAGATATAGTTAAATTTTTTTATTGCTAATACCAGCAATACCCTATAGATCAGTGGTTCTTAACCTTTTTAAGCTGCGACCCAAATTTGTGAAATATGTTCATGTCGCGACCCCCCCCCCCCCCCCCCCCGGCAAAAAATTTAATAACCTTTTTTTAGACGATACTTGAGAAATTTTCTTCAATTTTCAATGATGACTTTTTTTAACTCACATATAATATTATTTTGTAACAATTAAGATAACTAAAGGTACTTTTCGATCTAAGGAAAATTTAATGAAAAAGAGCGTATTTTTCATATTTTCATTTTTTTATAGTATTGAATAAATCAAAATATATTTTTCAACTTATAATAATAAGTAAAATATTTGATTAACGACTCTGTGCGACCCAAGGAATATGCTTTGCGACCCAATTTTGGGTCGCGACCCATAGGTTAAGAACCACTGCTATAGATATCTAGAAGGGAACCCTATTAGTGTCACTACAATGTCCGTGTCTGTCAGTCAGAACATTGTTGCTTGTAAACTAAAGAACACATAAACTTAAAATTCTTAAGTTATGTGTAATTATTTTCCCCAAATCAGAAATCATATTAAAATGTTAATCGGATAATTATTTTGGGGAGGAGTCTAAAATAAAAAGTTTTTTTCTATTATTTTCTATGAGGTATCATTGTAAAAACCTTAGTAAGTTAAAAGGGGCTCTCATCTTCCTGGTACGGGCCTTCTTGCATTAGATTGCATTAAAAAAAAATTTAATTCACTTTTAAATGACGGCTTGGGAGGGTCCCAAAGTACATAATTTTGGCCAATTTTTGCACCCATCGGGATTTGAAACCGCATGTTAGAAATTTTGAAGAAACACAAATTTAGTTATTCTTTTCTTATAATTAGAGACCGGATTCCTATGCAATTGGATATTTTGTTCACCGCCACGTACGACCCAGGAGATCAATTATCTATCCGAATCATGCATTAAGGATACTGTGGGTTAAATTTTATACTGCATATTTTTGCATATTTGAGTAATATTTCATAAAATTGCATATTTGAAGGATGTTGCATAAAATTGCATATTTCGCGCCAAATACAGAGGTTTTAAAAGATTTTTTCGGAGAAAGAATGAAAAAAAAGATTAAATAAAACAGGAGAACACTAATTTAAATTCGAAAAAAACTGAAATAGGCCTCAACGACACGAAGTGTAATGTTGGACTACGAAGTACGAAGTTGGATTACAAAGGATGTAAACAATCTACAAAACAAACAACCCACTCATTTGTCTTATTATTCAGTTGTACTAGATACAATATTCTACACGAAAATCACGAAAAGTTTGCAATCTTTTTCTTCCAAACTAAAAGTGGGGGGTTTAAACTCCTTTAAATTCGCCCCCAGTATGTCTGTGGATGTGGAACGCTCTTGTGCACCCCTCTAATATTTCTTTGAATTTAAAGATTTTCTTAAATTGAAAGTTTTTGCCGAGAGTAGCAGAATTTTTATATATTGAAGGAGACAATAAAAGAGTGTGTCTTCTGCTGGAATTATAAATTTTATTTATTTATAACGAGACTATAGTTTCGAGGGCTTTGCCTCGTTATTTATAACGAGGCAAAGCCCTCGAAACTATAGTCTCGTTATAAATAAATAAAATTTATAATTCCAGCAGAAGACACACTCTTTTATTGTCTCCTTCAATATAAAGATTTTCTAATATATTAAATGAAATGAGAATTTTGTCCAATGTTTTACGCAATAAATGTACATATTTGACACTTGGTGTCATTAGCTTACTTTATCATATTATTTCTACATAGCACTCCTTCAAATATTTAGTCTTTTTATCTTCAATTTAAATTTTTAGTGCATAAATAAATTTATTTTGCCATCTGTTGCTGCATATATTTGCATATTTGAACTTATTCTGCATATTACTTGCATATTTCAGCATTTTTAACTGCATATTTTATGCCACAATTTGGCAGTTTTTACTGCATAAAAATCCGGTCTCTACTTATAATCGACACATTAGAACGAATTTGGTATCTCTAGTATTTTCAATGAATAAGCTACAGAACTCGAGTACGACTGCACTTGGCCCGCTTATTTTATGGATACTATTCAGAAGAAAGCATTTGTAACTCAGTCGATTCACTGGCCCTTCGTAGAACCGTCTCTGCCCTTTCCCTGTATTATAGATACTATCTATTCTGACCAGTTATAGTCATAATCCCTCTTAGCCTTGTTTGCGCGAAACGCTCAATTTTTGGAATGTCTAAATCTTCATACAAGACGAATGAATTATTGAACAGGTGTCACACCCTTTGACTTATTCGCTCCGTACACAACAGAGGCAGCGCCATAGGTGACACTCTTAAGAACTTCGGGTACAATCTACCTCCTTATTTAACATTCATCTCTGTATATTAACGTGTATTTTACTGAATCAAAAAGTGTTTAATTAATTTACTTTAACTTATAAAGTGAATCAATTGATGATGAATTCAAGTAAAAAAGTTTTCAATTGCTCTGTAACGAACTATAAAAACACTTCACTAAATTCCAACTATGAAATTTATTGTTTTCCTTCGGCTAACCCTAACTATCCACACAAAGTGCATAGACGTGTGCATTGGTTGAAAGCTTTAAAAAAGTCAGAGTAATTATAAGGAAATAAATAATTAATTCATACAAACATTATATAAGTGAGAAATGATGCTTAATATTCATAAATATTTTTGTTTATTAAAATCGATTCAATATGGTCATTTTTTCAAAGCCAGTTTTAATAATTTTATCCATTATAACATTTCATGAAGGTTAACCTCAATAAGAATATTTAAAGATTTTTTTTTAATTGAAAAATTATATTTTTCAAGCTATTATTTTAATTGTTTTTTAATAAATGTATTTATTACGGAAATCTATGATTATTTTAGCTTTTAATATTATATTTTTTATGAAATTAATTACTTATCGTAAATGTCTATTGCTTTTATACACTATTATTGTACTTGAAGTTGTTTTTTTGACCACGGATGGCGCACGGATTGAATAGAGACGGGAAATCTTTCCTTAACTCCCAACTCCTGAAATATCTTCCTCTCTTCTTTTCACGTTATATTGCTCTATTCTAAGTTAGTTGCACCTTCTTGATGTAACTCCTTTTCGCCTAAATATCATTAAAAATTCGCAATGGATATACCTTATTCTTATTCTATTATTTCTAAGTCTGTACAGACAGGATCTAGCCAATAATAATTATAATAATAATTCGCTCTTTTTATTTGTTTTTCAGACAAATGGAACTTAAACAACAAATTATTTCTTTGAAAAAAGGACCAATTTTCTTAAAAGAAGCCTTAGATGTTATATGCAATTATTTTAAATCCACATAATCTTTGATTAAATTCTATTCTTGTAAATATTTGATTAAATTTGTATATTATATTTCTATATAGTTTTATATTATTACTCTTGTATATTCTTTAATAAATTTATTCTTAAAAAAAAAAGAAAAAGAAAGAAAGAAATATATTCCTTTATTATTAAAACTAGGCTAGCCATCTATTCAAAGTTCAATTAAATAAATAAAATAAAGTAAAAATAATTTTGCTGTTTTTTTCTTGCCAATATTTTTAAAATAATTACATTAAAATTTATAAAGATTCATATTACGAGAGCACAACAGGCTTTTTGCAAAGCGGCTCGTTGAACAAAAACAATTATAATAATTAAATTAGGGAACGAAGAAAATATTTTTATATTATAGACAAAAGGATCAGCCGGGATTCGAACCCGGGATCTTCGCATGTGCGCTGCGATGCCTTTATAAGAGCCTTAGCTCTTATCCTCTCGGCCACTGATCCCCGAACCCAAGCTGATACTTAATGTCTACATAAATTTGGAATTTCTTTTTTATTTAATCTTTAAATCCTTCCTCGTTCATTTTTCGCAGCTCTGTAGTTGGCTTAACTAATTAAACTATATCCAAACGTCTCCCACTTGATCCCACTGGATATAGTTTAATAAGTCAAGCCAACTACAGAGCTGCGAAAAATGAACGAGGAAGAGATTAAATAAAAATGAAATTCCAAATTCATATAGACATTAAGTATCAGCTTGGGTTCAGGGATCAGTGGCCCAGAGGATAAGATTTTTTAATATTTGATCGAATTTTGTATATTTTTATAATAATTATAATATGTTATTGAAAATAATTTAAATGCATGTTTTATCAAGTTTATAAAAAGGCTTGCTTTGTTGTGCCCTTTATTTTATGATTATGACACATCTGATTATATATTTTTTTTTTGTAAATTTTTTATAACACTAACATTACAACATACAAACATAAAGCATTTATTCTTTATAAATAACATTACCAGTCGTGGTTGTTCCTTATGTGAAACAGACAATCTAAACGGAAACCATGGCTTTATAACTTGAATCCACATGAAAATTCAAAGCTTTTTAGCAAAATAACCCAGGATGAATTATGACTTCCAAACATATATTTTATCATCATCTCTATTCTGTAAAACAAATAATTTTTCACCATATTTCGGCCCCTATTTCTAGAGAATTTTTGTAATTTGTTGAAATCTATATCTCATTGATTAAAACACTTCCAGAGTAGAGGCCGAAACGTCGTGTATTTTACTAGAAAATTTATCTTAATTTTTTAAAGAATCTATCATTCAAAAAGAATGGATCTATGTTTAAATTGTGTAAAAACTTTATAATTTAAATAGTACATTTCGTATAAAATGACGCAAAATGACGTTGGATCACATCTTTTTGATCCATCCGAATGTCATGCGGGCTATACGCAAAATGACGTTGGATCGTAGCTAAATGGATCACATCTTTTTCTCTCTTGGTCCAGACTTAAGACTCAGCAGACTCCAATAGCGTAATCCGCAGTAGTCTCGTAATAAATATCTTTTTCAAATAAGCGCAGTCAAAACAACTCTCATTGATATATCAATTATTCTTTGATAAATTAATGAGAAAAATTATAAAATTTATTTAATATCATTATTTCAAGTTAGAAATATATAAGTTCAGATATTATTTTCACTCAATATTTGACAAAAATTCCCTACATTTGATTCGCGATTGAATCAAATGTAGAAAACATTCGATTAATAAATATTAATAAAACAGGTACAATAATGCCTTTTTTGTAAGAACTTAATTTTATTATAAGATTCAATTTAATTTTTTTCCAGCTTTTTTTTTTATTTTGGAGCTTTTTTAGGGCTCGACCTTGTGCGGGCGTCCTTGTTACGACACTGTTATTTCTTATGGGTCTTTTTTCATGCACAATTTCAATAGTTGAACATACACTCAAGGCCATAGCCAGCCATTTCGGGAGGGGAGGGGGGGTTAGCTACCCATTTAGGGTTAGGGTAGTATATACTAGTTGGGAACATGACCTGATGCCCAGAATATTATTTTATCAGGATACTAGCTGCAAGGCCCGCCTTCGGCGGGCTCTTGCTGGTCGAGGGACTTCGCCCCCCCGTCGCTTGAACACTCCCTCTCCTCCATCCCACCGACCCTTTCCCCAACCCTGAAACTTCTCCCCCGCCTCTGATCACCCTCCAACCCAGTAAACCTACCCCAAGGACCCCCATCTCCTGGACCCCCCGTCACTTGAACACTCCCTCTCCTCCATCTCCAACCACTCTCCATCCCACCGACCCTCTCCCCAACCCTGGAACTTCTCCCCCGCCTCTGATCACCCTCCAACCCAGTGAACCTACCCCAAGGATCCCGCATCTCCTGGACCGCCACCTTACCCCTGGAACCTACATAGGTATATATATAGGTACAGACATAGGCAAAAATTACCCTTAGTAGCCCCTTGGACCCCACCCCTGGGGGGACGGACAAATAAACATAGAAACATAGGCAGGGAAAAATGCCATTCCCTTTAGTAGTATGTGATGATCTAAGTACAGACACAGGGACAAATGCCCTTTAGTAGCCCCCTGGACCCCACCTCTCAACCCCTGAGACGGATGGGCATAGGTAGGTAGTTACAGAGGCAGGCACAAATGCCCTTTAAATTTTTATTGAACGTTTTATTTATATCGTGTAAAATTTCGATGTTTTTCTCAACAATTCGGTGTGGGGTTAAGACCCTGCCCCCCCGGCTACGGCAATGCATATTTGCATAGCCTGTATGAGTGGAAAAGTAAAAATGAATAAAAATTTTTGGATATATCAACAAAAATCCAGCCTGTCGGTGAGCAATACTCGCAGAGAGCATTGATGAATTTTAATTTAATAAGAACTGTTTCTCTCCTAAATATCCACTTTATATATTTCTCCTCGTCTATTCTATTGGCAATCCTGATCTGTGATTTGCCTGCCCTCTATCTACAATAAAATACAACATGGATTATAAGAAAAATAACTCTTTTAAACAATTATTATTGAGAAAATTATAAGATCTAAATTTTCGATTGATAAAAAAATTCTACTATTTGATAATGTCTGATTTAACGAGAGCTGAAAAAGTTGCGAATGGTCTCCAAATGGTTAGTTGCCTTTTTTCATTTCTATCTCAGGATTAGCTAATAGGCTAATAGCCTTTTCCTGACACGTCAAATATAATGTCATCATCATCAACTTTTTAGTTAATCAACTTTAGAAACCAGAGTGGAAATGCAACTCAAAAAACTCGCAACTCTCCTCCATTACAGATAACAAATGAACATTCTTCTAGTGAAAATATCAATCAAGGAAATATTTTTCAGCCACAAAATTCCAAGGTATTAATTTAGAAATCACGAGAAATCATTTATTTTCATACACATATGCTTGATAATTATGGCAAATCAAATCTTAATCATAAATCTATAAGCAACCCACTAATTATCCCGTCAAAAAGATCAAATTTCATAAAAAGAAATCACTCAGTTTGTCCTCTGCTTGATGCAAAATAAACATATACATATATAAGATATAATCGAATATAATTTATTTGTTATAGAATATAGTTTCAAATGTTTTTCCTTCATTATATCCATCAAAAATATCTCATTTTTAGCCTACTTCAAAAAAGGAGGAGGTTATCAATTCAACGGAATGTCTTTTTACTTTACCATACAGGGTATGGTCAAGTATTGTAATCGTGCATGAAAAAAGTGGTTTTTTCGAAATATCTCAAAAACGGCTGAAACTATTTTGATTAAAAAAATTTAGCGAAACCATGGCATTTCGCTCTACAAAAAAGCTCTAATAAGTGAACATCGAAAAAATTATATTTTTCGAGATAATAATTGTTTTGTCAAAATGTCTGTTAGTTAGTCTGTGCGTTACCAATTTTTGTGGACGAGCTAGCTCAAAAACTAGTGTGAATATCGAAACCAAATTTCACACGTGGTTTTGGTCCATTGAGATTAAGAGCTGATTAGATTTTGGTGCATATCGAGCCAAAATTAAGGGAGGGTTAAAAAAATCTAGGCCATTTGAGCAAACTCAAACAAATTTTGGATACATAATCAGTGGGACCCCAGAAGTCTAAAAATGGAAAAACTAACCACTCAAAATAGGGGGGTCAAAAAATGAAAATCTTGGCCATTTATCTAACTCAACCAAATTTTGTATACATAATCAGTGGGCCCCCAGGAGTCTAAAAATGGAAAAACTAACCCCCCTCCCCTACATGATTATAAATAATTTTATTAAATATTAAATATAAGTGAGGGGCCAGGTTGTATTGTAAAGTCAAGTGGATGGCCACATCAGAACACGTCAGCTTATTTTTTTTGTGTTTGTCCGTTGATTTCTCTTTACCATGTTGACCTATTTAGATGATTTTTTTGCATTGGGTTCAGTATAGTTCCCGATTGGTCCCCTATAAATTTCATTGGTATTGGACCTTTTTTGTTATGTATGTTCAC
Source organism: Forficula auricularia (assembly GCA_024734495.1). Taxonomy (NCBI): domain Eukaryota; kingdom Metazoa; phylum Arthropoda; class Insecta; order Dermaptera; family Forficulidae; genus Forficula; species Forficula auricularia. The sequence continues at coordinate 4,581,892 of JALMQS010000225.1, forward strand.
ACATAATTTCTTTGTTTATGGACCGATTTCAATGATTCTTTTTTTATTGAAAAGGGGGTACCTTAGGGGTGGTCACATATTAATCTGGCCAAGTTCTGATGATGTTTGTTCTTCGATTTCTCTGTACCATGTTGACTGATTTCGATAATTTTTTTTGCATTGGATTCAGTATAGTTTCCAATTGGTCCCTTATAAATTTCATTGCTATTGGACCTTTTTTGTTATGTATGTTCACACATAACTTCTTTGTTTATGGACTGATTTCGATGATTCTTTTTTATTGGAAAGGGGGTGCCTTAGGGGTGGTCCCAAATTAATTTGGTTAAGTTCTGATGATAAGATCAATGAAAAAATAACGGAAATCTCCAATTCTTATGTGAGAGGGAGAGATCATTTTATTTAAAATCTTGTGTGAGGATTTCAAGGGGGAAGCAGTTCAAAAAATGAAGTTCCAGAAAGCAGGGGGATAAGCTCTTAAGTAAAAGTATATTACACAAATAAATAAAAAAATATGGCTATTTAAGAGAGCCAACTTCGATGAGATGCGTAGCTTCTTTGGACAATTCCCGTGGAATGACGCATTAAAAAATAAAAATGCTTCTGAATGTGCTTCCGTATTTGAAGATGTAATTCAGATGGGCATTGAACAGTGTGTTCCCTATGTAAATGGGAAAAATTATTCAAAACCCTGGTTTAACAAGCGATGCGCCGAAGCTGTTCGTGAAAAAAATAAAGCATTCAAGGAATGGCTTTTCTGCCAAACGGACATCAAACGAATCGCTTTTTCAAAATCGCGTAACCATTGTAACAAAATTATTAATGAAACCAAGAAGTCTTTAGACGAAAAATGGGCTGACCGATTATCAGCATGCCCAGCTAATAAAAATCGATTCTGGCATCTCACGAAGAAATTAACTACGAACTCCTCCAAATCTGCGTTTCCCCCCCTTAATCTTCCCAGCGGCTCAATAGCCACTGAGGCCCTCTCTAAAGCTGAAGCATTCGCTTCATTCTTCGCAACCAATGCCACCCTAGACGACAAGAGACTTGACCCCCGCCCTATACCCCTAGCACCAATATTATGTCGGATATTAAATTCAGAATACCAAAAATATTAAAGATAATCAAAAACCTAAATGTTGATTCAGCCGCTGGCCCAGACAACATTCCCACCAGTATAATCAAAAATTGCGCGCCTGAACTTGCTCCTATTCTCTCAAAAATTTACAAACTTTCTTATACCACTGGCTCATTTCAGGGGAGCTGGAAAACTGCAAAGAATTCAACCAATAAAAAAAAAGGAGATTCTTCAAATGTAGCCAATTATCGTCCGATCGCTATAACTTCGGTTCTTTCCAAAATCATGGAAAAAATAATTAATGAGCAAGTTCTTCACCATTTAGAATCTAATAAACTAATCCATGATAGTCAATACGGCTTTAGAACAATCTCGGTCCACCGGCGACATTTTAGCATATATAACTCATATGTGGAATAAAGCACTGGAGACTGGTAAAGAGACTTTGGTAATAGGCTTAGACATTTCAAAGGCCTTCGATCAAGTCTGGCACAAAAATCTTCTTGCCAAATTACCTGCATTTGGCCTCCCCCGAGCCTCTGCAAGTTGCTTGAGAGCTTTCTCTCAAACCGCTCTATTAAAGTCGAGGTTGACGGAATATCATCCTCGTCCTTTAATACTAATGCTGGAGTTCCTCAGGGCTCAGTCATTTCTCCACGCTCTTTATTATCTATATTAATGACCTATTAAATCTGCCCTCCAATCCAATACATTGTTACGCTGACGATAGCACCCTCCACAACGCTCAATCCTTACTAGACGATCGCGCAAACATAGCCTCCTCAATAAATTCAGACTTAAGCATGCTAAAAAAATGGGGATCTCACAACTTGGTAAACTTTAATGCTGGTAAAACACAATGCTGCCTAATTTCTAGGCGCGCAGATAGGAACCTTCGGACATTTCCTTTGATTCGAGCTCATTGGAATTTCGTAATAAAATATCATTGTTAGGTGTCTCCTTAGGTTCTGACCTCTCTTGGAATGACCATATTATCTCAGTAGCAAAGGCTGCAGCATGTAAGCTTGGCTTTCTTTTCCGAACCAAACGATTTTTCACACCCACTCAACTCCTTATATTATACAAGGCTCAAATTCGCCCCTGTCTTGAATATTGCTCGCATTTGTGAAGAGGATCCTCCAAGTATTCTCTTGAAACCCTGGACGCAATTCAGAGACGAGCTATCAGACTGATAGGCGATCCTACATTAACTGACACTCTCGACTCCCTAGCCCATCGTAGATCTGTCTCCGCCCTTTCCCTTTTTTATAGATACTACCATGGCTTTTGTTCTGACGAAATTAAATCGATAATCCCACCAAGGGCTTCATTTGCGCGAGAATACACGATTTTCTAAAACTCAACACCCCTACGCGCTTAAACTGGATACTAATCGAACAAACGCATTCGCCAATTCATTTATCCCTATGACATCTAGAGACTGGAACTCTCTTCCCCCGTCCGTCTTTCCAGCAACTTATGACCTTCAATCTTTCAAGACCAGCATCCACAGATACCTTCGACTTCTACCCAATCACTAAATCTCCCCTTATCTTCACGTTACAAGGGTCCACCACGGACTACAGAGGTTGTACCTTCTTGGTGCAACTTCTTCTTGTATCAGTATCTTTATAAAAAAAAAACAAAAAAAACACGATGGCTGAAAAGGGAAGGGAGTAAGGAAAGAAATTAAAATGATTAAATCTATAGTCCCAGAAAACTCGAAAGGATAAATATAATCAGAAGGGGTACTTAAAATGGTGTGTGAATATTTCATGAGCAATCCAAAACGGGAGTTCATAAAATTAAAATGATTAATTCTGCAAATTCAAAAGATTAATAGAAACAAAATAAATTATAGGTAAAATGATTTAATGATATATGTGTTTAGTCCAGGGAAATTACTATTTTAACAGGACATAATTCCCGATAAAGTTTTTATTGCTGGAATGCCTTTATTGGTACTCCAATATTACTACTGAAAATGCGGGATATCTATAAATCTAAGAGTTTTATCAAAGAAGTGGTTCAAGTCAACAAAATTTACTAGAGAATGAGATAGGAATCAAGTTTCTAGGATGAGTGGTTTTCATTTTATGAAGGAAAAATTGCGATTTTTTGCAAAAAATTCAAAACTTAAACCTCATTGCGGTACGGGTTACCATTATGCAATTAAGATGAAACTTTATTTAAATTGTAGCAAATTTAATCTAGTTTAAAAATGTATAGACTGGTCTTTGTCGAAAACGTACTCCTTCATGGTCAAAATGGGGAAACTCGAAAAAAGTACGAGTTTTAGGGATATTCAAAAGTGATCCTGGGTGCTGTTTTTTGACAGCCGCTAGTACCTGTTCTACTGAACCTAAATAGATGAAATTGTTAACATTTTAAGAGTAATTTAAAGAGCTTTAATTTATCTAATAGATATCTTTTTGATTTGATAAGCCGTTTTAGAGCTATTTAAGGAAAACTGAAAAAACTCCGAAATTTTCTCATTTTGAGGCGCGTAGAAAAATTTTCACAGCACAGATTTGGGGGAAAACTTAGGGTAGTAATATTGGAGTACCAATAAATGTATTCCAGCAAGAAAATCTTTAACTGGAATTATTTTCTGTTTATGGCATTTTTCACGTAAGTAATTTGCCTGAACTAGTTTATTTATTAGTATTTTTTTATTTGTTTTTCTTTTCTTTTTTTCATATTTGTTCTCATTTTATTAATGATTTTTTCTAATACCCTCAAATTAACCAATTAAAATATTTTTTCTTTCAAGGTTTCAATGGATGAAATAGTAAATATTAATGCACATTCGATTTCTCAAGATCCAGAGATGAAAACATTTAATGCAAGTCAGTTTTTTGATAATTTACCGAATACAAATTCAACAACTTTTCTTAATATTGAATCAACACCTAACCCTATAATTACTCATTTAAACACTATTCAAGGAATTCCGGAAAATTTTGCATTAGAAGAAAATAACGATCTTCAAAAATCTAATCAGATATCTATGTATATCTAATGACCAGTTGTATGTCGGTTGGTAAACTCTTTTTAAACGTTGGCAAAGGGTAAAACCTTAAAATTCACCTTGTGCCCGGTGGGATGGCTAATCAGATGACAGGCACTTTCATCTGATTGGCCATCCCACCGGGCACAAGGTGAATTTTAAGGCTAACCATTTGCCAACGTTTAAAAAGAGTTTACCAACCGACATACAACTGGTCCTAAGAGTTTCTAATTCTCAAAACTAATATTATTTACAATATTTCAGATATCTATTGAAGAGGCATCTTATCAAAATTTAACTCAGGATAGTAGAAATGCAAATTCTGAATCACTTATAGAAAAACTTTCTCAACTTAATGAAATTGAAAGAGCTGTGGAAGAAAGTAATCAGAAAATCGATCAAATAATCATTCAAAAACATTCATATCCTGATCAAGTTAAAGAATTGCAAGGCCGGAACCATGAATTAGAGAAAAAAATTCAAACACAACAAGAACAATATGATAAACAAACTCAAAATCTTGTAAGAAATCATTTTAAATATAAGATATCATTTATTAGGTTTCTGTACAACATGAAACTGAACCTTATTAATGTCGGTACATTGTCTGTCTCTCTGAATGACATACCATGTACATTACGGTGGTCCTTATTTTGGGTATTTTCGAATTTTTATGCTGACAAGGGCTCATATTGTTCGAAATAAAAAAAATATCCCACAAGTTTCAAGTCTCTATCTCAATTATAACCTGTGCCCCCAGCGATGTAAGTTTCTCATCTAAATAACATGGGGTTTTTGGCATTAAAATATCAATTTTTTATTCCGGCCAAAATAATGGTTCAAAAAATTTCAAACTCTTTAGACTTTATCCTTATAATACTAGCTATCCATAAGAATTATTACAAGATTTTTAGATGTTATAATTTTGGAGTTAGAGCTAGATAAAATACTGCTATATCTTAATGTTACTAAGTTATAAACTCCAAAATTATTGGCCGGGATAAAAAATTGATCTTTCACTGTGAAAAACCCATGCTATTTAGATGAGAAAATTACATCGCTGGGGGCACAGGTTATAATTGAGATAGAGACTTGAAACTTGGGGATATTTTTTTTTTATTTATTTCGAACCATATGAGCCCTTGTCCGCGTAAAAATTCGAAAATACCCAAAATAAAGATCCCCTAATCTACCTCGTAAACTAATAAGATCCAAATTTGTGATCTTGTAACTTGGTTAACTTTAAAGCGTTCAAAAGACACAATGTTGTCTAATATCTTTGCATGTCACTAGGATCTTTCCTAACATTTTCTTTCTTCCCTTCAAACTCAATGGTATGTAGTAGCAAAATATCAATGTTGGGTGTCACACTGGAATCTGACCTTTCTCGGAATTACAAAATCACGACTCTAGATCAGTGTTACTCAATCTGGGTTCCGCGGAACACCAGGGTTCCACAAAGGGAAGTTTGGGGTTCCCAGCGCCGAGGTCAATAAAAGAAAAAATAGAAAAACAAAAATAATAGTTAGTAGTACACCCTTCAAAAAATTTGTCATCTAAAGAAAAAAAATGCTAAACTTAGAGTCTATGTATTTCCTTATAGTCAAATAAAACCATTGATAATTAAGAATGCGGTGGACATAACTATTATTATCTGAGTGATACCATTTTTGTTGCTTTAAAGTTCCTTAACTTTCTTATAATACAACGATTGTGTAACATTATTAACAAAATGAAAACATCATTTAGATTGTTTTATTATTATAATGACGTTTGAAATAATATTGCTTTTCAAATAGATAGAATATTATTTATGAGTATACATTGAATATGTAAAAAAACCTGTCCGATCCGAAAGGCACATATGGGTATCACAATTACATTACCAAAAGAATTTAAACATTATTAATATTAATTAATTTAATAATAGTCCGACCACTACAGAGCTGCAAAAATGAACGAGGAAGAGATTAAAGATTAAATAAAAATGAAATTCCAAATTCATATAGACATTAGGTATTAGCTTGAGTTCGGGGATCAGTGGTCAAGAGGATAAGAAGAACTAAGGCTCTTATGAAGGCATCGCAGCGCACATGCGAAGGTCCCGGGTTCGAATCCCGGACGATCATCCTTTTGTCTATAATTAAAAATTTTTTCTTCGTCCCCTAATTTAATTTAATAATAATATTATTCATGAAAATAAAAATATTAAGTTAAAATGCACGTTTTTTTTGTACCCAATGTCCCCAAAATCTAGCAAATTTTTAAAATGTGGCAACACTGTCCAACGGCGTTATAACTACAAACAAAAATTTGAACTCTTTTTTTTCTTTCAGTTTTCAATAAAACCACAGCTAAAAACTGCTTAAAAATGGGTTAAATTGTACCAATTTGCTTCAAAATTTCAAACTCCCCAGACCCCCCGGTAGGCCTACATCACTTTCCAAGTTTTGACCCCCCTGGCCTAAGATCGATATGATTAAAAAAAAACTTATATGTATTCATTTTCCCAAAAATCAAAAATTTTTATCGATTAATTATTTTGAGAATGGTCGAATTTTTGTGTGGTCGAAAATAAAAAATATCACTTTTTTATTATTGGGTGTGAGGTATCCCTGTAAAAATCTCATAAAGTAGATTAGTCTGAGTTTTTTAAAATTTGCTTCCATAAAACTAGGGTAGGAGATCATATAGCTTTCTTAAAAACTAATTATCATATTTGTATAAAAACTTAATTTTAACTTATAATTAAAACTCTTCTTAAATCAATATGATTATTTATAAACATATAAAATTTAAAATTTTTTAGCAAGAATTTGAAAAACAAATGCAGAGCTATGTGCAAACCATTGGCATATTAGTAGCTGAAAAAACCGAGCTAGAATCTGCATTGAATAAAAGTCAAGAATTTGCTAAAATCAAAGCCAGTAAGTTACTAATATAATCAAACTTTATACATATTTTTTTTTTAATCTACTATTTTTTAAAGGTGAATGTGAAGAAATCCAAAGCAATCTCAAATCCTCCAAATATCACATAGAGGAACTATCACATGAATTATCGTCATTAAAAACTACACATAAAACCCTAGAAGAAAAATATCAACAATATGAACTTCAAGTAATTTTTTTAAGCATTTTCTCTCTGAATATATATACTACCTCTATAAAAAACTGTATTAATTTTATACCTCTATAAAGATTCAAATGAATTCTTTTTTAAGGTAGTATAGTATAGCAATAATACTAGCAAAAAGTTAATGCTAGAGTATATAGAACAGACAATAAGGATTCATAATTCATAAGCCCAAAACTTTTTGTAGTTTATGTATCACTACTAGCCAATCCCGTGCACGTTTGATAAATCTGACAACATTGTCCGAGCTTGAATATTTTTATCATAGACTTGACGATAAAATTACATTATAATAAACATTATAAAGGTCGATTTATTAAACAAAAAGTTCTTAATAAACGATTAAAAGCTGTTGCGACAATGGTGAAGCGAAAAAACGTCAAAAAAGTACTAAAGTTAATCCACTTTTTAGGTTAAATATATAAGTTGTTGCCAGCTTGTTTTTAGTGTAAATTTTTCATTATCATTTTTCATTATTTATTCATTATTATCTCAGAAACTGTGTTCTAATTATGAATTAAAATTTTCTTTAAAATGTATTAGTTATTGTTTAATGTTGGTTTAGTTTGTTATAACAATGGTAAGAAGAGTTTCTTAGTTATAATTAAATATGTATGTAAACTTTCTGATATCCCGTTTAGTGCAATGTCTAAGAGTCTGAAAAACTCTATCTTTGGAATTTAATAACTATATTGTTCATCAATTTCGTTTTGCTCCAATCGATACAGAAGTATTTAAATAATAATCTGTCTAAATTACAAAAAAATCCTAAGAAAACCCAAATGGTGAAACAACTACCTTAATCAATTTGAAATATTATTAATTATAATTTAAATTACTTAAAAATTTATATTCTATAAATTTTTCAAGAAAACCATTATGAATCTATAATTAATGAGACAAAACAAGAACTAATGGAATCAAATCAGTTACGAGAAGAAACTTCAGTTAAATTAAATGAAGCGTTAGCAAATTGTGCTCAATTAGAAAAACAGTTGGTTGATAAAACACAAGATTTGAATCTCACCCAAATTAGATTACAACAGGTAAAAAATTGACATTTTATTGAATTACAGTGAAACCCCTCAAATCCGAAATCCCGGGAAACCCTCTCGCAAAAAAGAGAAACTTATTTATTTAGTCATAAAACTATTATATATATATATTCTATATTATAACCTTATTTTACATAATTAGTTGAAAAATTAACAAAGAAGTACAGTTAGCTTACCTAACAAAGTGTAAATGTGTCTACATACTTATGTCATTCAGGATTGAAAAACGGTAAAAGTTGGTTATTGAAATTCTTTAGGTTTGCAAAAACAATAAAATAATAATAGAAACATACAAAATATCACTTGATATCAGTTAACTTCACTTGTCGAAGCTTCTTTCGGCTAATCCGAACAAATTGAAATCCGAACAGACTACAGCCCCAATTAGTTCCAATCTGAGGGGTTTCACTGTATATTTAATATATAGTATAAGAATTGATATTATAAGATTGTTGTCCAAAGAAACGAATTTGTAGTATGTTATTTTATTTTAGTTGGGTCTTGCGGAAGAAACAAACCCCTCCGAGTCAACTACGGTTCAAGAACAACATTTAGAAGAGCAACTTAAACAAGCTGAAACAACTTTAAGTGAAACTAAGAAGGCACATGAACAGCAAATGCGACAGTTTCAGACTTATATAAAACAACTTAATGGACAACTTCAACAACTCAATGAACAGGTCTTATAAATAGTTTTTAAGGAATTTGGTGTTGGTACTTGGTGAAACATTTTTTAAAAATTATTGGATAAAAATACTTGGTAGGTTTCACATTAAGATATAAAAAAATAAAACGAATTTATTTTTAGAGAATCTTTAATCTCGATATATATATTTCGGGTGACTAACCCATCTTCAGGAGATACAGAAAGTAACTGACCTGAATAAGTCGAAATTGAATACAAGTCAATGGTAAAATTTATTTTTTTTAAGATAACAAAAGAGTAAATATTTAAAATTAGTGGAGGGAGAAAAGGTAGGAAGTCTACTTTGGATTAATTTTGCATGGCCTTTTGAAAAAGAGGATTTCAAATTTGAATACAACTCAAAAATAAATTTTACCATTGACTTGTGTTCAATTTCGACTTATTCAGGTCGGTTACTTTCTGTATCTCCTGAAGATGGGTTGGTCACCCGAAATATATATATCGAGATTAAAGATTCTCTAAAAGTAAATTCGTTTTATTTTTTTGTATCTTAATGTGAAACCTGCCAAGTATTTTTATCCAATAATTTTTAGGTCTTATAAACTTTAAATTTTAATTATAGTACCTTTTCCTGGTAGTGTGCCCTGTAGTGAATTAGATGGTTGGAGGGTACGGTTTACTTTATCTAAATCGGAAAAATTTGGCAAAATATGCAGGTGAATCCTGAGCATACAGATGGTTCCTGGTCAGCCAATTTAATTACTGATCAACGTAGATCTTTTGTATTTTATTTTATCCAATGAGAAGCATGGGTAAAGTCTTGTATTGTTTATTCTTCTCAAAACTAACTGTTTATCAAAGAACAACGTTTTAAACGCTTTTTATTCTTCAGTGTTTGTATTTAATTATCAACAGATGCTGTGTGTCCCAATGAAATGAGCTTAATATCTTTTGTGGCAAAATTTCCCTCAATGAAGCGGTTTTCCATTCTGGATTAGACCAGCGTTTCTCAAACTTTGTAGTCCCGTGAACCAAAAAAAAAAATCATTTCTTACCGACCCCCTGAAAATTTTTTCTCATTAATATAATAATTTTAACTGTTGTGTGTTATTGTGTGAATTTTGAATTATTTGAACCTGTTTGCATTAATAAAGATTACCGCCTCTCAAATTTTTGAACGAAATAATATTATTTATTAAACAATTAAATATTCCAGCGCCTCCCAATCGATCGCAGACCCCAAAGATCGAAAATAATTTTCTCTTCACCCGGGGCGCGATCACAACGAGGCCGTGTAAAGACAATTAATAACAAATTTAAATTTAGGGGACGAAGAAAAAGATTATTTTTATTATAGACAAAAGGATCAGCCGGGGCTCGGACCCGGGATCACCGAAACTTTTCTTCCGTGTGAATGAATAAATTGTGTTAAATTTATTTTTTTAAGTCCATAATTAATCACCTTTCCAAAGAGAAAAATATTAACTTTTGGACGATGGGATATGTACTGTAGTTTTGAAATCTCATCCAAAAAAAACATTCTGTGAAAAAACAGGCCAAGTTCGAAAAAGTAGTGAAATCTAGTGTGTAACCAAGTTAAATTCCCCAAGAATAATTAATTTGAGAGATCTACTATTTGTCTATTTTCTCAACTTAATTATTTTTGGCGAATTTAACTTGGCTACATACTAGATTTCACTACTTTTTCGAACTTGGCCTGTTTTTTCACAAAATGCTTTGGGCGAGATTTCTCTTCTTTTTGTAAGTTAAGAGGAAGCCCGTTGGACCAACGGGCTAGAATTTTCATTTTTAACCCCCCCCCCTCCCATTTTAAGTGGTTAGTTATTGCATTTCTAGCCTTTAGGGGGCCCACAGAATATGTTTACAAAATTTGGTTGAGTTTGGTCCAAAGGGGTAGAATTTTCATTTTTGACCCTCCCCTCCATTTTGTAGGGGTTGAAAGATAGAAAGTTTGGATTTTTGGAATTTTTCCTTTGTTTCTGTCTCAAACTCTACTAGCAGGCGAAATTTCATGATGCTGGAATGATTGGAAGTATCCTATAGGTTTTGATTACCTGTCAGTGAATGAGTGAGTGCCAAAATTAATATCTCAGAATCTATTTAAGCTATATTATTGAAATTTGGCACTCTCCTCAAGATAGATTACATAATTACATGTGTATAATTTCTCCTCTATATCTTAAATGGATTCCGAACTGTAGGGGGTTCGAAATTGGCTCGAAATGGTTCGTGTAAATAGAGTTCAGCGTGTACGGCCAAGCTAATGCTCGAACTTGGCCTGCGCACGCTATGCGCTTTGATAAATTATGCCTAATAATTGCTTTTTGTATGTGTTCGTTTTTTTTTCCAGAAAATCTTTTCTATATTTTTATTTCGTGACCCCTTCATATGACACTATGACCCTTATTTTGAGAAACAGTGGCCTTTACATCCGATTTAACCATTTATCTTTTTACATATTACTTCTCTTTCCATTCTGAATGCAATTCAGAAACGAAGGATTAAATTAATAGCAAGGCTTTTCGGCTTACCTCCTTTTAGATATTATTATGGTATGTGTTTTTATTAAATAAAATCAATTATCACACCAGAAGCCCATTTCTTAAAAAGAATCACTTATAAAATTGGTTTAATTTCATTATATATTCACAATTGATTGTTTTGTTTTAGAATATACAATACCAAAGCGAAAGAGATACTCTATCTTTTCGTGAACAAGAACGTATCGATCATGTATCTCGTTTGGAAAAACAACTTCAGGAAATGCAAATGCAATTTAATCAAACATTACTTCAATTTGAACAACATAAAGATAAAACATCTTTCGATTCTAATAAGCAAAATACTTTAGAATCAGAAAATCAAGATCTGGTAAGAAATTTATTTTATATAAAAAAATAATAATAATTTTTAAATATGTAATTGGATGTTGATGAAGGCAGTCCACGGTGGTTGTAAAAAATAAGACTATAATGGTTTTATTGTTTTACATTTGTTTAGAGACAGGAAGTAATTATGATTTGAACTACTTTCATTGACTTTTTGTTACCCTGAAGAAGGAGAGAATAAATCTCCGAAACGTCGGTTTTAACAAATAAATGTAAAACAATAAAACCATTATAGTCTTATTTTTTGCAACCACCGTGGACTGCCTTCATCAACATCCAATTACATATTTGTACCAGTCCGTCTCCTAAAGAAAAACGCTATCAATAATAATTTTAACTAGTTTACAAGATCGTAGGAAATTGGATAAATAAATCTATTACAGAGTTTTATATCAAATAAGACGTACTTTTCGTCACTTTATTTGTGACTTCTTCTGCAAATCAAATATAATTTTATACAATTAAACAATTATAAAGACTATAATAATTCCCATAAAACAATTACATATAAATTATTCCAAGCTAACATTACTTTATTTCTCAACTCAATTGTCCAATATAATTATGTGAAACATTAGTCCAGTCAAATTGTCCTCAAATGGGCCCCTATAGGAAAAGTTTTGGGGGTAGTTCTGATTTTTTGCATATATATGTTTTTTGGGGCGCTGAATCCAAATTTGAGGCCTTTCACCAAAATTTCGAGACGCAACAATGTAGAAAATGCAAAAATAGGTGAAAATTTCCATTTTTTTGGCGGTTTTTTGCTTATATGATCCGAATCCTCAGAAGTGTCATGGAAAATGCTGGATATCTATAAATCTAATAGTTTTATCAAAAAAGTGATACAAGTAAACGTTCAATTCATAAAAATTTCCTAGAGAATGAGATAGGAATCAAGTTTCTAGGATGAGTGGTTTTCATTTTATGAAGGAAAATCTGCGATTTTCTGCAAAAGATTGCATTTTTTCAAAACTTCAACCTCATTGCCGCACGGATTACCATTTATCCAATTAAGATGAAACTTTGTTTGAATTTTAGCAAATTTAATCTAGTTTAAAAATGTATAAAGTAATCTTTGTCGAATACGTGCTCCTTCATGGTCAAAATGGGAAAATATCGAAAAAAGAGCGAGTTTTTGGATGATCTGGGGGATGGGGAGGCTGCCGAGGTTGAAAACTTGGATTTTGCGCTTGAGCCCGAACGGTTGGTCGGAGAAAAATCCTAAATAATGAAATTTGTAGAAAATTTAATGTACTTTCATTTTGCAAATGAAAATTATTTACGAATAGTTGATAGTTTCCAAGTTATAAGCGAAAAACCGCCAAAAAATAGAAATTTCCCCCCTTTTTTGCTTTTTCTACATTGTTGCGTCACGAAATTTTAGTGGGAGACCTCAGATTTGGATTCAGCGCCCCAAAAAACATATATATTCAAAAAATCAGAACTACCCCAAAACTTTCCTGAATAAAACACAATTTGACTGGACTATATTCTCTTTTTCAATTTTTATTACTCTTAAACAGATTAATTTTTCTCTTTATAGTTATAACAAAGAACAATATTATAGTCTTTATAATTGTCTAATTGTATAAAATTGTATTTGATTTGCTGTCGCTGAAGAAGTCATAAATAAAGTGACGAAACGTACGTCTTATTTAATATTAAACTCTGTGATTGATTTATTTATCCAATTTACCACGATCTTGTAAACTAATTAAATTATGGATACGATTAACCAAACAATAATTTTAAAATTTTCTTTGATTACACCATTTAATAAATGATTATATTTTTTAGAAAAATAAACTTGCAAATTTCGAAGAGATGATAAAAGAAAAAGATTCCAAAATAAATGATTTAAATTATCAAATCTGTTCATTAAATGAAGATCAACTGGAAGTTGAATCCAATCAATCGTTAGAGGAACAGACTCAACTTTTAGCAGCAATTGAATCAGATAAAGTTGCTGCATCTCGGGCAATGTCACAAAACCAAATGCTTAAAAGCCAATTGGATGTTATGACGGAGTGTTTTAATAATATTAATGAAAGTAAATTAGAATTGATGGAAACATTGCATAGAGAACGAAGAGAAACTCGACGACTTCGAGAAACTGTTTATGATTATGAAAAGGAATTGAACCGACTTCGAGATCGCTTGTTAGATGCTGAAACAAAGTTAGCTGAGGCATCAGGAATTCCTCTTACTGAATGGCAAGAACGGTGGAGACACCATCATAATCAAATGGAAACAAACCATGATCACAGTAATGAGCATAATCATTATCATGATCACTCCCACGAGCATGATCATTCGCATAATCACGATCAGGAACATGGACAAGCTCATGAACATACCCACGAGCATGATCACACTCATAATCATGATCACGATTGTGAACATGACAATGAACAGGAACATGATGAGCTCAGTAATCATCACGATCAGCAGCTTTTCGACAAAGACAAGGTTAGAGTTTTCAGATATATAACTTCTTTGTGTAAGCGTTTACAATTGAAGGGTACAGGGGATCAACTAAAACAATTCTGTAAAAAAAAACAATTTTTTACTTTTGAAATTGCGCCCTCTTCCTCAGTATAGCAAAACTTTACCCGTCATTTTTAACTTGCCTTTTATAGAGTAATATAAAGTGGAAGGCTACCGAATATCGAAAAGCTCTCTCTAGCGGCTCGGAGAACATTATTCTTAGTCCTTAAGAGCTATTCAAAGATCATAGTCATAGGAGTCCAGTGATGCCATTTTAGCGGATTTCCGGCTAGATCTGGCTTATTTTAACTGCGTCTAGCTTGAAGAAATCTCATCTGGCGGCTAGCGGGAAATCTGGATTTTTTCATACATTTCTGGCGGAATATCTGGCGTTTTTTACAAATCAAGTTAAATTCATTCTTTTAAACAAAATTTAATAAAATAATTAAAATGAAGGTTTGAGTATCTTTTTTTGAAAAAAAAGATGGATTTTTTTCAAAAATACATTTCAAGGTATAAACCAAAGAGTATGAGATAGAGAGGAAGGTCCCCATAAGAGCCCATGTTAAAAAAAGAGTTCCCGCCATTTTATTGCCCATTCCGAACCGCCAGAGAGCTCTGTAACTCGTATACGCTAAAATACATTGGCTCCTTATGGAGCCTTCCACTCTATATTACTCTATGTTGCCTTTATTCCAAAAATGAAACTACAGATTAATAGTTTCCTTCAAATGCTTCTAGGTGGGATGTGAATCACATTTTTGATATTTGCCGTTTATCCCCTGTACCCTTCAATTCTATTTGACATAAAAAATAGGGTGCAGTTATAAAACTTAAATGTGAACATTTTTACCGACGATTTAATCAGGGGCGTAGTACCCACGAGGGGGGGGGGGTCAGTGGGGATCATTGTTTTATTTTTTTTCATTGAAGGACTTTTCCCATCTTGATGAAAAATTAATATTTTTTAGAATAATATATTCGGAGCAACTTAAAAAAAAATTGAAATTATTTACCTCGTAGTTTTGATAAAAAATAAAAAAAAATCAACATATTTGGGCGATTATTTTTAGTGGAGGGGATATAAGAATAGTCGCTTGGAAACGATCTATTCATAAACAGGATATAGTAGTGTGAGAAGTACAGCCACTTTAAAAAAAAACATAACCTACAATTTTAGCACCGTCCATATGTATAGAGTTGTTACTAGACTAAAACTTTTTGTGTGGATTGTCGGGAAAGAACTACATTAATTAATTATTATTAAATAATGTTTCAACAAGAAGTAACAACATGTTTCTTAATAATTATTAAGTGAAAGTCGTGGGATTGATCATAAACACAGCCGGTTTATAACATAACTCAAATAATTTTAACACAATTAAAACAAATATTTGAACATTTTTATTTTTATTAGTAATACATTTTAATTAAATATATCTAATTTGTAGAATCTTTGCTTTTAGGACGAAAATAAATCTGAAAACGATTCTGAAAATTGTACTGATGAAAGTACAAAAGATCAGGCTGAAATAACTGAAGTAAATGAAGTAAAAAATTCCGATGAAATTCAAAATAAAAATGGAATTTGTGAAGTTGGGTCTATAGAGAAAACAACTCAGACAACCTTACAACAATCATCAAAAACAAATTCAGTTGATTCAAATTCACTTCGCAAAGCAATGGAACAACTTCAAGTACAATTTACAAGAAAAATGAGTCAAATAGCAGAATTAAATGACGAGAAACAACGTTTAGAGCATATTGTAATGCAATTACAAAGTGAAACTGAAACAATAGGTTGGTATAAATTTTCTTTTTTACAAAATACTACAATTATTGGATAAAAAATACTTGGTAGGTTTCACATTAAAATATAAAAATAAAACGAATTTATTTTTGGAGAGACTTTAATCTCGATATATATATATTTCTTGGACCTCCAAATAACTTGCGGTGGGGGGAGTATGGTTCTATTGATTGGGGTGGTGGTGGGGGGGGGGGGGGGAATTGAATTATATGTATTTCTTTTTCTTTTATAAAAGAGGGAATTTTTACTTTATATTATATATATATATATATTTTTTATTTTTTTTATATCTGCTTCGACTTATTTATTTATTAAGGGTGGGTTTGTGTAGTGTAACTTGGTGGCTGATCTGATGCGAGCTGTTCCTGGTTCTTATATCTATATAAATAATATACTCACAGAACACAAGGTTTAATGAACAATGCAATGATTTATTCGTGATATACAAGATGTGTGAATAGAATAGCTGGTGTGGGAGTGAGCGGGATTTCTTCTTTTGCGTGTGTAGCTAATTGGCTATAACACGGGCTCTATAGTCGCCTTGACCGGGATTGAATGGCGGTGCGGACCCTCGATGGCTGTATGTTGGAGTCCCTCCAACGTATTCCTTGATGTACAGGGAAATTGGTGGCTCTGCTGTAGTCACGACGGGCAGCTCGCTTGTAGATTCTGGATAAAGGAGTGTATCCTCTGCGGCAGGCTCCAGGATACTTGATGAGCGGGTCGCAGTAGTGAACACTCAATGGCTGTAGCAGTTTCTCGTGTGGGAAGCGATCTCTAAAACTCGCTCAGAAAAATATATAAGACGCGCTTGCTGCTTATTTGCAAGCAATCTTTTCTCGACAAGTTCCTAGCAAGTCTCTCCGGCGAGCGTCTCTCGCTTGCAACGCTGAGGCCACTGTCTTCGCTGGCACTCTCTCGTGCGACTGACTCATTTATCTCATTTAATCACCACTCTGTTATCAATCGTTAGTGCTTGATTGCTACATTTTCCTAGTACTGCTCGGCCAAGATGCCCTTAATTGGGTCATTGAAATTTATTTATTATATCCTATTTATTATTTTCCTAATGATTTGCCATCTATTAATTAATTAAGGGTATTGACCCGCGAGACCATCGCAAACTATTTCGAAAAACAAACTTAATTACAAAATTTTTAGAAAAGATACTTTCACAAACACATTGATTCCATTTTCGTCTAACCATACCACTAACACTAAATTTGCCACTTTTTATTCGATGATCTACAGACTTATTTCGATACCAATGGACACTTCAGATTTCAACAATCAACTAAATATCATCTATAATATAGCTGTGAATAATGGCTACAACACACTGACAATTAATAAAATTTACAACAAAATTAATCGAAAAATAAGTATCTCTCACATACACTCACTAAATTCCGGAACTGATAAAACATTTAAAAGATTCCCCTTCATTTCGAACCACGTGACAAACCCTTCAACTCTTGGAAAATCTAGTTTAACTCCTGCTTTATATAATAAAAACACTTTAGGTTCACAACTAATTAATAATAAATTAGACAAGATTGACAAATTAGATAAATTAGGTGTATATAAATTGACTTGTGATAATTGCGACGCAATCTACATAGGACAAACCGGACGCTCTTTTAGAACTCGCTACTCGGAACATGAAAGAGCTTTTAATAGTCTTAACAGATCAGATGATATTAATATAGAATCTACTTCTACCTTCGCTAATCATCTACATTTGAATAAACACATCTCTTCTATTAGCCACCTCGTTCCTTTACATTTCTAAAGAAAGGGCTTACGTTTAGATTATGTAGAGTCAACTGAAATAAAATTAGCTCTCTCAAATAAAATGAATATACTAAATAATCAATTAGAAGTTAAGAAAAGTACAATCATTGATTACATTCTTTAAATATTTGCAATCTTGTTTTCATTAATCCCCCCCCTACACCTACCTGAGTATAGATCCTCATTTCTCAGAAGGCCATTCAAAATTAAACAAAATAGATTTCCTACCTTTCTCCCTCCCCTAATTTTAAATATTTACCCTTTTGTTATTTAAAAATAAATTTTACCATTGACTTGTATTCAAATTCAACTTATTCATGTCAGTTACTTTCTGTTGCTCCTGACGATGGGTTAGCCACCCGAAATATATATATCGAGATTAAAATCTCTCCAAAAATAAATTCGTTTTATTTTTATATTTTAATGTGAAACCTACCAAGTATTTTTTATCCAATAATTTAAAAAATGTTTCACCAAGTACCAACACCAAATTTCTTAAAAACTATTAAAATCTTACAAGTTTATAATACTAAATATTTTTTTTATAATTTTAAAGGAGAATATGTAGCATTATATCAAACTCAAAGATGTGCTTTGAGAGAACGTGCAAAAGAAAAAGACGAGGCACTGCGTCAATTAGCAAGGGATAAAGATGAAATGCGATGTAAATTAACTCGTCTTGAATCTCTGGTAGCTCGTTTAGTGGATCAAAATAAAATCCCTCAAGCTGAAAGCCATTCTTCAGATATGAAGAAAGAAATCGACGGTAATAATTTTTATTTAATTTTCAATTTAAAATTCCAAATCTTTTCTTATTAAAATTAATAAAAGTTTCTATTGCTATAAGTTTTCCCCCAAATCAGTTCTCTGGAAAATTTTCTACGCGCCTCGAAATGAGAAAATTTCGGAATTTTTTCAGTTTTTCATGAATAACTCTTAAAACGGCTTATAAAATCAAAAATACATCAATTAGATAAATTAAAGCTCTTTAAATTACGCTTAAAATGATAAAAATTTCATCTATTTAGGTTCACTAGAACCGGTACGAGGCGACTGTGGGTCAGTGGCTAGAGTGTTTGGTCGCTGACTCGAAGATCGCTGGTTCGAGACCGAGTCTCGGCAGATAGATATTTTCAGTCGCCTCCTCTTGGAAAGTAATGGCAACCTACCAAGAGTATAATTGCCTAGTAACCTCTCCAAATTAGCCGTTCGGAACGGGCGTTAAAAAGTAGGTCCCATATATCTGTGTAAAACAACTAAACACACTCAGCACAGGTATATGTGGAGAGAAGCCGACACCCGTTTCGGGTATGGCACTCGAAGAAGAAGAAGAAGAAGAACCGGTACTAGCGCCTGTCAAAAAACAGCCCCCGGGATCACTTTTGAATATCCCTAAAACTCGTACCTTTTCGATTTTTCCCCATTTTTACCATGAAGGAGCATGTTTTCGACAAGGACGACTCTATACATTTTTAAATTAGATTAAATTTGCTATAATTTAAATGAAATTTCTTCATAATTGGATAATGGTAACATGAGGTTGAAGTTTTGAAAAAATGCAATTTTTTGCAAAAATCGCCGTTTTTCCTTCATAAAATGAAAACCACTCATCCTAGAAACTTGATTCCTATCTTATTGTCTAGAAATTTTTTTAATTGAACGTTTACTTGGACCACTTTTTTATAAAACTCTTAGATTTATAGATATCCTACATTTTCCTGAAAGGATTTGATTCGAATCCTCAAAATCGTCATGGAAAATGCTGGATATCTATAAATCTAAGAATTTTAACAATAAATTGGTTCAATTAAACGTTCAAGTTAACAAAATTTCCTAGACAATGAAATAAGAATCAAGTTTCTAGGATGAGTGGTTTTCATTTTATGAAGGAAAAACTGCGATTTTTTGCAAAAATTGCATTTTTTCAAAACTTCAACCTCATGTTACAATTATCCAATTAAGATGAAACTTCATTTAAATTGTAGCAAATTTAATCTAGTTTAAAAATGTATAGAGTCGTCTTTGTCGAAAACGTACTCTTTCATGGTCAAAATAGGGAAAAAACAAAAAAAGTATGAGTTTTAGGGATATTCAAAAGTGATCCCTGGTGCTGTTTTTTGACAGGCGCTATTACCGGTTTTACTAAACCTAAATAGATGAAATTGTTATCATTTTACGTGTAATTTAAAGAGCTTTAATTTGTCTAATAAAAATCCTTTTGATTTGATAAGCCGTTTTTGAGTTATTCGGGAAAAACTGAAAAAACTCCGAAATTTTCTCATTTTGATAAATGTCTAATATTTTATGACTACCTATAATTATAAATATTTTATTAGTTAATAAAATATTGTGTAGATGCAGATGCACCCCTTGAAAATAATCCTGCCAGCGCCCATACTCTTGTATATATTAAAATAATCTTGATTCAAAATATTTTTTTTTATTTTCAGATAATTTAAAATCAAATGAAAATGTTGAAAATTCTGAGACCCAATTAGAAAATGAAGATCGTCCCAAAGATATTTCAACTACTGTACAAATTTTAGAATTATTGAAAGAAATCGGTTCGAGTAATTTAGTAGAAGGGTCTCATTCACCCTGTTCAGCAGAACCGTTTCATTGTTGCCCATTGTGCTCAGGGCGACTTCTAAATGTATAAATATACCTAATAAAAATGCCATAATTGAGAAATGTGATTTTACTTGTAAAATAAATGTAAGATAGATAAATTTTAATATTGTAAATAATTGTATAATTTTATATAATTTAAAAATCTGAAATGTTTCTAGAAAATATTTAATACCTATTACTTTATTTCATTGAGTATTGATATATGTAATTACTTATTGTACTTTCCTTATGTAATTTGTATAGCAAGTTTTGATTTCTTACTTCGATCTGCTTGAATAAATAAAGTCATTTGAAAAAATAGACACTTTTTTTATTTCATATATTGTATTATCATATTCGAATATTCACATATCTTTATAGTATTTTGGATCATCATGGTTTTAAATAAGAATTGAATTTTAATCCGATTGAAATATAGGAAGAGGGTGTTAATTAGGAGCAAAAATTTTACAAGTAACCATAGCAACTGCGTTGTTATCGTATCCGTTACTTTGCTGAAGATCGGGAGGAATCTAGTGAAAATCGAAAATAGCCATCGATTCTCATCTATTACTAGAGGATTAACCATTTTGCATTGCATTTTTAACATTTCGATTATTATTGGTAACCAGTGCTGAAGACATGGAGGAAGAAAATTAAATATATATATATAAATAAATTTCCTTTCTTTGTAGGAACTATAAAGCCTTCTAGATAATCTAAACTCTCTGTAGAAAATCCAAAGCTTCTTAGATTGAAAGACAAAAATGTTTATGAAAATCTTGGTTAGTTATCTAGACACACTGTCAGCCATGTGTATATTTACACGAACCATTTCGAGCTACTTTCGACCCCCCCATAACTCAAAAACTATTAGACCTACACACTTGAAATTTTTCCATGTCTAATAAGGCCCACTAGAACACCTAGAATCCCAAATTTCATAAATAAACCTATTATAGTTATTGAGTTATTAAGGTCTCAAAAGTGCCATTTTTAACACTGACTGACTGACATATCAAAAACCTAAAGTACTTCCGCTGATCGTAGAATGCTGAAATTTGGCATACTGGTAGAATTTGGGCTACAATTAAAGGAAAAAATCGAAAAAGTGCAACTTTCCCTTTTTCAGGACCTAAAATGAAGGAGTGAAATTTATTATAGGCTTAATTAACATATTGTGAAAATACAATCAAGCTAGAATGCTGAAATTTGGCATACTGGTAAAGCTTGGAACATTAATAAAGGAGGAAATTGAAAAACAGAAACTTTCCCTATTTCGGAGTCCGAAATGAAGGGGTGTAATTTATAAAAAACCCACCCGATTTTTAACAGATATTTGATAAGAAATATTTAAAACTATTAATATAAATATTTAAATGTAATTATTTAGATAAAGTAAAGGATAAAACTTTTCAAAAATTAATGATATCTGACTAAAAACATAAATGTGAAAAAGGGGCCAAGTTCGGTACAAACGGCTTCGCCGACAAAAGAGTTGAGATCTAAACGGGTACCAAGTTCCATAGCAGTTGCTTAAATCATAGCTATAGGGATGAACAACGTTCTTCAATTGATTTAAAAGTTAATTTGTTACGTTCTTTGATATTGAATTTATAACTTGGCAAGTTTTATATCCAACTAAATTGTTTGTAGTATAAAATAGAACAACTAGTAAAGTTAAAGTTTAAGCTTGTATTAAATATCATCACGTTAAACGTAAGTTATTGACTATTATAACTTGCGAAGTTATAAATTTAATATCAAAGAACGTAACAAATTTTCTTTTAAATCAATTGAAGAACGTTGTTCATCCCTATAACTATGATTTAATCAACTGCTATGGAACTTGGTACCCGTTTAGATCTCAACTCTTTTGTTTGTACCGAACTTAGCTCCTTTTTCACATTTATTTATGTCAGATTTAAATATACATATATTGAAAATAGAAAGTGAATATAAAATAAATGAATATAGGCTACCATCCATTTTTTAGAAGGATAGATTTAATTCAATTCAGCAAATCGATGTGTTTTTTTTTTATAAAGTAATGAAAGAAACCCCTCTCAACAATATTCCCGTCTGTTTGTCTGTCTGTTTTCATATTTTGTTCTCAATTGGCATAAAACATCTGGAAGTATTTTTATGAAATTTCTTATTTGGATCATATGTCTTCTAACTTAAAATGCTAGCTATAGAACATTTGTATATTTTGGGAGTGTGTGTGAGAGGGGGGGGGGGGGGGTCGTTTCAAATTTAGCACTTCGGGATGGGGCCATTAATTGAAATTATCAAATAACTCCTAAACTATCAACTCTAGAATTCTACGGCAAATTCTGCTAGAAGCAAAGTTGTAGAGGGATGTGATTTCCGAAACCTTTGTTTAAAAAATTCAAAAAAAACCCGCAAAAGGGTGGTCAAAAATGAAAATTCTAGCTCATTGAACCAAAAATTTCTATACATAATCTGTAGGCCCCCAGAAGATTAGAAATGCAAAAACTTGCCACCTAAAATGGGAGGGCGGATAGCCCCCGATAGGGGGGTTCAAGTGCACCTGTGGATCCCGGGACATATTTTTTAGGGAGATATGTTAGAAAAAAATTCCTAGGGTGACGAATTTTTTCCATTTTATAAAAAACACATACCTATTCCATAATAAGGGACCCGCTTCAGGTTTTAGCCCCAGGGTCCGAAATTTCATGTGGGGATTATGGGGGGGGGTTAAAAAATAAAAAAAGCCGTTGGACCAAACTCAACATATATGTGTGTGAATCTGGCTATAACTGAGCCAACAATAGATCTTAAATCAATTAATTAAAATACCAATCATTTACATTAGGGTGGTCCTTATTTTGAGTATTTTCGAATTTTTATCCTGGCAGAGGCTCATATGATTCGAAAAAAAAAATATCTTCCAAGTTTCAAGTCCCTATCTCAATTTTAACCTGTGCCTCAGAGCGATGCAAGTTTCCCATCTAAATAACATGGGGTTTTTGGCATTGAACGATCAATTTTTTATTCCGGCCAAAGTAATATTTCAAAAAATTTGAATCTCTGTAAACTTTACCCCTATAATAGTAGCTATCCTTCAGAGCTTTTTCAGATTTTTAGTTATTATAATTTTGGAGTTACAGCTAGATAAAATACTGCCATATCTTTGTGTTAGTAAGTTATAGACTCCAAAATTATAATAGCTACAAATCTGTAAAAATTCTGAAAGGTAGCTACTATTATAAGAATAAAATCTAATGAGTTTCAAATTTTTTAAACCATTGCTTTGGCCCGAATAAAAAATTGATCGTTCAATGCCAAAAGCCCCATGTTATTTAGATGGGAATCTTACATCACTCTGAGGCAGGGCCGGATAAAGGGCGATTGGAGCGATTGGGCCCAATCGGGCCCCGCATTTGAAAGGGCCACGCGTTACCATCAAAATGAACAAAAAAATTTCGAAATTTAAAGCAAATTGGTTTTGACGATAATGGATAAATTATGAATTATTCAAATAATTAAAAATATATTTATTTTAAGTTCGCATTGCTGGATGAAATTTATTAATGTGTTTATTATTATATAATATATACATTATTTTATAATATAGAAAACTGATACCCGTAAAAGTTCATGTCAACTGTATTGAATTTAATCGGGATAGTCCTATATTAGAAAAATTTTGCACTACGTACATTTGATATATTTATATACATATATATATACTGAATTTGAATTTTATTTAAATATTTAATATATAGAGAGGGCCCGCAAAAAAAATCCAATCGGGCCCCGCACCTATTCGATCCGGCCTGCTCTGAGGCACAGGTTAAAATTGAGATAGGGCTTGGAATTTGGGGGGATATCATTTTTTATTTATTTCGAACCATATGAGTCTATGTCATCGTAAAAATTTAAAAATACCCAAAATAAGGACCACCCTAATATACATACTCAACATAAGTTTAAAATCCCTGCTTGCGATGGTGGCGCCCTCAGCGGTTTTCATAAAAAGCAAACAAAGCCTCTTCCGGGTTCGCAACTTCCTCCGCCATTTGGCTTCAACAAACTTTTCTTTCAAAGTTTCTCTCTTGTATGAGCAACACGTAAAATAATCGAAAATGGGATTTCAAAATATCTGGTATTCTCATCCCCGCAAATATGGCCAAGGATCACGATCATGGTTAGATTACAATTATATATATATCATTTTTTATCTTCTTATAAAACTTGTTATTATAATTGACAATTTCACGTGTATAAATTTTTAACCTAACTTTCATGTTTTAAGAATTAAATCAATTTCTTAACATTTTAAATATAATTTAAAAATCATAACTAGTAAATATACTTCAGAAAAAGTAAAACAAAAATACAATTAATCTAATCTAAAATTAAAAATTTTTAAATTCTGGGTAGTGTTTCACAAATAAAAAAAATCAATATTATTTTGAGAATAAACTATATATATATTTCTGGTTTTTAACCCATCTTCAGTAGTTGGAAAAGCATAAGTAAAAAATTGTAAAATTTGGTTAAGTTTGGTCCAAGGGCAAGAAAGATACGAAGCCTTTTGGGTTTTAGACCACAAAATCAAAAATCCCCCATTTTTCAGTTCAAATTTCAAAAAAATAAAAAACCTTCCCGAAATTTAAAATTATTAAACCTATGTACCAAATTTGATTACTAAAACTTAAAAACTCAAGGAGATATAGCACTTTAAAAATTCAAAAATTTACCCCAAAATGACTATATCTCCCTTTCGGGGACAAATAGAGTAAAATACTCATAAATATTTTTTTATATTTCAATGCTTCACCTTTCTAAACTAAACCCATATCGATATCTTTTCTGGTTTAAGAAATCTTGAAAACACATTTTGGGGTCCTTTCCCCCCTTTGAGGTTCAAATTTCAAAAAATCCTTCTTAGCACACCCATAAATCATTGAAATAATTGGACCCCTCTGCACCCCACTATGCACCCTTCACCCAATCCACCCCACCCGAACCCCTAACCCCGCACCCCAACCCCATTCCACCCCTCACCCATCCTGCACCCACTATGCACCCATTCCACCCCCACCCGTGCATTCCACCCGCGCACCTAGCTTTTGCATTTCTAACTCCCTAGAGGCCCACATGTATGAATACAAAATTTGGTTAAGTTTGGTCCAAGGGCAAGAATTTTCTTAAGACTTCTAACTCTCTTTAGAGAGGCAAAGAGTTCCGAATTTTTTAGGGGGTAGGCAACCCTTGAGATTCCATATAAAGAAGTCTTTAAATTCATATCGACTAATACACCCTCGCCCCATTTTGGATGGTTAGTTTTTAAATTTCCACCCTTCTAGTTCCCCACAGATTATGTATATAAAATTTGGTTGAGTTTGCTCCAAGGACAAGAATTTTCATTTTTTCCCCCCCGCCATTTTGGGTGATTAATTTTTGCATTTTTAGCCTTCTAGTGGCCTACAAATTATGTATACAAAATTTGGTTGAGTTTGCTCCAAGGGAATTTTCAGTTTTCCTTCAGTTTCCCCCTGAGATAAAATGGCACAAGTGTTAAGACACCTAGGATTGTCCGCAGCGGTTCCCAATCTATTTTTGACCAGGGACCATTTTGATTTCGTTATTATTAGCAGGGACCACAAGGTTAAAAAATATAAAAGTAAAGATTTGAGCATCTTATTTTTGAAAAGAGTTGGGATGTTTTTCAAAAATGAGCTCGGGTTCAGATTAACAAATCAATTTTAAACTAGAAAGAATTTAATTTTTAGGACAGAATCTAAGATTTTAATAGAAATATTATTAAATTGCGATATCAGAGGGGATTCATCCCCCAGGAGTCGAACCTGAGAACTAACTTGCTTTCCGGGCAGTTAGCTTTTTGTCTCGAGGGTGTGAGCTAACTGCCCGGAAAGCAAGTTAGTTCTCAGGTTCGACTCCTGGGGGATGAATCCCTCTGATATCGCAATTTAATAATATTTCTATTAAAATCTTAGATTCTGTCCTAAAAATTAAATTCTTTCTAGTTAAAAAATAAACTCTAACAATCTAAAAATAATATTTAATCGAAACGTTTAACATAATCATAAAATTCAAAAGTAACATTAATTAACAGTGTTATAGTTATTGAAAACATAATTTTTAGTAAATAATTCAGTTTGCATCAATGAGATTTTTGAGGTTGCATGTTATGTACAAGTTCTTGAATTCTTGGGGTTGATATTTTTGCTCAAAGCTTCACGCATATCACCAGTTACTTTCAATCGATTCCTAGACTTGTTTTTAATTATTAGTAAAGCAGAATATCCTTGTTCGCATAGATAAGTTGTTGAGAAAAGCATAAGATAACGCAAAGCGATTTCTCGAATTTTAGTGTATGAAATTGCTTTTTTACACCAAAACTGCTCTAATGAATCAGATTCAAATGCGTCCTTACAGTGACTGTCATTTTGTAATTCAAAAGTTGTTCTTGGATTTCTTCTGCAACTTCTTATTCGGAATTTGTACATATATTTTCATTTGAAATGAACTATTTGTAGGCTTTAAAATTATATTTCCTAACTTTTAACCGACTTCTTTATTATATATTTATATTCGAAATGCACTAGGTATTTGTGGGTTTTAAAATTAAATTTGATGATTTTCCTCGATTTCCATGGAATCCCCTCATCAAATTCTGACTTGGTGACAATCGGACCACCTCGAGAGAATATCCTACGCTCGCTATTTGTTATGCATCAGCGCGTGTTGATTCAAAGTTTGAAATCTTTCGCGGACCATATTTTAGTTCTTACGGACCACAGGTTGGGAACCACTGCTCTAGGATATTTTACAGGATGTTGTAGAAATTGTCAACATCTATACTATATATATTTGTCTAGATTAATTTGCCGCAACGCTGACGTAATGCTGCCGAGAGAGAGCGCCATCGGTATATTTGCGGCAAATTTGAAATATAATCGTAATTTGGACTCAAATTTCGAAATGAAAGACTCCAATTGATTTTAAATTAAGAAACATTAAATATATTGATAATTATTACCCCCCCCCCCTTCACCACTCAAAAATTAAATATTCAATTCGCTTTTCTTTGCGCACAGAAAAAGAAATCAATCACATTTTATTTGATTAATATTTTATATATTATTTGTTTATTTTTTAATAATTTGCCACTTTTTTATAATTTTTTAAAAATCTAAATTTTGTTATTCTTATTTTTTGATTTTTACAAAATTAAACGACTTAAGACACGCATGCCCATATGAGTTTCTCATGGCAATACTGGAGGGAGCAGCCTGTCATACAAACAACACCTGATCTCTTTTAAATATTTGGAGCCTTATATCGATTATCGATCCCAAATTTTAAAAAATGATATAATATAATTCTCCTCCTCACACGATACCACTTATTTAAATAAATCTATTTCCACACAAAAAATATCAGAATGCTGTAGATTATAGAAAAAAAAATACTTCCAGATTCATATCTAGAGCCTCATTTCTGTAGTTGTGTTAGGACGAAAATGAGGCGAAACTTTTAAGAGACTATGTATTTTTGGGAGTTTACAGGTATACATTTGGAGTGTGGTTTTTTAAGAGGAATAAAATTTTTGGACCGAGACGCCACCCGCCAGGGCACCAGCCCGGAGGGCCGAGATTCGAGGGCGTGCCGAAGGCACGCACGACTAGCTCGTATTATAATATTTTACCTAAATAATGATGGATATGAGATGGGGAAACTTTTAGAGTCGAAAAGTTGGCATGACAATCGAGGGTGTAAACCAGTCATAAGATCCTCTGATTTTGTTTATATATATAAACGTATTGTATTTATTCCTTAAATGATTTTATCAAGAACATTTTACTATATAGTATACATTATAAATATATCGTCCAAATATTTCTAAATTAAATTAATTTTTAAAATATTACCACTAATAATTTCTACAACTTTTTAGCCGATCCTGCGCCAATGGTCATGGATTAATCCGTAAATACGGTCTTAATCTCTGCCGTCAATGCTTCAGAGAATACGCTGCTGATATTGGATTTAAAAAGGTATAAGCAATTTTTAATGAAGATTAATTTAGAACTAAAAACATTTAAGGGTCCTCTTAATTTGAATAGGCTTTTTTACGTACCAGTTTGTACCTGTAATTTAGAAAAAATTGAAAAGTGCTGAATATAGCTGAAGTCAAAAAATGCAACCTCGAAAAATGGCATTTAGTCAATACTATATTGTATTGAATTTTTCTACGCGATTAAAAATAACAGAATTTTTAAAGAAAGTTAACGCTACGGATAAATATTATATTAATAACTTTTTAATAGTAAGTTATGTTCAGTTAAAAATAATAAAAAATTACTAGATAATTGTTTTTTGTTAGCCTTTTTGAATTATAAGTACTTGAGTGAATATTCTTCTCTCTTTCTAAAATTGCCATAAAAAGCATTAGAGAAAACTCTAAAAAATTGTTCCGGGTTGAGAACAAAATATTTATTCTATGGACAATAAGTAAATAGGAGTTTTAATTTTTGTTATTGTTTTTCACTGGGGTTAAATATCATGAATATTTTGAAGAGATGAAAATTGAATGGTTGCTGAAGAAAAATTAATTTTTTACAATTTAGTTGAGAAAATCTAAATTTGAGGTTCAAGGGACATAGAATTTCTAATGTTTCAGATTTTTTAACAAATTTTGTTGCAAAATACTTTAAAATTTTTTTTTTCAAAATCCACTAAATTGTCGAAATTAATTTTTCCTCGGTAACCATGCAATTTTCATCTCTTCAAAATATGCATATTATTTTACGTTGAGTGAGAATCGAGGGGTGAACCGCGATTCGAATTAGGTGTACACCGTCTTTGGAATTACTTTGAATTCATAAGATAATCTATTGTCATCTACTTGGAAATGAAAGTGGAAGTGGAAGTAGGTGTACACGATTTTAGGTCGCGGTTCACCCCTCGGTGAGAACTGTACAAAAATTAGAACTCCTACTCATTGTCCAGTCCATAGAGATACTCACAGACCCATAAATACACATCTTTTCAATCACTAATTCTATATTTGTTCTCAAATGAAAGAAACTTAGGGCCACTTGTATGTCGGTTGGTAAAGTCTTTATAAAAGTTGACAAAGGGTAAAACCTTGTGCCCGGCCGGATGGCCAATCAGGTGACACGCACTTTCATCATTGGCCGTCTCGCCGGGCACAAAATGATTTCTAAGATTTTACCCTTTGTCAACTTTACAAGAGACTTTACCAACCGACATACAACAGGTCCTAAATAGACTAAATCTTTAATAAACATATATTTGTCATTAACAGAAACGAATTAAAAAACTAAATTGAAATTATTGAAAATTATTTATTTATTTATTAATTAATTAATGTTCTTTGGGGTTGCATGCATAATTTGTTTTAAATAAAATGGGATCGTCAAGTCAGAAACGTTTAAAACCTCTGACTTAACATTCCTATTTTTTTAAATTAATTTTTTCTATATTAATTAAAAAATATATTTCAAAATCTTTTGGAGAGTTAAAAGTTTACTCACTAACCTCAGGAAACTCACTTGTATAAATAAACTAATGAAAAGAAAAAGAAATTAAAATTTATTATAAAGTTCTTGGTACTTTTTATAGTTTAATATAATTAAAAAAAAATGAAAATTTTTTAATTTATCATAATAATTTATTTGAATATTAAAAGTACATAATTAATTCTTGTTTTTTCTTTTTTTACAGTTGGATTAATTTCATACTTCTATCAACAATTTATTTACAACTATGTACATTAAATTATCATCCATTTTGGTATAAAATAACAAATAAATGTAATTTATAAAATTAAAAATGAAGTTTTATTTTCCAGTTCCAAACATCTAAAAAATAAGTTAGTTATTAATTTATAAGTTTTTTGAAATGGTAAAATTAAGGATATTTTCAAATGAAGATAAATCTATTATAAATTATTATTAATTAAGTTTTTAAGGCCCATCGACTACTAG
Organism: Forficula auricularia; assembly: GCA_024734495.1. Classification (NCBI taxonomy): domain Eukaryota; kingdom Metazoa; phylum Arthropoda; class Insecta; order Dermaptera; family Forficulidae; genus Forficula; species Forficula auricularia. The sequence goes on from JALMQS010000225.1 coordinate 4,612,436, forward strand.
GATAATTGACGCCAAAAATAAATAAAGTCTGAATAAATAAGCGCTTAAAAAACATGTATAAATATTTTCTAATTCAAACAAGATCAATTTTTTTTCAAAGTATCATTATCAAAGTAATTTTAATAAATTGTCGATTAAGGTAGTTGTTTCACCATATGAGTTTTCTTAGGATTTTTTCGATATTTAGCGACATTATTATTTAAATACTTCTGCATCGATTGGTGGCAAAACGATATTTATGAACAATACAGTTCCGGAGATATTAAATTCCAAAGATAGAGTTTTTCAGACTCTTATACATTGCACTAAACGGGATATCGGAAAGTTTACATACATATTTAATTATCATTAAGAAACTCTTCTTACCATTGTTATAACAAACTAAACCAACATTAAACAATAACTAATAGATTTTTTAAGAAAATTTTAATTCATAGTTGCAACACAGTTTCTAAGATAATAATGAAAAATTTACACTAAAATCAAGCTGGCAACAACGTATAAATTTAACCTAAAAGTGGATCAACTTTAGTACTTTTTTGACGTTTTTTCGCTACAGCCATTGTCGTGACAACTTTCAATCGCTTATTAAGAACTTTTTGTTTAATAAATCGACCTTTATAATGTATTTTATCTGTCAAGTCTATGATAAAAATATTAAAGCTCGGACAATGTTGCCAGATTTATCAAACGAGCACGGGATTGCCTAGTAGTGGTACATAAACAGCAAAAAGTTTTGGGCTTATGAATCCTTATTGTCTGTTCTATTTACTCTAGCATTAACTGTTTGCTAGTATTGTCGCGAAACAACCTTAATTCTTAAAATATTCATTATTAAATTTTAAACACTCATTATTCTGTTATCTATAGGTAACGTGATCATTTATTTTTTTCCCTCAATTCGGGACTACTACCAATTTTTAGTTAATACTACCTGTGTATTCAAAAAAACACATATTCCTTCATAATTTTTATTTATGTATGAAAAGAATTAGAATGAAAACGTTTAAATAAATAATTTCTTAAATTCTTAAATTTTTCCTAAAAACAAATTAAGTATATTTAATAATTAGTAGAGATTGTGGTGTTGGTGCAAGGTGAAACATCTTTAATAAAGTGACCTAGAATCCTTAACTCATAGTAAATCAATATTAAATATAATATTTATTTACTCTTATCTTTATTAAGTATATTTGTTGATTTAAAATAAGAATTAAATTGTGAAAGGATTTCTTAAAATTTACTTTGATAATTGTTACCGTGACTTCTCTTTCTGAAAATGTGTCATTTTTGCGTCCCGAGCTGTCCTTGGGGACAACGGGATAGAATACCTCAAAACGGCTTGGTCCCGTTCAAAACGGGACGTCTAGTCACGTTATTTATTCGCTCCGTGCGCAACCGCGCTTAGCGCCACCCGTGGCCAAAAAAACAACTTCAGGTACAATAATAGTGTATAAAAGCAATAGTCATTTACGAAAAATAATTAATTTTTTAAAAAATACAATATTTTAAAGCTAAAATAATCATAAATTTCCGTAATCTGAGACGAAAACTTCTTTTTTACTTGAATTCATCATCACTTGATTTACTTTATAAGTTAAAGTAAAATAATTAAACATTTTGATTCAGTAAAATACACGTTAATATACACAGATGAATGCTAAATAAGGAAGTAGATTGTACCCGAAGCTCTTAAAAGTGTCACCTATGCAGCTGCCTCTGTTGCGCACGGAGCGAATAGATCTATACTACATAAGTTCACATTTTAATATTTTGAATGATAGCATTCCTGAAAATATCCTTAAAACTTTAAATGTATCAGATTATATATGATTGTCTAAGAAATTGTATTAACCTTTGATACTGAATCTATTAAAGCTAATAATGACTTTTTTGGTGGTCTACACAATTTTTTATCTCCTCTTGACAACATAGATTTGGAAAACAATCTATTGGTGATCTACATGGCTTAGGGAATAGATCAAAAACAGGTGGTGGTGGTGGAGCACATTGTACGTAGGCCATCATTAGCGCAGTGCTAAAACAAAAACATTTCATTTTTATATATCTTAAAAACATAGCTTTCTATTAATAAATTGGAAATTCAATATTCTCTCGAATTCAGATAAATGAGTGAAATCCCAATTTATAACTATAAATTTGCGGAGTTGCTGGTTCTTTTTCAAATTGCTTCTTTTTTATATTCAAATGAAATCTATAAAAAAATTAATATATTACTTAAGTTAAGAAAATCTACTCTCAGAATGTTATAAAGTTCTAAAAAGAAAAAATAATTTTGAACTCTATAGAAATTAAGAGTGAATTAAAATGCTAAGTATAGTAGGTTAATTCTCTATTATTTAAAATGTAGAACCGACACTTTACTCCTTACAAATTACTTATCAATAGAAATTTATCAAAATATTTGAATAAGTTCATATTTAATTTAAGCTCAGACATCAATAGTTTTTATACATTATGACAATTTTTAAGCAAAATTTAGTTTTTATAACAAATCTTCCTCATATAGTTGAATTTTTAGATTCTATGAGATAAAATCTATTTTATGAGTTTAGATTTTAATGGTCGGTAAAATCAAGGAGTTTGGTCACACATGGTTTAATTAGAAAATTAATGAAAATTTTCTAATATCGCGACGATTTGGTTCCTGGAGATGTCTTCAAAGATGATTCTAGTTTTCCAACTCTTGAAGACGTTTAGTTGGATCTTATGTTTTTAAATAAAAAAAATCAAATAATTAATCTGTATTTAAGTAGTTATTATAAGACAATATTCAGAAGTATCTTTTAACAAACAATTAGATATAGTCTAAGATCCCGACTTAGGTCGACTTTCACCTATCGAGTTTCCTGATGAAATTAATTTTTGGATAATATAATGTATTAATAAACAAAACTTGATAGGGTCGACATCCAATTTCCCTGCATAGCTATTTTTAATAAAAAATTAAAGTTGTTAATTTTATAACATATTAAATGTAGTTATCGTGTTCCCGGATAAATATATTACCAATCAAGAGTAAAATATGTATATAAAATGCCAAATTTGGGCTGCCAACTTTTTTCCTTGCATAAGTTCAAGTAGACAAGGTATCAACAGATAACTTCGAATTAGTATTTTGTAGTTATACTTTCCTTTATTGTTATATATGAAAGTGTAGATAATTTTATTGCGAATTAATTAATTTTTTTTTATTTTTTAAAAATAGCTATGTAGGGAAATTGGATGTCGATCCTATCAGGTTTTGTTTATTAATTTCATCAGGAAACTCGATAGGTGAAGGTCGACCTAAGTCGGGATCTTGTACTAATAGCTTTTTATATTTACTCACCGATTTATTACCTAATTTTAATTTTATAGTGTTAAGTATTCTTACGTGCTAGAGGTCGAGCATTGGCCCAAAGTGGCATTGGCGTTCGACAGAAAAGTTTTCCTCCATCTGGACAACATATTCTAGGCCAGCAATCGGAATCCTCTTGACATCCTCGAACTGGAAGAACTTCACTCAACGGATTTGTTGGACAATCTCGAGCTACAATTCCTAATAATGCTACAAATTGAAATAGCAAGGATGAGATTTTGATATTTAATTTGAAATTAAACTTTTAAGAATTTAAAGAGTAATTATATTAAGTAAATTGTAAGTTTTTTGCCGAGAGTAGCAGAATTTTTATAAATTGAAGGATACAATAAAAGAGTGTGTCTTCTGATGGAATTATAAATTTTAAATTTATTTATAACGATCGTTATAATTCCATCAGAAGACACACTCTTTTATTGTCTCCTTCAATTATATTAATACTGCCTTGATCAAAAAGTTTCAGGAATTTATTCAGAAAATCAAAAATACAAATTTATTAATCAAAATCGATATTGTCCCATTCAAAGTACTCCCCATCGACTGCAGCGCACTTATGCTAGCGTTTGATCCAATCCTCGAAACATTTTTTATACTCGGTTTTCGGTATGGACTATCAGAGCCGTTTTCGGTTTTTACGAGTTTCAAAATGAAATCATCTTTGCATCAACGAGTTTGTATTAAATTTTGAGTTAAAAACGGTGCGAAAATGTTGAAGAAGTGTTACTCTATCGAAAACAAACTTTTATTTGTGGCCCAAGTTTTCGTGAGTCTGTCGAAGATGACGAACGCAATTGACATCGAAAACCGACGAAAACGTCGATAAAATCAAAGAAATGATGGCCGAAAACTTTAAATTGACCATTGGAGAGATGGCAGCGAACTTGAACATCGCTTATGAATTCGTTAAAGACCTTTTGTTTAATGATTTGGCTTTGAGACGCCAAAAAAGACCGGATTTGTGGGAATCACGTAACGCGCGGTCGAACAATGCCATCGTTACCCGCAACTTTTTGACCAAGAATGGAACGAAAACCACCCAACAACCACCGAATTCAACTGATTTGGCTCCTTGTGACTTCTTCCTATTCAGTCGACTCAAAAACCGGTCCGGGGAACGCGTTTTAGCAGCCAAGTGGAGATAATGAAAAAATCTGAGATGGCTCTGATGGCCAAACCGAAAACCGAATATAAAAAATGTTTGGAGGATTGGATCAATCGCTGGCATGAGTCGTTGCAGTCGATGAGGAGTACTTTGAAGGAGACAATATTGATTTTGATTAATAAATTTGTATTTTTGATTTTCTAAATGAATTCCTGAAACTTTTTGATCAAGGGGCTAATAGAATCTCTAAAATTGTTGACACTTTATAACTTACGGCGGTGTTTCACTTTCTGTTCTACCCCTTTTCGACATCTCCGTTGACAACATAATTCTTCAAATATTTTACAGTCTTCATTAGTCTTACAAGGCATAGATATGCTTTTGGGCGGACCTTCATGTTCGCTTGGACAAATTAAATTTTCATTGACTTTTAATGTTGTTGAAACACCTAAAAATAAAGTAAAAAAAGAAATTATGAATTAAAAACATTAGAAAAAATAATTTTCTTATTAAATCTTTTCACACGCTTTATATTAGCTTCACCTGTATGTATGTATGTATTAATCTATATTATATGTATCAATGTGACTTTTGTTCTGTTAAATCCCGCAAACATTTCTCTATATAAATTATTGTTTATATACAAATAATAAAAATAAATACATTGATATTTTGAATAGGGATAACCAATCGACTTGATTGGGGAATAATGGAATTGAAATAATTATCGGAAAAGAGGTTTTTTTATCTTATTAAAAACAAGGACTAAAGATGAATAAGGACACTCGATGGTGGAGAAGTAATCTCCGGAATCGAAGCAAAAATACAATGTATACATTAATTAATGTAAAATAATTGGTTTAATAAAATTTATAAAAAAAAAAAAAAAATACATTGAATGAAGGAAGAATAAAGGAAATTAATTGGATGGATTAATTTCCGCAATATGGTATTGGAATAATTATCGGAAAAGAGGTTTTTTTTCTTTAATTGGTTTTTCCTCTTATTAAAAACAAGGACTAAAGATGATCAAGGACACTCGATGGTGGAGAAGTACCCCGGAGTCAGAAGCAAAAATTGAGAAGGTATGCTATTAATTAAGCGAAGTTGTTTCAAGTACTAAATACCAAAGCAAAAGTTACCTACCGAAGTATATGGAACAAGAAATGGACAAGTAGGATTCATAGTTCAGCAAGGCCAACACTTCTTTTGCTGTTTTGAACACCAAATTCAAGCCAATCCCGTGCTCGTTTGAGAGATTTGGCAACATCGAGAAGAGATTGAATATTTTGCAGGACAGCATGACATTGGGAAATGACAGATAAAATGCAGAATGATAAAAATACATTTTAAAGGTCGATTTATTAGACCAAAAAAGTTCTAAACAAACGATTAGCAGCTGTTGCGGCAATGAATGAGGCAAAAACGAAAAAACATGGTATATCTAAGAGTGCTAATGCACCTACCCGGAAAATAATTGAAGTGGGCGAGTTGGCGAATGTATCCCAACCGGTTAAGTCATTGTCAGGAAAGATATTTATTAAAAAACATTGTTGATGGGAAAATTCTAACCAGCTCTTAATGTCAATCGGACCAAACTACGTGTGAAATTTGGTTCGATATTACTGGCTACGAAGCTTTGAATACTTCGTCCTACAAAAATTTGGCAACACTTCGCCAGACTAACCTCAACAGACCTAGCAGACCTTTTGAGAAAAACAATTATTATTTCGATGAAAAGAAGAAAAAACAGTCATTTCGTACACGATCACAACATGCCAATACATTACACCCTGCTGTGTAGCAAGTAAAAACGATTAGCCATACCCTTATCCGAAAAAATTAAACTTTATATACTTTAAGGGAGTGAGACTTAACATTAATAAAAATAATAATATTTTCAAAAAATTTCTATAAATATCAAGCCAGTTATTTTGCATCAAATGTAATCAACGCCTACGTTTACATCTGCAGGCAGGAAAGTATAAATTTGCGAAAAATTCTATGCGTCAGCAGCGCAGCCTAATTTTTATCCTCCTTCGCTGGTTGTCAATAAACGCGCTGCCGCAACACAAATGTTTTTAGTAGCAATACTTTATATTGCATTTTTCAATATTTATGCTTTGTTATCTCAGAACCAGAGTTGCGCTCCATGAATGAACTTGTCTTTAAAATATGTGTTGGTTGTTGTTTATTATTTAAGCTATTTTAGTTTTTTGCGAAAACTGTACAAAAGGTTTTCTTAATATTATAATTAAATATGTATGTAAACTTTCCGATATCCCCTATAGTGCAATGCCTAAAGAGCCTTGAAAAAATCGATTTTTGAAATTGCCAGCCATCTCGGAACTGTATTGTTCATCCAATTTCGTTTTGCCGACTAATCGATGCACAAGTATTTCAATAATAATATCTAAATTTCAGAAAAATCTACGAAAACACTTATTTTGGCGGAACTAACTACCTTCAATGTAAAAAAAAAATGGTTTAATAAAATGAATGCCATTTCATTCGGCCAAATTCCGCAAGCTGTTCTCTATAAAAATAATTAAGACAAAAAAGTGCAAAAGAAAAATTGTCGCTAAAAAAACTAAAAATCACGCTTCTTATAGCAGTACAAAATAATGTAATACTTTTAATCAAGCATTAGAGTGCACTTTGTATTCGACATTAATTAAAAGTACATGCTTCTGTGGATCCACGCTTTTTGATTGAGCATTGCGACAATTTTGTACTTTTTTTGAGATGCGTGTTTTTTAGTTATTTTTAAAATAGTAACTTTATTTTTACTTTACCGCTACAGGGTATATGGTCAAGTATTGTAATCGTGCGCTGAAAAAGTGTTATGTGCTTCTTTTTTCGAAATATCTCAAAAAAGGCTGGAATATTTTTGATAAAAAAAAAAAATGGGCCAAACCATGGTCATTTCAGTCTCAACAATTATGTATCTCGAAAAAATATAATTTTTTTCGGTGATCCACTTATTAGGCTAGAAAGTAGCACGCTAAGGATGCCATGCGTTTGGCCCAATTCTCGTAAATAGCTTCAGCCTGCTTTGAGATATTTCTCGAATAAAGTAAAGGAAAAAAATTTTTTCATGCACGATTACAATACTTTGATCCATAGCATCGTACCTGTATAGGTAAAGTAAAAGTGTTTTTTTTGCTTATTTTTTCGAAATATCCAAAAGAGGGCTTAAACTATTTTGATTAAAAAATTGAGCGAAAACCATGGCATTTCGCTCTACAAAAAAGTTCTAATAAGTGAATATCGAAAAAATTATATTTTTCCGAGATAATAATTTGTTTTGTCAAAATGTCTGTTAGTCTGTGGTCTGTGCATTACAAATTTTGTGGACGAGCTAGCTCAAAAACTAGTGTGAATATCGAAACCAAATTTCGGATATAGTTTTTGGTCCATTGAGATTAAAATTGATTAGATTTTGGTGCATATCGAACCCCAAAATTAAGGTGGATGGGGTTAAATTAAAAATCTAGGCCATTTAAGAAAACTCAACCAAATTTTGTATAAATAATCAGTGAACCCTAAAAGTCTTAAAATGGAAAACTAATCGCAAAAATGGGGGGGGTGTACGGTCAAGAAATTAAAAACAGTATTACCAAACTCAAGCAAATTTTGTATATATCAGTCAGTGGGACCCCAGAACACTTAAAATGAAAACTAACCACCCGAAATGGGGGGGGGGGTCAAAAATGAAAATCTAGTCTCTTCTACCAAACTCAATCAGATCTGTTATAGTAGCACTGTGTATAATTTTTACTACCACAAGGTTAAGGGGTGATCATTTTTTTAGTTAATTTTAGTTACAATTTTAGAAGTGCAAATTATAGTTTGTGCACGGTAATGGCTTGGCACAGTCCCTGGTTCTGATGAAAAATGTCCTCATTAAAAATGTCTTAACATCCTAGACTTCAATTTTGATAACGAAGTCATTCATTTAAGCATAAAATCTTCAATTGTATTATTATTAGTTATTGTTAAAGTTAATATTTTAATATAAATATATTTTATTATATTTTTGCCTTGAAACATTTACATATACCAGTAGATTCATTTTGGGTCAGCTTCATATCGTATCGTTAAAGTCAGGTATTATCGGTTGCACAACATTCCACGTGATCTGTGAATTTCCAATTTATTCCTGTTTTCGTAAAAAAAAATGAAATGGTTTTTTAATGACCCCAGCTCGCAAATTAGGTATAGGTATATTCTAAAATTTCAATTTTTAATTCTTAATTGTGATTTTATTTGCTGCACTTTAAATTACTAACCACTGTCTCTAGTCGTAAATTAATTATAATTTCCTATTTATAAATTTTTTTATTTACCTATTTTTATACCTGTAGTGTGAACATTCCATAAAGTTGCAAATTAAATTCCATAAAAACTAATAGAATACCTTCCCTTATACAGAAATACGAGTATATATTTCTGCTTTTCAGCGAAATCGTCACTTTTTTCATGCACCATTGCTAATACTTCATATGGTAAAAAGTAAAAAACAGATAAAAAATATTTGGTAGGTTTCCACATTAAGATATAAAACAATAAAAACGAATTTATTTTGGAGAGTCTTTAATCTCGATATATGTATATATTTCGGGTGCATAACCCATCTTCAGGGAGCAACAGAAAGTAACGAGTTACTTTCTACCAGTTTTGATGAGCTGTACCGTCCACAAAATTAGGTAACGTACAGACTAACAGACATTTTGACAAAACAATTATTATCTCGAAAAATATAATTTTTTCTGATGTTCACTTATTAGAGCTTTTTTGTAGAGCCGAGAAAGCCTGGTTTCGCCCATTTTTTATCAAAATAGTTTCAACCGTTTTTGAGATATTAAAAAAAAGAAAAGAAAAAAAAACACTTTTTTCATGCACGATTACAATACTATGGTAAATACAAAAATGTCTTTCTTAAAGCAGCCATTTTTTCCAATTTGTTAAAGTTCTAAGATTGATAAAGGGAAAAATTCTTTCGAAAATGATGTTGTAGATTTCAAATAGACATTTTTTAAGATTGTTTTTTACATAGTAAAGAGTTCTATTTATTTATAGAATTTAAAACAACCATGACTTTTCACTTTATCTAATGCGAGAACCGTTTTGATTCAACACGATCTTTTGTGAACATTCCTGACGAAAGTCGTATAACTAAGAATCTGAATATATATCACGTTCTGAAGCTTGAAATATAGAAGATTAGTTTTCGAAGATTAATTTTCTTAATATATAAGAGGATTGTTGTTGAGGAATAAGCTGACGTGTTCTTATGTGGCCACCCAGTTGGCTTTACTACGCCTGGGTCTCACTGATTATGTGCACAAAATTTGGCTGAGTTTGATAACAAGGGCCACATTTTCATTTTTTGACCCCTACACCCCCTCCATTTTGGGCGGTTAGTTTTTGCATTTTTAGACTTCTGGAGGTCCACTGATTATGCATACAAAATTTGGTTGAGTTTGCTTCCAAATGGCCTAGATTTTTAATTCTAACCCCCCTCCATCCACCCCCTTAATTTGTGGGTCGATATGCACCAAAATCTAATCAGCTCTTAATCTCAATGGACCAAAACTACGTGTGAAATTTGGTTTCGATATTCACACTAGTTTTTGAGCTAGCTCGTCTACAAAATTTGGTAACCAGACTAACGACGAACTAACTAACTAACAGACATTTTGACAAAACAATTATTATCTCGAAAATCTAATTTTTTCGATGTTCACTTATTAGAGCTTTTTTGTAGAGCGAAATGCCATGGTTTCGCTCAATTTTTTAAATCAAAATAGTTTCAGCCGTTTTTGAGATCTTTCGAAAAAAAGAAGGAAAAAGAAACACTTTTTCATGCACGATTACAATACTTGACCATACCCTGTATGGTAAAGTAAAATGAAAGAATTGGTTTGAAAGAGACTTTCAAAATAGAGGTTGCGATCAAACCATCCTCGTATTGATAAATTTATGGCTCAAAATTATACTATTCATTTCGAAATATCTATAATAGAAGCTTCATTTGATTGATATGTCCTTCCCCATTATTTTCATCCAAGTTGTTATAATTAATTACATAAACTCAGCAATACAATAGAAAAGTTTTCGAAATACTTCTGCTGAACTTTGGAGTTAAGCTGACAAGTTGAAAGTTCTTTAGGTCAATAATGAGAGGCTAACTTAAGGTGTACATTTAATAATGTCATTAAAAGAAAGGGACTATATTTAAATGGGTCATCAAACACACCTCAACACAACACAAATGCCTCTTTATTTATACCTCCGAAAATCAATCCAATCTAATTTTTTGGATTATTAAAAGAAGTAAACTGATGTGGCCATCCACATAACTGTGACATACACCTGCCCCCTTTTATATTTAATATTTTGGTCAACTAAAGAAATAATAACTTTTTTATTATTAGGACCCTTTCAAAGCAAATTTCAGCTAACTTGATTTTTAAGATTGAAAATTTTAAAGCAGAGAGCCCCCCTAGCAATTAACTCAGTCATACTTCCTTTTAGTAATGACAGTGGTGTGTCCCTGAATTCATGGTACAACCTTTTAATTTTGGTAGGTACAGGACATTGTGACAATGAGTTATTGTATAGGAATTTATAGTGGAATAAGTATATGTAATATGTATAATGAATGTATAGTGCATGTAGGGGCACATAGTGCATACGTAGCAAGTGGTGCACAGTCCGTTATTTCCCCCGTTTACGCCTCACCGCGTCACTTGCGACTTATGGGCATTCCTAAAATACAATAACCTCATTGCTTACAATGTCCTGTACCTACCATTAACGTTTGTACCGCGAATTTGGGACCAACCCTGTAGCAAGTGACTCTTCTCACAAGCACTATCATTTTCGATTTTTGTTTGAAATTTTATTATTTTAATTATTTTTTTGCATCCATCTATCCCCCCCCTTTGGGGACACTTATCACTTTCACATATTGACTCATATTTATAAAACATATGCGGAAATTTCTGCATTAAATCAATCAAAGGGTCAGGAATTTTAGTGATGGTTCTATCTGACCAAAATCACAAAGGTGGGTATGTGCTGTTCGGTAAAAATGGTAACGCCAAAAGAGTTGAGATCTAAATGGGTACCAAGTTCCATAGTAGTTGCTTAAATTAGTGTTTGACCGAGGGTCGCGGATCTAAAATTAAGTCTGCTACAGTATTCTTTAATGTGAGTCTAACCAAATATTTACTACATTTTATTTTCAATAAGTTAATTTGTTCAACTTCTATTAAAGTAAATAATTTAAAAAATCGTGATTATTAATATTTTGGATCGAAAAGTACATTTTGGATCTGCGAAGTGAAATGTGACGTTAGCAGTTCGTAAATTTATCTCATTTTTTTCGTTGTTTTTTTTAAATTTTATTATATATATATATATATATATATATTTTTTTTTTTTTTTTTTGCCTTCGGAAATATGTTTTAACATGATAGCCAGTTATATTTTTTTGTAATTTGCCTACCTCTTGGGGGCCGATTTTAGCTGGATGCCTCGAGTCGGATTCGAACCCGTAGTCCCCGGTTTTCCTAAGTGGTCATTACGCAATGTCGAATGACACCGAACCCCCCCACTACAGATGAGGTCTACAGTTTTACGTTATATTGGTAGTCTCAGAAATGATGGATGCAGCGTGACGGGGGGCAGGGCGAATTAGTATATAATGGCGGGGTTTGCCTTTTGCTTATTTCAATTTTAAAAAAATATAAAGATGGAGTAAAAAAAAAGTAATCATTGTAAAATTGAAGAAAATTGCTTACAATATTCAAAAAGGTACTGGAAAAAAATTATTTTGAAGGCATATGAAGATATTTTCAATTGGCTTCAGTTTAAAAAGACAAGAATCATCATTAAATCATATTATAGATGAAAAATGATTTTCACTTGATTTAAAAGAAAATTTGTTACGTTCTTTTTTGATATTAAATTTATAACTCAAAGTTATAATAGTCAATAATTGATGTTAACGCAGATGCGATAATAACATGTTTTTTGAACACCAGCGTTTCTATTTTTATACCTTCAAATTACTTCAGCTTGATATAAAAACTGCCAAGTTTATAAATAATATCGAACGTTTTTCATCCCTATAGCTATGATTTAAGCAACTTTGCAGAATTTGGTACCTGCTTAGATCTCAACTATCATTACAGAAGCTTTTATGAAAATGAATCATCTTTTCACATTTATATTTTTAAGCCAGTTATCATTAATTTTTTGAAAAGCAGATCCTAATTTATCTAAATAATTACATTTAAACATTTGTATTAATAATAATAAATATTTCTCATAAAATATCTGTTAAAAACCTGGTCGATTATTCATAAATTTCACCCCTTCGTTTTTGGATCCAAAGAAGTGAAAGTTTCGGCTTTTCAATTTCCTCCTTGTTGGTCGTTCCAAGCTTTTAGTAGTTGCCAGCCTCCTGAAATTTTCAGCTTGATTTGTGATTTTTCATCATTATAATAATTAAGCCGCAATCACTTTCACCCCTTCATTTTAGGATTTGATAAAGTGTTTAGCTTTTTTCAATTTTTCCTTCAATTGTGTTCAAACTTTAATTAGGTAGCCAAATTTCTTGCATTCAGGATCAGCTGAAGTAATTTTAGTTTCAAGATGATGCCATGAGAGTCAGTGTTAAAAATACACTTTTCAGAGCTTTTAATGGTTCCAAGAACTGATTTGTCCATGAAATTTGGGATTGTGCATGAAAATTTATTTAGGCATGCAAAATTTCCAAGTGTTCAAGTATAACAGTTTTTTGCTTTATTAAAGACGGCAGCTCTGAGTCAGTTCGGTGATATACACATGGCCCAAGTTCAGGTCCTAGTCACAGGATACACTGCAGTAGAAAGTTCAGTCTTAACTCCCCATCTCATTATCCCGAAACAAAGAATACTTTTTTTATTATAGGACCTTTAGTAAAATGATTATTTTTATTGAAAATTATAATTTTATTTTTTACATCCCCTTCTTACTGAGGGTCTGATTTCAACTTCAAAATCTAACTGTTATTTAATCTCAATACAAAATAAATTGACATGTTCTGATGTGGCCAACCACTTGACTTTTCCATATTGCCCTGGTTGTTTGGTACAAGGGCCTAGATTTTTATTTTGACCCGCATCACCTCCCTTTTGGAGCTAGTTTTGAATTTTGTCTTCAGGCTACTGATTATGTATACAAAATTTACAGGCTGCTACTAAAGGGTCAGAAGGACTAGCAATGTTTTTGGATTAAAAATGATTATTATCTCGAAAAATATAATTTTTTCTGATACCACTATTAGCCTTTGTAGGTTCAAATGCGTTGTTTTGAGATATTTGAAAAAAGAAGTAAAAACCATTTTTTCATGCAGGATTACAATATCATCCAGGAGAGAGGATTAGGTAAAACGAATGCATTTTCATGTTTTTATTATTTTCAAATTATTTTTTGACACAAAATTTAATAATCAAAATTTATATATTTTGAAAAAAATAATTAACATTCTGAAAAATGTAATTTTTTCTGATGTTCCATAAGTCTTTGTTTTTGTAGATCTGCAGCATACATGGATTTTTCATTTTATTTTTTTTTATATTTGAACGTACCTGAAAATTTGAAAAAACAAAGTACAAAAACTTTTTCACAAAACATTTATAATAGTAAAATAAATGACGTGTTCTGATGCATTTATCCACTCTGACTTCATCATTAAACTTAGCTCTCTCACTATATTTAATATTTAATAAAATTATTTGCAATTTTAGGGGGTGGAAGGTTTTTGCATTTTGATTACTGTGTACCCATCTGACAGGCGTAAAATTGGACAGAGCTAGTTACAAGAGCCTATACCATTTTTAGCTCCCTCCCCACCAATTTTTAAGCAATAAGTGCATTTTTAGACTTCTGGGTCCCACTACTTATGTGGCTATAAAAATTTATTGAGTTTACCTAAATAGGCCTAGATTTTTATTTTTTAACCCCCCTCCACCCCCCACCTTTAAATGATATGCACCAAAATCCACCAGCTCTTGATCTCAATGAACCAAAATCACCTATGTGAAATTATTGGATATTCCACACTAGCTTTTGAGCTATCAATCCACAACAAAATTTGCAATGCAAGAGACTTAATGACAAACGCAAACAGACTGAATCAATCAACAGACATTTTGACAAAATACTGACATCTCTGGAAAAATATAATTTTTTCTAAAAGTTCTCACTTAGTTGTATTTTTTTGAAGATGAAATGCCATGGGTTTCTGTTTAATTTTTAAATAAAATAGTTTGTTTGCTTTGAGATATTTGAAAAAAGAAGGAAAAAACCTATTTTTCTATGCATTTGATTATAATAATTTGACCACATCTGGGATAAAGCAAAAATTATATTTTTGCATAGGGGTATGTTTATTTAAATCTTTCCTATTTTATCTCTGGGTATCTGCTGTAAAGGTAATTTCTTTTAGGAGTTAAATTGATATTAAACCAGATTACATCAACAGGATTTTCCCCACATTCTTCTTAATCTACTATACAAAAAGAAACATCACAAGAATGAATTGTATTGCATTTTAGAAAAAATCAAGTAAGTTAATAATTAGAACAGAATACAGGATCAATTTGTTTGTAATTAGAACTATAATTTCACTAAATACTATACAATTGATCAACCTTTAGCACGACTAATTATAAAGTTTGATGAAGTTGGAGAATTTTTTTAATTACTTGCAGCAAGAAGTATTATTAGCAACATGTTTAGTGCAACGTTTAGTTGATTTTGAAGTAGAGAAATCATAAGAATGCAGTATTCCTAATGTCACCGTTCCTAGTTCATATTTCTTCTAAAAATGGAAATACTTTCATTTATTCTTGATCTTACAGTCATGTTGAGTTGTAGATTTATTAGATTATAGAGATAATAGGTTATTTTTATCACGAGTTGGGGAAATAATGCGATTGAAATTCGATCGCTGGACGCGTTTTTTGCGGATCAAATCACGGGGAAATTAGGAATTTGATTAATTTGATAAATATAGATTCGGTATTATTTGATTTCGAGTTTAATAAAAAATATTAATTTATTTGGAACGCCTTTTCGAGCTTAATAGTCGTTCAATAAACCAAATATCTAAGGTTGCTCGGACATTAAGGCAATGTTGAACAAAAATCAATTTTTAATATAAGTATATTAACGATAACAAATATGTAGCAAAATAATGCTAGTAGATCTGACCAAGGGTTTTCGTGTATTAATTATTAATAATCGACTTTTAACAAGTAGGGGAATAGGGAAATGTTGGCTGAAAGTATATGATTTCGATTAACGTATTGCAATTTAGAAGGATGAGAAAAACAAAACTTTTATTCATCTAATGCAATTTCCGTTAAATGAGCCGCCAGTATATGTGATGGCAAGTGGAGGCAGGTGGGTGCGAGTGTGAAGGAAGGAACCAGGGGGCGCAAATACATATATCGCTTGTCATTTTAAATTATTATATTCTGTTTGTTAAAACCAGCCCAAGTCTGTTCTTTATCTCAATTATAATTGCTCTGAAGTGACGGGAATTTCATCTAAATAACATGGGGCTTTTGCATGAATATCACTTGATGCCCGCTGAATGGTCAAAAATTTCAAACTGTAGATCTCTATTCCTGCATGACTAGCTCCGACATTGTCGCTAGATTTGCTGTTGGTCATACCAAGTTACAGCTAGATAAATCGTCATATCTTTAGCATGTCGCCTGCTGACCCCAAAATTGTTAGTAGCTAAAAATCGCAAAACGAGAGAGTTAAATATAAGGATTGAAATCAGAGAAAGCTCCTTTAGATGAAAACCATTACTTTGCCCTTAAATGTGCAATGATCTTCAATAGTAAAAACTCTAAAGATGGAAATGGAAACTGAGTATCTGGGTACAAAGCAGAATGATAGACTGAAACTCTGTGATATTTTTTATTGTCAAACTATACCTCAGTTTCTGCAAAATTGTTCATCAGAAATGGTAACGTAACCAGTAAGTGGTTTTAACCTTTTGCCAAAATCAAAATTGAGAAATATGTTTATGTTGCAATCAAAAAATAAATACTTTTTCATACCATTTCTTTCAAGATCATTCTTACAGAAATTGAATAAATGAATTGAAGACATTGAACAAAAGTGAACGTTTATATTGAATTTTACAATATTCAGTAGCAGTTTCTGATACATGTCCTCATGTATCTTGTACCTTGTGTGAAGGCGGCACTTTCTTCAAGCAAGAGCTGTCCTTCAGGCCAAAAGCATGGCAAATATTATTACATAACTTGTGTTCTAAGAGGCTGGGTCATTATCTACCCCACAGGCATGTACATGTGTATGTATTTCAGCTGAGGGCAGTCGTTGACAAGGAGTCATGGGTTTGTGCAAACGAGTGGATGGTTACATATGCTTTGGCTGAGATGATTTGATAGAGTTTAAGTTTTCTGGGGAAGCGAAGACATGATACTGATGTTAATGGAACATGCATACATGATGTTTGACGACGGACCCTAGACACGTAGCTATGGCAAACCTCCTTTTTAGAAATAAATATATATAAAGAAATGAGAATGCTGCATATTTCACACCTATGAGCGAAGGTAAAACCCCCTCCCTGGCATTCAAACAATTTTCTTCACTACAATGACAGGATTTTTAAGTCACTTTATCAGTCTGTTATTAAATAAAGTACCCACAATAACTTTATAGGTGTTTGTTCACAGAAACATTAGCTATTGCAAAGGTACCTACCTTATGATCCAAGGAAAGAACAGTTATGTGTGCTATATTTACTTATGTATGTATTAAAAATTAAATTGAGAGAGCTTTTAAACTTATTGAAAATGAAATTAAAAATATTTTTAACGACACTGGTACAGATCTCAAAGAATATAAGTTAGCAACCGAATTTGGGTCGCACCCATAGGTTAAGAACCACTTTAACTTATGTAATATAGGAAAATATATTTTAAGATTTGTCTGATGGAGATTTTACAGATCTTGTAGTTGACTTTGTAGCCACCATTCATTCATTCAAATTTTATCAAAATCTTTGTAAATCTGTTGTGAGAAATTTATTTACCTTTCAATTTGAAATATCCACCAATGCCGCAAATTCGATTTAATTGCAGATACATTGTAGGCGTTCAGGTCATTAACTCACAATTTTGAAAGGAAACACATAAGTAGTAGTTAACTAATAAAATAATATAAAACACTTTAATTAGTTATCATATACCGTCTATCCTATACCAAATTGAACAGATTTTTCTAACCACCAGTGGCTCGTTCGGAAAATTTCCCAAGTTTGTCTGGCAAAAAGTTATCACCGGCTCATTTAATTCATTATTTTTGGTATACTGGATGGAAAATTTAAATTTAAAAATATTAATTGTCGAAATATTATATACATATTTTTCTGGTGATACCACAAAAAAGATTTGGAAACTTTAATTAGTTTTTAAAGTCGAAAAATTTCTATTTTCTCGTAGTGGAAGGTCAATAGTTTAAAACAAATAAGATAAACTTGTATAATAATACTTATTTTTGTATATTTCAGTAGTCTGTCTAGTCCGGCGGAAATAGATCAAATCTAATAGAATTATTTCTGTCCTGTATTTTAATAACATTAATCAATAATCTATCTATCATAAATGTGTAAATTATCAGCGCGCAGTTTCACAGGTGAATGTGAAATAAAACTCAAAGAGGCTTATACAAACTCAATATATTTCGGATTATTAGTCCATCATCAGGAGTTTATAAGTTAAAACTAACTAAGTTTTATTTCATTCACTGTGAAACTACACAACTTTTGTTTCTTATTAATTAATATCATACCACCTAAAACCTACACCACTTTCTCCCTAAGAAAAAAAAGATGTACCGTGGCTCAAATAAATAAATTAAATTCTTCAATTACCCTTTCAACATTTTTCACGTCATAAATGATAAAAAAATAAAGAGACTGGAACGTTGTGTTCCGAATTTTCGCTTAAGGTAGTTGTTTCACCATCCAGCATTTCCATGACAGGAAATGATCCATTTATAGATATAGGTTTTTTCGATAGCTGAAGATCCGAATTCTTAAAAGTGTCATGGAAAATGTTAGATATCTGTACCAAAAGTTTTTATCAAAATCAAGTCCAAGTAAATTGCTGAACTAACAAAATTTTGAAACAGGATAGAATCAAGTTTCAAGATGAGTAGTTTTCATTTTTTGATAAGAAAAACTATGATTTTTGCAAAATTGCAGCTTTTCAAAACCACCCCATTATGGCACGGGTTACCATTATCCAACAAGATGAAACTTGTATCAATTGTAGAAAATTTAATTTAGCTTAAAGTAAAGGGGTTATCTTGTCAAAACGTGCTCCTTCATAGCTTCAAATGAAAAAGCTTGAGCTTTTGTAAGATGGGTATTCAAAAGTGATCCAGGGGGGCTGTTTTTTGAATCCTCATGAAAATCGAACCATGGACCAATTTTCATTTTTTTTAACGATTCTGAAAATTTGTCCCTTACCTGCTTATAAAGTCGTTAATAGAAAATTTGATCGTTTTCGGGTTATAATGAAAAACTGAAAAAAATTCCGAAAATTTGAGGTTTTTAGATTAGTAGTTTTCATTTTCAGCGAAAAATCTCATGATTTTTTGAACAAATTGATCATTTCCGTCATGGAAAAGCGGATATCTATAAATTTAAGAGTTTATAGTGCTAAAAAAGTAGTCCGGCAAACGTTCAAGTCAACAAAATTTCAGAGAATGTAGAGTTGAAAATCAAAGTTTTGGTATGAATATGTCATTTTTGTGCTTAAAACTACAGATTTTTTTTGCAAAAAAATTCCAGTTTTTTCAAAACTTCAACAGACAGGCAATTTCCAGTGCTCACCATCTAATTAAGATGAAAACATTTGATTGAATGAAAATGTAACTAGTTTAAAAGTGCAAAGAGTTATCTTTGCCGAAAACGTGTTCTTTCATGCTTCCGGTAAAATTGGAAAAAAAATTGAAAAAAGTTGAGTTGTTGGATAGGTATTCAAAAGATCCGGCTGATTTTTAACTTTCATAAAAAATTTGTTCATTTCTCGGACCAATTTTGTATTTTTTTCTAATCTATTTTTGAAATTTTGTCCTCTTGACCACCATAGCACGCGATACAAACATGGACCATTTTCTTGAGTTATGCGCGAAACCTTCTTTAGGATGAGCGTTTTCATTTTACAGTTGAAAAACTATGATTTTTTGAAAAAAGGGTATAGGAAGATACATTAATCGATTTACTTATTTTTAAATTAAACGGAATAACTTTACCTTTTTTTGGTTTAGTATTGAGTTGTGTATCCGTTTTTTGTTTTGCCCTTGCCTTAAGACGCTCCGAATTTCATTTTTCTTTTTAGTTTTATTGTTTGATTTAATAAATAACAAAAGAAACAATAGAGAACAAACAGAGGATTATGACATGTGAACCGGACAAGTATACCTTCAAAAGAAAACAAACTGAATTACAATCTATAAAATATAAGGTTACTTTCACTTTTTTAACAGCATCTCTACTTTAATCCTCCTGATCAAGTCAAATGCCCTAGGCGAACCTACCGGAACAACAAACAACCAAGATGGACTGCGTCAAGGGCAAAAATTACACACTTATAAGTATTGATAAAAATATGTCTATTTATTTAATTGATATTCAATGAAGCTAACCTATTCAAAAATTATTATCTATTTCTTTAATTTATAATAATTTATTTAAGATTGCTAAATCATAAATAAATGCAAAAATTTGATGTTATGATTGAAATGTAATGTAATTAAAACCAGTTTTTGTAATCCATTCTTTTAAGTCTTTCATTAGCGATATGATAATATATATATTATAAATTCGCGAGGCGTTCATTTTCTCTCATGTGAGTGTTATAATAATAAGTTCTCTTTTCCTAGTGTAAAATCTGGAGCGGGTCCAGAAATTTTCTTCGTTAAAAAAAATCGCAGATTTTCACGTAGCGTCTATCCGCAATAATATTACATTCATTCATCAAACGGAGATTGATCATTTTCAATTTGGGAATGTATAGTTTAGTTTTTCATGAGATCTCATTTTGATCAATTTGAGCTGATTTGAGGAAAAAGTGGGTGGAAGTGTTCAAGTATTTATTGTAATCGTGCATGAAAAAGTGTTTTTATTTGATTCATTTTTTTTGAAACATTCTCAAAAATGGCCGAAACTATTTTTGATTAAAAAATTGGGCGAAATTCTATGAAAATGTTCACAAAAAATCCTTATGATGTGAAATGATTTGAAAATATTATATTTTTCGAGATAATAACTGCTTTAATAAATTGGTTCAAGGTACGTTTTTACGTTAGTTAGTCCCGCGCCGGCTAAATTTTTCTTGCAGACGAGCTAGCTCAAAACTAGGTGCGAATATCAAAACCAAATTTCTAGTTAGTAGTTTTGCATTGAGATTAAGACCTGATTATTTTGGCATATCATCCAAAATTTAAAAGGGGGGGGGGGGCACGAAGGTTGCCGTATTAGACCAAGTTTGCCGCGCAATTAAATATATTGGCTTACAAGTTTGGGAGCCAAGCAATGATGGACTTCATACCAGCGATTCCTAATCTCATTAATAAATTTAATATAAAAGGAATCCTTTAATAAGAACGTCTACTAAATAAACGTTTTCAGAAAAATCAATTATCGATATTGGTTGAGTTTGGTCCAGTTGTCTAATTTTTTCACGCACCTGAGCTTTATTTGGATGTTTATTTTCAAAATTTTTAAACAAAATATTGCACTTGTTAATCCTCGCATTAAATCTCGTTTTAATGTAATTCCAATTGTAATAAAACAAAGACCCAAAATGAGGCGGAAGGTTTGTATTTTTGGACCAAACTCAACCAACACTAAAATTAGTTGCCACAAAGGTATTCAGTGAAACGTTTAATAAGTAAGAACCCACTTAACAAAACGATTTACTAGAAGATGATGCAATTATAGCTCAATACTGTCACAATGTCGAGGCCAGCAGGGAATAATGTTGGAATTTGTGGAATTTTTTCATAATTTTAGATCTACTTTTTGGAGCTTCTTCTCAAACCTTTGATTTTTACATCGAAACAAATTAAAAAAAAAAAAAAAAAAAAAAATTCAATCGAATAGAGAACCTCCTCCTTTTTTTGAAGTCGGTTAAAAATAACCTAATTCTACTCAAATCAAAGTAGATCTAAACAGGATACCTCACATTCAATGAAAAAAAAAAACATTTTCTATTTTTTGACTCAGATGATCTAATTTTTTATTTTGGCCGAAATCGAAGGACGGGAAACAACTTTCTAAATTTCCAAGTTTTTATTCTAATTATTATATGACGATTCAGACAATCCTATGACAGACAGACATTGTGTTTTCTTTTTTTAAACGGAATTAATGATAAAAAAATTGATGAGAAAAAGCCTATGAATAATATTAATAATAAAAAAAAATAATGAAGTGTGAAAGATTTCAATCAATTACGAATTTACTTCTCTCTTTGATTTCGTAAAAGAAGTAATTCCGTGTCATGTGATTTTCAATTAGATATTTTCCAAGGAGTATTATTCACAAATGCCAGTTTAACGGATCACCGTATTGTTTTATTAGGTTTTTAATTTTTTTGACTTGAAAACTTTTTGACACTATAGTAAAGATTGATAAAAGCAATCAAATAATAATATTATATTTAATATAATACAATTAGATTGCAAAAGAAAATATTTTAAGAGACGCAAGATGTTTTATTTTTCATAATGAAATGTATTTTCAGGAGCAAAATCTTTTTAAACCGCTCAAACTTTTAAGCCAGAAAATAAAAATGATTTTTCTACCCATTTTAATTCTGTATGGGTTGTTTCATTTAATATTCCAAATATTTTAGCTGAAATTTAGCAATTTATTATTATTTAATTATTTATTTAAATAAAATTTTAGTAATTTTTAAAGCAATAGTTGGGGGGGGGGGGGGTCGATATTGAAAATTCACATTTTTGAAAATTATTTTCATTGGGTTTAATTTCAGATCGATTTTATCAACTAAACTTAATAACTTTTTAATTATTCAATCAGAAAACTTTAATTTTTATAGATATTTTTGTTTATAATTTAATCAGATTGAATAAAGGTCATTCTACAAGTTTTTATTTCAAAAATGTTAGAGCAAAAATGACAAATATTTGCTTAATTGGCCTGATCTGAAAAGCTGTGTGCAGCCTACCAAGTAAAAAGCTATTAAAGAATTAGAGATTTAAATGTACTTACAAAATCTTTATATAATTAATTTGCTCATGACCAATGATTTCAGAAGATATCAGAAGATTTTAAATTTATTCAAGATTTTTGCAGTAAATAAAATATTTTTCATAAATATTCACTTTTTCTTAGTGTGCGATGTTTCCTTTATATACTTAAATCCATGAGATTAACCGAATTCCACCTTTATTTATCTGCTATAGAGGTTACGTCTGAAGAGATTCTCGGAGATATGGGTATTTGGAAAAGGATTATAAATGAGAATGATATGGTTGAATGATTAACTCAATCTGATACTAATGGTAAGCGATGAGAAGAAATGTATACCTGACAGAATTTGTGGGTTTAAAAGTACCATGAAAGCATTCACTTTCTTCCTAGAGGAATCAATTGTAGCAGAAAGTTTTATTTTCAAAGATTTATTCAAATTCATTGAAATTTCATATCTATCGTGTTATTGTCATTTTATCTATATAAAAATATTATTAGAAATATTTTAAAAGTAAGTTTTACGGAAGTCCAATTTTAAAAACGAGAAGACCTGCTGTAATTTTTCAAAGGACATTGACGATTCATAAATGGGTTTCACTATCACGTCAATGAGTTCACTCCAGCATCCAAATTGATCCAGTACTTTTGAGAAAAATGGTCGAAAACTGAAAAACCTGAAGAAATGTTTGAAACATTTTAAAATCCACCTCATGTCTACAAAGTCAATATTTCGTTTCACAAAAGATTTTTTTAAACTTTTTCAAGGCATTTTCAAGGTTAAAAACGGCTTTCATAGACAAAGCTGTTGTTTTTTCCATTTTCAAAAAGGCCTGAATGATTTCGTTCAAAATTGGCAAATTATTAACAATTGTTTTTGAAAGATTCTGCCACTTTAATATTTTAAAAATTTCTGCTCCGGAGTTACAAGAAGGTTTTTCCACCAGACTCAAATAACTACCTTTGCACAAATTTCACAATAATTTTTACAAAAAGATAATGACAATAACACACAGATAGAAAGTTTCAATAGATTTGAATTAATATCTAATTAGAAAAAATAAAACTTTTTTTCCATTTAGTTGATCGCTCCCGAAGAGAAATAATGGAAATCTTTTCCAATTTTCTAAATCAAAATTCTTAATCGAAATGCTATTTTTCTCAGCAATATGTATATACTGTGAACCTTCTCGATTGATTAAATCGATAAAAATAAAATAAAATTTTTCATTGAGTACTCTTTGATCAAAGCAGCGGTAGTTGGGACCCAAGCTTCTCATATAGAGAATGATTTCTACAATGTCCAACATTCCGTCTAATGTAGTAAAATACCTTTAACATAATTAAATGTACTATTTTTAATATAATAAATAAATAAATAAAATAATTTAATCTACGATTAAATGTATACATAGAGATAAAACATCCCTGAGCTTTCAGTAATCAACGACCCAAGACTCATAAGAGGAACCTATTTACATCATTAGCACATAATTAAGTGAATGTATTTTGTAATATAAAATCGATTTATTGAAGCCATGTGATTATAATATATGTATTTTGTAATACATTAAGCAACAAAAGAAGGAAGAATAGGTAATAAATGCTCATTGTGTGTGTTTTTTGAGAAATTAATTTTTTTCAGTAAAGTAATGGATTTACAGTTCTCGTGAATATCGAATTTTTTTAATAAGGGATGATATTTTCGTTTTATAGTGAAAAGAATAAGGTAGATCACAAGACTTGACTATTTCCATCAGATCTCTATTAGCCTATTTTGAGATAAAGATTTTTTTTCATGAAGATAGCCTTTGGAATCATTTCTTAATTTTATATCATATTATAAATTATACAATTATGAAAATAAAAATATTTTGTTGATCCAAAAACATTTGAATTATTTAACTGAAGAATTGTACTTTTGAAAAAATATAATTGATTTTGAAAAGGAGGTTATTTTACAAGTCGAAAAGGATAGTCTGTGGACGGAATTCCACAAATTAGTTAAAAATGAATGAAATTGATTAGTTTTGTGGGGATTTGATTCCAATCAAAGGACACTTTATAGCACAGCATTTAAATCCTTTTTTCCCAACTTGGGACCGGGTAAGTATTTTCTGCAAATATTTTGAGATCCAATCTTGTACACCTTGAATAAATATAAAAATATGATTTACAAGAAAATTTACCGTTATTTTTAAATTATTTTAAATATTCTATTTTATGATGGACGAATAAACTTTTGATCAAAAGGCGCTTGATCCCGGTGCTGAATACCTTGTAAAATATGATTAATTATTCGCCTATATGGTAATAATTGTTATTATAGTCCTCATACAAATATGTAACAATTTTGCAGCTAATTAAACTTTTCGATCAAGTTGCAATTACAATTAAAATAAATGATACGTTCAGGGTTGCCACCTACTTAACTTTACCTGATGACACTGGTTTGAGAGTTTAACAAGGGCCCAGATTTTCATTTTGGGTCCCCCCATGACATTTTAAGTAGTTTTATTTTTAGTGTTTGGGGGCCCCACTGATTATCTGAAAGAAAATTTAAATAAATAAACAAATAAATAAATAAATCTTTATTTCTCGACCTGCTTAGAGGCACAAGTCCTCGGTGGCTAGGTCCTCCAAACATCAATACAATCTAGCTACAACAATACATTAATAAACATCAATACAAATTAATTACAACAATTTAACAAATAATAAACAAGTAAAAAAAAAAAGAAAAGAAAAAAAAAAAAAAAATTAGAAATGTATGCTCATTAACAAATAACATGACCATATATTTCCATCAAAAGACAAAAAGTACTTAAAAATCTACAAACCCTGATACCAGAAAGCAATATTTGCTGAAATAATCCTTTGCATTTGCACAGGAAAATATATATAAAACTGGGTCAAAAACTTTAAAATAAAGGATTGGTATGGATCCTCTCCTCTGCCTTCTACCTAATTCTGCTTATGAGAACTAAATAAAATTTCCACAACTTGTGAATATTTAGACTCATAAAATTATAATTGATTTAATCATAGGGGGCAGAGGACTATAATCCCAAGTAGTAACAGACAGATTAAACCACAAATCAATGCCAGATCCTACAAATGAATGTAAACGATATTTTTCAAGAATCTGGGTTTATTAAATTTTTTTCTATGGATTCAGCCTGCACTTAAATAATTCTCCTGTTCCTTGAAACAATCTTATTCTTGTTGTTTCCTCCCAACTCCTAAAACCTTTATAGGTTTTGAAAATCACTTTCACTAGCTCCATTCTCTTTCCTAATAAGCTAGACCATCCCATCTATTAATCATTGAAGACACTACTAAACCTATCAAATTTACCAAACAACTAGCCCTCCTTTGTACGTAGAAGTTATATCAATTTTTCTCTAATCGTTGTGATAAGCGGTCCTGCAAAACCATGAAATTTATATTACTCTCCAATTAGTCTTTACATAAGTTAAATAAACTTTGACTTAACTTCTAGATGCACTCTTCGTGTACTCACCAACATCCCCACTTCCTATAAGCCTTATTTAATTTGTATAAATTTAATATGCATATCTACTTTTAAATTTTGTTTGTTATGGTGCTCAACATTATAAAAATTTAGATTTCCTATTTTTCAGATAATATTTCCATTAATGAATAATTTTGAGGACTAACGAAATTTCTAAAAATAAATCTAACTTGGCCTGACTGAACAGGTTAGTTCATTTGAATTGATCTTACACCATCCTTCTAATTTGATCCAGGTCATTCTAAAAAGGTTATCACAACTAATATCAATTACTCAAGATAATGGATACAATCATCTCATGAAAAGCCTAATAGATGATACTGTACGATAGAAGGCAAATCATTTAAGAGACATAAGAAAAGAAGAGGACCCAGAACACACCAGGAATCACCCTACATTTACATCTACTTTTCTACTAGACAGACCATTACCCACTTTTACAATTTGAGTTCTATCCCAGAAACACTGAATAAATTTAATTAACTTAACAGACAACCCCACAGCTAATTTTTCTGAAATAATTTCCAGACTGACTTTATCGAAAGCCTTGGCAAAGTCCAAAAATACTGGGCATCTACAAGCACTGACTTTATTCAAGTTTCCTGCATCTCTGAATAAAAGAACAATGAAATACAGGAATACTTTTTCAAACCATGTTGCCTATGATAGAACCATCCTTGCCCTTCCAAATACGAGCGGATATGAGTCTACTCAAATCCTAAAATTTGCCCACCAGACTTGTTAAACTCATCAATTTATAATTATGCCAAGCTCTATTCCCCCTGGAGAAACAGGAATAACGCAAACGTTCTTTCAACTAATAGGTATATTAGAATTTCATCTCAGCATTCTTATTAAAAAGTAAAACATAAAATTTTGAAATACTATCCACTACAAATTTCAGAGACTGTCTAGTTGATTTCATCCCTCCCTGAGCTCTTCCTGGCTTAACCTCTTAATACCTAATGTTACATCCTGATTCCAAAATGACGCCAAATCCCTCCATCTGATCACTACTAGAACCTCCATCAACTAATCACCCTCCTCGAGAGCTGCTACAAAAAATGGGATTAATACTCAGTTCATTTGAATAAATTTGCCTTCAAATTGATGTCATCTCAACCAATTCACCATCATCCCCTAAAAGCAGACATTTGCTTAAATATTTATCTCCTTAAGAAATGAAACAAACATTAAAACCAATTTTCACATTACAATTCATCTATAATTATTCAAATAATTAACTTGTGTCAAATTTTTTCAATCAACAGCCTATTTAGCTCTCGGAATTTTTCATGATTCGAAGACTGGTCTTATTAGCATATCCCACATTCTCTGTTTAAATTTTATATTCATCATGTGTAAACAGGATCGTTACCCACTTTAACGAATTTATAATAAAATTTTCATATTTTCCTTCTTCCAAAAGATCTAAGAAGTCATCCCATTGGTTAATTCACATCCTGAACAGGGCCGCACGATTATGTCGACAGGCAATTGCAATATAAGTGGCCGAACAGGCAAATAAATCGCCAGAAAAGATAATTTTGGCAAAAATAATCGGTTTGTTTAGCTGAAGATACGAAGTAAAAACAGTTTAATCGAATCGTATTCTAAAAGAGTTTCTCAGAAATGCGAGTCTATAAACCGATTATGCCGTTGTAGTATTTATATACCTAATGGCAACAACTTGAATTTTGGAGATTTTAGGGAGATGAGGATTCAGTTAACTGCTAAAGAAAAATTTCAAAATTAATTTTTCTATGTAATATTGATACAGCCACTTTCATCTGTTACTACCCGATTCTGAAACATTTATCCAATTGAACAGTCTTGGATCTTTATATAAATTTGTTGGAATATAGAGATAATTAATATGCAAAAAAGCGTTTGACTTTCAGCACAAATCACAAGGATGGTGAATCGTGCGATTAGCAAATGCGGAGCAGAATTATACGAAGATAATTTCATTAAAAATAATTATAAAAAGATAGGAAACAACCCGAAGAACTCCTAAAGTATTTGTACAAACACAATTTACAAAATTCATTTCAAATGCATATCACAAAGCAAAACCACATTGACCATGTGCCTGTATCAGTTGCGTCTGAGAACGGTAGTTTTTCAAATGAAAATCATAAAAATTACCTACGAAAATCTCCATGTGACGCAAGAACGTATGAGCAATCTTTCAATTAGTCATGGATGAAAGTGAAAATGGGTTGAATCTTTAAATATCTCAATTTTAAGCAATTAATTTTGATTTTTGGTTGGGTGAAAATCCCAGGATTGAATCCATTGAGTGAAATTTTATTTAATAATTGTCGTGAAGATCTGCAATTAATTTCAATCGTTAGATAATTAGTGCCAATACTTGCAACGAACTAAATAATAC